>CM053802.1:44700200-45040200 GCA_028671895.1 Oenanthe sinensis | reverse complement strand
TTTAAGAAGGCTAGTGAAGGCATATTTATGGTGTCAAGTTGGTGTGATCCATTTTTCAACTATAAAGAAAGTAGGATATAGTTTAGGTCATAGGTCAACCTTTTAGATTAAGTTGTAAATGATATTATATATTTTATGGTTGAGCAGACCAATATTTAAATATTTTACCTTTTTACACATAAAAATGATGAATTATTTATTTAACAATTAACTTACAAAGTATTGTTTCAATTAATTTATATATTACTGTACCTGTTTATGTAATCATTTTTACCCCAAATTATAAAATTGATTTCATATAAATTTTAATGAATCAGTAAAAGTATTATAAAACCTATTGCCAAGGGTTTAGTCCACTAGTACGCTTAGTGGACACATATAAAATTGTAGTAAGGGGCCATACCTATAAAGACCCGATTTCTATTGATTTGTAGATTTAAACTTATTTTAGTTTTGAAAAATTTAAATTTTATACTTTTCCAAAACAAATATGAAAAATAAATATTCTAAAGAATAATTATAAAATATCTTTAATTACTTAAATTGGCACAACCTGTTAAGGAGAAAAAATATTGACTCTGTCAAAATTTGGTGAACTCCTATCAAATTATTTGGCATCCCTAAGTCGAAAATATCACACCAACTCAGATATTACACTATCTTCATTCATCTAAAATGGAAAGGATTTCAGGAGGACAGGGCGGAAAGAAAATTTCAACGAAGAAAATTGAGAATTAGAGTAGCCTTCATGTTACCTTCTCAAAAAACGGTGGAGAATGTTTAAGAAGGCCACTCAACTCAACATTCTTTGTGGCTGCCAATTTGGTGTAATCCTCTTTTCAGCTATAAAGAAAGTATATAGTTTCGGTCATACCTCGTTTGCCCTTATTCTGAATAAGTTCATACCACCGCGCAACATGAGAACTTACTAAGATAGCATGTTGTCCCAAGGTGGTAAGTAGTCATGTTGCCCCGTCGTATGAACCTATTCAGAATAAGGGCTAGGGAGGTATGACCGAAACTATATACTTTCTTTATAGCTGAAAAGATGATTACACCTACTTGGCAGCCCCAAACAATGCTGAGTTCAGTGGCCTTCTTAAATATTCCCCACCTTCTTTTTGAGAAGGTAACATGGAGGCTGCTCTTATTCTCAATTTTCTTCATTGGAATTCTCTTTCAGCCCTGTCCTCCTGAAATGCTTTCCATATTAGATGATTAAAGCTAGTGTAGTATGTGAAAAAACGGAAGAGAGAAGGAAACAGTTTTGTGATATTTTCGACTTAGCAATTCCAATGAATTTTATAGGAGTTCACCAAATTTCAATCGTTAGAGTCATTATTTTTTCTCCTTAACAGGTTGTTCCAATTTAAGTAATTAAAGATATTTTATAATTATTCTTTAGAATATTTATATTTCATATTTATCTTGTAAAAGTAATAAAATCAAAAAATTTAGACTAAAATAAGTTAAAATCTACAAATCAATAGAAATCGGGCCATTCATAAGCATGGCTTCCACCTACAATTTTATACTATTCCACTAAGCTTACTAGTGGACGAAACCCAGGCTTGGCAATAAAATTAATAATATTTTTACAAATTCGTTAAAATTTATATGAAATAAAATTTTTAATTTAGGAAAAATGATCAAATAATATGTATAATAATATATAAATTAATTGAAAAAATACAAGTTGATTGTTAAATAATTAACTGATCATTTTTATATATAAATGTAAAAAAATTAAATAGTATCGAATTAAAGCCAGCTAAACCATCAAATAAATAATATCATTTACAACTTAATATTAAAGTTTGAGATATGACCTAAACTATATATAAATGGACGACAAGTAATTTCGCTCATATGAAATTTACCTTAAAATATGGAAAAAAAATCAAGGGGTATTGATTATTTCCGAAGGGACTTGAAATCCATTGGGTTGATTGAGAAATTTATCCTCTAATTCTACTCTATGATTGCGTCAAGTTTTTTATCCAAGTTCCTCTAACTCTATGATTGCATATTATTATTTAAAAAATAATTCATGCCATCGTAATTTTTAAATAAATTATGTCATTTATATTATAAATTTTATTATATATTTGTGATTAATTATTTATGTTTCATATTATTATATTATGTTTTAAATATTTATTTTATAAATGGGAATGACAAATCTTGCAAAAATTAGACGGTAATGCATTGGATGTTTCGAGGAATAATTATATGTCTTGGCTGGTTGATTATCAATTACATTTTAGTGCTAATGAATTAAAAAACACTATGGAGGGAAAACTCTAAACTTTAGAACAAAATGGAAAAACTTTATGGGCTCCATGCACATTCATACACATTAGGTGAACTGAATGATTTTGGCAGTCACTTTTAACTGTTTTCCTTGTAGTAAATATAAAGACAGTTGTATTAGTTGTTATTATTTTGCACGCACGGTATTGGTGCAATTGATGGTACTCATGTTCGGTTAAAAGTATAATCTCCCGAAACTCCTAATTATGGTGGAAGGAAAGACTTTCTGGCCAAAACTATATTGGCTCCTTGCATGTTTGGCTCAAGTTTTTTTATGACTCAGTTAGATGGGAGGGACCTGAGACTCAAAAAGTATGTATATAATTAGAAACCATTGTCTCAAATTCCACAATGTATGTATATAATTAGATGATTTTGTTTTTAAATGTAAACTAGTATGCCATTGCTTATGATCTCAAGTTAGTATATAAAATTAGATCTTGTTTTTTTTAATAATACTTATGATTTTACTCCCTTTGGTCCTTATTCACATATTTCAAAGTCTTTTGACCATATAGTTAAAATTTTTATTTTTTGAATTTTCTTTTTCGGAATAAAAATATATATTTAATATTTTAATTCAGCAAAAGAAAAATTAAAAATTATTATTTTACATTTAATTCAATAAGACTTTCTTCCAAGAAAGTTTTATACTGATTATTTTGACTTTAGCCTGGGCTTTAACCTCCGTTAGCCCCTCCCTGGTCCAGCCCCTTCTAGTAACAGTAGAGGTTAATAGAACAACATTTATTTCTTACCAATATAGTAGACACGTATAGGTGTAATTTGAGTGCAATGGAGTAAACTTTTTTATTATTGAGTTTGAGGTGACACTTTATTGTATCAAAGTTAAATAAAAATAAATATTTGTGAACATGTTTGAGTTTCGCACCTATACAAATATATATAGTACTCAGATTCAAATTGGCTAACCAGTTTTTGAGATAGAGTCGAGTTTGATCTGAGTTAGAAACCTCTAGATACTAATGTAGCTTTCGTTTTATATGCAGAAGTGCATTCCTAAGTAGGTTTGAAATTACATGCACGGATTTTATCTCGCTTGAAAGGGGGTAAACACCTCAGACCATATGCCTTTAGCTATACTAAATTTGGATGAAATGTGTAAATACCTTAAACAATATGCCTAATATATGATTACTCCTAACACAATGCTTATATATGGTGTGGAGTCTAATATGATATAATTACATTAATATTTTTTTAAAAAATACATGATAAACATGCAATATAATGCAATCTCCACTTAACACTCGGATTAAGAAAATTAAAGCAAAAAATTTCATTACAAGTAATTAGGCCATTAATTTATGGATTTTTCCTTTCCTTTGTTATAATTGGTTGAGTTACGATCATTCTTAGGTTGATCATTTTTTTAATAATGTATTGCGTTTTTCCTTTTCCATACTTAGAAAATGTATATATATATATATATATATATATATATATATATATATATATATATATATATATATATATATATATTAGGGTATATGATGTTATGATAGTCAAAAGTAAAGTATCCTCAAACTTTGATTACCTTCCCCACATTAATTGTTGTGAAATAATGTTTTATTGACTTCAGGTAACCAAGAAGCGCCCATGGGACGGATGTCATGATTTTTCATTAACAAGTCATTCTTCTTCCAAGCTACAACAACGATATATATCAACTCGCCCTACTTTGTGAAATTGCCATCCCAGTATTGTTGGGTCAAAATTATAGTATTGGGGTGGAAGGGTCTTTTCAATATTTGATCCTCAATAATTTTTTCACCCCATAAAATTAATTTTACACTTGTTTTTAATAACACCCAAATATATGTAGTACTCCTTCCATCTCATATATAATTCATGTCACTATTATAAAAACCATTTGTCCGAAAATACTTGTCATCCTATTCTTCCAAAATAATTTTTTAAAGATTTTTCCGTAAATTATACTTATATTACTACTTCCGATATTTGACTAATTTAAATATACAAACAACTCATCTAAATTTAATGCAATTTTTAGAGCTTGACATGTAAACAAATTATTTACGTAACTTTTCTTAAGATGCAGAATTTTTTTAAAAGTCACATGTAAAATGAGACAAAGGGAGTAATAGATTTAAAATTTTGGTACATCTGAACCGAATTCTTTCGGTGCGGGCCGCGAGAGCGGTACAAATCGAAGATATGATTCTTTTCTAAACACTATTTATAAACAAAATTAGATAAAAGAGACATACAATCTTGCCAATTGGGCAAAGGGAGGATAAACAAAGTTTATGATGATCAAATTTGTCTTTGTTTTTATGATCAAATCTCTTTATGATTATTCAAGAGGGAGAGTACGCTTTTGACATTTAGATACTCATATTCTAAATGTGTATGATTGTGCATGGAGCTTAAAGAAGATAAAGTTTTCACATTTTGTTCTAAAGGTTGAAGTTTTCCGTTTTCCCGTAGTGTCTTTTAATCGGTTAGGTGTAATTTACAATCAAGAAATCAAAATATATAATTATCCCCCGATAAATATCAAATGACATTATGATCTAATTTTGTGAAATTCGACATTCTGAATTATAAAATAAATATTTAAAACATATGATCCAAATTACTTGTCCGACATTTATATAACAACGGATGTATTAGTTGTTATTATTTTACACGGACTGTCTTGGTGCAATTAATGGTACTCATGTTCCGTTAAAAGTATAATCTACCGAAACTCCTAAATATCCCGGAAGGAAAGACTATCTAGCCCAAACTATATTGACTTCTTGCATGTTTGGCTCAAGTTTTTTTATGTCTTGGTTAGATGGGACGTCCAGAGACTCAAAAAGTATGTATATAATTAGAATGGAGAAAATATGTATATAATCAAATGATTTTTTTAAGTGTAAACTAGTATGCCATTGCATATGATCTCAAATTAGTATATAAAATTAGATCTTGTTTTTTTAATAATGCTTATGATTTTACTCCCTGTGGTACTTATTATAGATCTTTGACTTTATGCACACATTTCAAAGTCTTTTACCTATATATATATATATATATATATATATATATATATATTTCTTTAATGCTATTTATACAAATTTTTTATTACTTCTCTATGATAAATATACAAAACAAATATATAAAAGAATAATATAAAATATATTTACTCCAAATTAATGTTAGCAACATGTTAAATGAAAATTAGGATGAACAAAACTGAGAATTAATGAAGTCTCTCTAGGTAATGTTTAAGAAGGCTATTGAACGCATTCTTTGTGGTGTCAAGTTGGTATAATCCTCTTTTCAGCTATAAAGAAATTAGAATATAGTTTAGGTCGTATCTCAAATTTTTAGATTAAAATGCAAATGATATTATTTATTTCATGGTTTAGCCCACTTTAATTCAATATTATCTAAATATTTATATTTATATATAAAAAATGGTCAATTATTTATTTAATAATCAACTTACAAAGTATTGTTTTGATTAATTTATATATTATTATACCTATTTATTTGATCTTTTTTTCGCTAAATTATAAAATTGATTCCATATAAATTTTTATGAATTTATAAAAATATTATAAAATTGCAGGATGAAGCCATACTTATGAATGACCCGATTTCTATTGATTGGTAGATTTTAACTAATTTTAGTTCAAAAATTTTTGAATTTATTACGTTTGCAAGATAAATATGAAAATTAAATATTCTAAAGAATAATTATAAAATATCTGTAATTACTTAAATTGGTAGAACCTGTTTAGGAGAAAAATAATGACTCTAAACGTCAAAATTTGGTGAACTCCTGTAAAATTCCTTGGCATGGCTAACTGGAAAATATAATACCCATTGTTTCTTTCTCTCTTCCCTTTTTTCACATACTACACGAGCTTTAATCATCTAAAATGGAGAGGATTTGGGGAGGACAGGGCCGAAAGAAAATTCCAATGAAGAAAATTGAGAATCAGAGTAGCCTCCATGTTACCTTCTCAAAAAGGTGGGGAATGTTTAAGAAGGCCACTGAATTCAGCATTCTTTGTGGCTGCCAAGAGATTCTCTTGATATCGAAGATTGTTGAGATGGGTTCCTAGTTATTGTTTTTCAATTTAGTGTTGGTTCATATGGGGTCATGTTCTATATTTTTCTATTCCAACTATATATTTTGTGATGGATAAGGGGCAACATATTTTTTTAGTTATCATTATTTCTTTACATTACTCTTTTATGGCATGTTAATATATATATAATTTCTTTTTAAATTGAATATATATTTATTTATATACTTTAAAAATTATTATTTTACATTTATTTCAATAAGACTTTCTTCCAAGAAAGTGGTTTTGATGTTTTTACCGTATGCATATATAATATTCTTTTGAATATGTTATTCAAAATAAATAAACCAAAACAAATACAAATATGTAATGGTAGCAAATGACTAGTTAAAGAATGTAAAAATTATTAATATTATACTAAAGAGTAATTACTCACAAGAAGAGTAACAAGTGGAATGGGGATCAAACAAATGAAAAGAAAAACAATGGTGTTAATCTTAAGGTACAATAAAAGCGGCTTGACAGAGGATGTGTTAAGTTGTATACTTCTTAGGGGTAGCAAATGATGTGTTACGTTGTAAACTTATTAGGGGTAGAAAATGATGTGTTGTGTCTTTGTCGAGGAGCTCCTTTAATCATCCAGTTTAGAATATTCTCATCAAATTAAAGTTTATATACTTCTAGAGATGCTACTTTTAATGGCAGCAACCTAGTATAGTCTGTGCTCAAAATTTTAATATAATCAAATTTTTCTTTCTTTAAAAAACTTGAAGACTTATCGTGACCTCAAAAATGAGGTTCCTATTGTTGAATAACAACTAAATCTATATTCAAGCTTAATAAAACTTAACCTTTATTTTGTACCGATGTTATCTCATATATAGAAAACAATATATGATAGATTTTGCTTTTGATTTTTAAATACTTGGAATTTTTTTATATCTTGGTTGTGTAATCAGTCCAATGAACACCTCTAATGTTTTTTTTTCTATGTTTTAATTGTTATAAATATATATATATATATATAATGTGCTCACTCGGACTTAAGAAGATGATACTAGAACAGTATGACTCGCAGATACATACCATAGTCCAAGTAAATCCACTTAAAATCTTTACTGAAGACACCATATTTGAAAGAACCATATTAGCAAATAAACTTATTCATGAGCTTAATGCGCGAAATAAATAAGAACTGACAATCTATTTCTTTGAAATCCCACGAGAGTAATGTAATAGTCTACTCTAACCCATCATTATGTGTAAATCAATTTAATTTAAAATTTATTTTAGTTTTAATGTATATTACTTGCTTAGAAAACTGTAATCAAACAATAAGGACTAAAATCAAGAAATTTGGATAAATGTATAAAATCGTTTATGTAAGAATTATAATTTAACTATCTAAGATAGCGTGAGAAATAATGAAAACTAACAAGTACTAGAATTGTAAGTAGAGACATTAGAATTGCAAAAAATAAAAATTATTGTTTAAGGGGAGCTTTAAAATGATCAAAAAAAAATTATATTCATTGGGCTTAAGCCTCCCTTAGCCCTTCCCTGGTTCCGCCCCTTCTAGCAACAGTAACAGTAGAGGTTGATCAAATAACATTTATTTCTTACCAATATATAGACACGTATAGGTGTAATTTGAGTGCAATGGAGTGAAGTTTTTGATTATTGAGTTTGACGTGACACTTTATTGTATCAAGGTTAAATAAAAATAAATATTTGTCAACATGTTTGAGTTTGGCACCTATACAAATATATATAGTACTCAGATTCAAATTGGCTAACCATTTTTTGTTATGGAGTCGAGCTTGATCTGAGTTAGAAACCTCTAGATACTAATGTAGCTTTGGTTTTCTATGCAGAAGTGCATTCCCAAGGCAGGTTTGAAATTACATGCACCGATTTTATCTCGCATGAAAGAGGGTAAACACCTCTGACCATATACCTTTAGCTATACTCTATAGGCGATGAAATGTGTAAATACGTTAAACAATATGCTTAATATATGATTATTCCCAACACAATGCATATATTTGGTGTAGAGTCTAATATGATATAATTACATTAATATTTTAAAAAAAGTACCTGATAAACATGCAATATAATGCAATCTCCACTTACTACTCCGATCAAGAAAAATAAAACAAAAAATTTCACAACATGTAATTAGGCCATTAACTTATGGATTTTTCCTTTCCTTTGTTATAATTGATTGACTCACCATCACTCTCAGGTTGAGCATTTTTTTAATATTGTATTGAATTTTCCCTTTTCCATATTTAGAATATATATATATATGTATGTATATATATATATATATATATATATATATATATATATATATATATATATATATATATATATAAATTAGGGTATATGATGTTATGATAGTCAAAAGTAAAGTATCCTCAAACTTTAATTACCCTTCCTGACATTAATTCTGGTGAAATAATGTTTTGTGGACTTGAGGTAACTAGGAAGCACAGGTGGAACACATGTGATGATTTTTCATTAACAAGTCATTCCTCTTTCAAGCTACAAGAATTTCAAGCTACAAGAATGAGAGATATTAACTCGCACTACTTTGTGAAATTTCGTTCCCTGTATTATTGGATCAAAATTATACTGTTGAGGTGGAATTGAAGGGTGTTTTGCCTCAATAATTTTTTCACCCCACAAAATAAATTTTATACTCGTTTTGAATAACACTGAATTATATATAGTACTCCCTCCATACCATATATAATTCATGTCACTATTGTAAAAACCATTTATCCAAAAATACTTGTCACTCTCCTTTTCCAAAACAAATTTTTAAAGATTTTTCCATAAATTATAGTTATATTACAATTCCACTAATTTAAATATACAAATAACTCATCTAAATTTAATTTAATTTTTAGGGGTAGACATGTAAACAAATTATTTATGTAACTTTTCTTAAGATGCAGGATTTTTTGAAAAGTGACATGTAATATGAGACGGAGGGAGTAATAGATTTAAAATTTTGGTACATTTGAACTGAAAGTATGTATATAATTAGATGATTTTGTTTTTAAGTGTAAACTAGAATGCCATTTCATATGATCCCAAATTAGTATATAAAATTAGAACTTGTTTATTTATCAATGCTTATGATTTTACTCTCTTTGGTTGGTATTATAGGTGATTGACTTTCTGCACACATTTCAAAGACTTTCGACTGTATATATATATATATATATTTCATTAAGGCTATTTATACAATTTTTTTTATTACTTCTCTATGATAAATATACAAAACAAATATTTAAAAGAATAATATAAAATATCTTTACTTCAAATTAATGTTAGCAACATGTTAAATGAAAATTAGAATGAAGAAAACTGAGAATTAAAGAAGTCTCTCTAGGTTATATTCTCAAAAAGACAGTAGGTAATGTTTAGAAGGCACTGAAGGCATTTTTTGTGATGTCAAGTTGGTATAGTCCTCTTTTTAGCTATAAAGAAAGTAGAATATAGTTTAGGTCGTATCTCATATTTTTAAATTAAGTTGTAAATGATATTATTTATTTCATGGTTTAGCCGGCTTTAATTCCATATTATCTAAATATTTATATTTATATATAAAAAAAATGGTCAACTATTTATTTAACAATCAACTTAGAAAGTATTATTTTGATTAATTTATATATTATTATACATATATAATTGATCATTTTTTTCCTAAATTATAAAATTGGTTCCATATAAATTTTCATTAATTTGTAAAAATATTATAAAATTATGTTGCCCAACCTGGGCTTAGTCCACTAGTAGGCTTAGTGGACTAGCATAAAATTGTAGGAGGAAGCCATACTTATGAATGACCGGATTTCTATTGATTTGTAGATTTTGACAAATTTTAGTTGAATTTATTAAGTTTGCAAGATAAATATGAAAAATAACTATTCTTAAGAATAATTATAAAATATCTTTAATTACTTAAATTGGCATAACTTGTTTAGGAGAAAAAACAAAGACTCTAACGGTCAAAATTTGGTGAACTTCTATAAAATTCCTTGGCATGTCTAAGTGGAAAATATCACACCTATTGTTTCTTTCTCTCTTCCCTTTTTTCACATACTACACGAGCTTTAATCATCTAAAATGGAAAGGATTTCGGGAGGACAGGGCCGAAAGAAAATTCCAATGAAGAAAATTGAGAATCAGAGTAGCTTGGATGTTACCTTCTCAAAAAGGTGGGGAATGTTTAAGAAGGCCACTGAATAGTATATAGTTTCGGTCAGACCTGCCTCGCCCTTATTGTGAATAGGTTCATACCACGGGGCAACATGACTACTTAACAAGATAGCATGTTGCCCCAAGGTGGCGTAGATGATAGAATCGGTGAGCTGGACCAAGAAAGAGTCCAACATGAGTCGATCATTAAAGCTGAAAATGCAAAAGCCATTATTGATCTGCAGAACGAGGAAGGTGAATGCAAGAACAGCACCTACTGGTGGGGGTCAACAGCGGAAGAGGGAACAATGACCATGGAAGAAACGGAAAATATGGTTGCTGATCTGGACAAGTTTATGAAAACTATATAGCTGGGATCGATGAAACTGGGCTCTGAACAAGAGATTCTCTTGATATCGAAGATTGTTGAGATGGGGTTCCTAGTTATTGTTTTTCAATTTAGTGTTGGTTCATATGAGACCATGTTCTATCTTTTTCTATTCCAACTATATGTTTTGTAATGGATAAATATATACAGGCAAAATATTTTTTTAGTAATCATTATTTCTTTACATTACTCTTTTATGGCATGTTAATATATATATAATTCTTTTTAAATTGAATATATATTTATTTATATACTTTAAAAATTATTATTATTTATTTAATTCAATATGACTTTCTTCCAAAAAAGCGGTTTTGATGTTTTTACCCTATGCATATATAATTCTTTTGAATATGTTATTCAAAATAAATAAAGAAAAAAATACAAATATGTATTGGTAGCATATGACTAGTTAAGAATATAAAAATTATTAATATTATACTAAAGAGTAATTAACAACAAGAAGATTTATGGCTGGAATGCCGATCAAACCAATGAAAAGAAAAGAACAACAATGGTGTTAATCTTAACGTACAATGAAAGCGCCTTGACAAAGCACTCCCCAAAAACAAAGGTGTCTTGAACCAAGTAGGAGATTAAATAATTATCTGACAATGATGTGTTGTAAACTTATTAGGGTTGACAAATGATGTATTTTGTCTTTGCCGAGGAGCTCCTTTAATCATCAAGTTTTATATTCTCTTCAAATTAAAGTTTATATGCTTCTAGAAGTGCTACTTCTAATGTCAACAACCTAGTAACCGTAGAGGTTGATCAAACAACATTTATTTCTTACCAATATAGTAGACATGTATAGGTGTAATTTGAGTCCAATGGAGTGAACCTTTTGATTAACCAGTTTTTGAGATAGAGTCGAGCTCGATCTGAGTTAGAAACCTCTAGGATCTGGATGCTAATTTCTACGCAGAAGTGCATTCCGAAGGCAGGTTTGAAAGTACCTGCACGGAATTTAAGGTATACACCTCAAATCATATGCTTATAGCTAGATTTTATGTGGGATGAAATGTGCAAATACATTAAAAAATATGCTTAATATGTGATTACTCCTAACAAATGCTTATATATGGTGTTGTGTCTAATATGATATAATTATATTAATATTTAAAAAAAGTACATGATAAACATGCAATATAATATAATCTCAACTTAATAGTCCGATTAAGAAAAATAAAGTAAAAAAGTATGGAAGAACAACAATTAGCACATGAAAATGAATACGAGGATACTCAAGTAGGAGAGATCATTAGAGATTCTGTAACACCCCAAATGGGAGATAGAGTTCACCTCCATCCAAGTTCAAGGTACTCTAATCTTTGTAGTATAATTTTGAATTTCAATTGAAGCCATAATATGGCATGACAATATATTAACATATTAATATCAAGTTACCGTCCAACAAGCCGAGTAGTTGACCTCCTTAATTACAACTCGTAATGGAATTATCTATTAATGGCAAATACTAATTGTTTGAATTTTATTTTAAGAGAAAGTTAGAGCGAGTTAATAATTTTATGATGTTGAGATGGAGCATTCTTGAATTTACTTAAAATACTTGGCATACAGGTAAGTGCATAAATAGCGCCATATATTAATAATTATTAATATAAATTTATGTAAGTTAGCTTAGTTGACAACGTTTAATTAAATTCATTGTGGAATTCTTATTAATGAAAAAGATATTATAAGAATTTTATGCTAGGTTTTGATGAATTCTTGGTAGTATTATCTTCCTTGGTGTGTTAGGATAAATGTGGTGAATGTAATTGGGCATGTAATCTGAATAAACAACCATTGATTTTTCGTATGCAAGCTAGGCTAATATGTAGGTTTGGTTAATATTTTATATATATATATATATATATATATTGGTTAAAATTTTTTTAAATATATATATACACAATCGACTGTTATACACATATGTATTAATCAATTGATAAAATAAGTAATCATATTGTATAGGTCGATTGATGACATGGACCCTACAAATTCCAGCTCATTGATAACTAACTTATACATCGACATGTACTACTTATTATCCATGGATATTTGTCCGTACCTTAAAAATATCCATAGACATGTAAAAAGTTCATGATTATGAAAAATCAACAGATTCACATAATCAATGGCTACAATCTAAGTATAACAAAAGATAATAACTTATCAGACATTTAAAGGATTAATCATAATTAAGCATACCTAAATCATATATCAATCTATTGAAAGTAGATTCATCTAATAGTTTGGTAAAAATTTCTGTAAGTTATCTTTTACTAGGGATAAAATGTAATTCAACAGTACCATTCATTACATGTTTCCTAATGAAGTTATACCATTTGTCAATATGCTTGGTCCTTGAATGTTTTACTTAATTTTCAGTAATGACAATTGCACTTGTGTTGTCATGGAATATTGGAATTTTATTTAAGTAAAATCCATAGTCAAACAATTGATTCCTCATCCGTAACACTTGTGCACAACAACTTCCAGCAGTAATATATTCAGCTTCTGCAGTAGATGTAGATACTGCATTTTTCTTTTTACTAAACCATGAGACAAACTTATTTCGTAGAAATTGACAAGTGTCTATAGTACTTTTTCTGTCAATTTTACAACCTACATAGTCTACATCTGAATAACCAATTAGATCAAATCCAGAGTCTTTTGGATACCAAATGCAAAGATTTAGTGTTTCTTTGAGATGCCTGGATATTATTTTTATAGCAATCAAATGAGACTCTCTAGGATCATCCTGAAATCAAGCACAAAGACATGTATCAAACATTATGTCTGGCCTACTTACAGTTAAATATAACAATGAGTCAACCATGCCTCTATAACTTGAGTTGTCCACTTTAGCTTCCTTAGTATTCAATTCAAGTTTAGAAGTAGTGGCCATGAGAGTTTTTATAGAAGAACATTCATTTAAATCAAATTTCCTTAATAAGTCAGAAATATATTTGGTTTGATTTATGAAAATACTATCTTTAACTTGTTTGACTTGAAAACTAACAAAATAGGTTAGTTCTCCCATCATGTTCATTTCATATTTACTCGACATCAACTTAGCAAATTTTTGACAAAGTTTCTCATTAGTTGGGCCAAAAATAATGTCATATACATAGATTTGAACAAGAACAAAAGAACCATTAAAATTTATATGAAAGAGAGTCTTATCAACAGTACCTCTTATGAAGTGATTCTCAATAAAAAATTTAGAAAGTGTGTCATACCAAGTTCTAGGTGCATGTTTCAAACATTACATTACTTTGAGAAGATAGTACACAAATCCTGGAAGAACAAGATCAAGAAAATCAGGTGGTTATTTTAAATATACTTCTTTTAATTCGCCATTGAGAAAAAAACTTTTTACATCCATCTGGTATACCATGAAATTGGCATGGGCAACATATGCTAGAAAGATTTTGATAGCTTCCAATCTTATAACAAGTGCAAAAGTCTCATAAAAATCTATGCCTTCTTCCTGTGAGTAGCCCTTAGCTACCAATCTTGCCCTATTTCTTGTTATTGTCCATTTCCTTTGTGGAGGTAAATTTGTCCTTGAGGATGATGCTTCATGATCATTAGCATTGTTATGATCATTATGATGGGATTGAGTAGTTGAGAACCCTCCCCCTCAGATAGACATCTTACTTGAAGATTGTTGAGCAGTGTTATTATCCATTGATGTATTATGCGTCCATTGATGATCATCAACTGATAAGTTATTTGTTAGTGTATTGACAATAATTGATGGGGAATTTCTAGGTAGTTGTTTTCTTGAAATTTCTACTTCATCATCACTTTCTTCACCATTACCAGTGTATCTTATGAAATCATCCACAATTACTAAGACATATTTCTTCTTGGAAATAGACATAATGTTGACAAGACCAAATAAATCTATGTGCAATAATTTCAAAGGCTTGTCAATAGATGATTCTGACTTTGACTTGAATAAAGCTTTCCTTTGCTTTCCCTTTTGACAAGCATCACACAGTCCATCCTTAGTGAATTCTATATGTGGAATGCCTCTAACCAAATTCTTTCTAACCAATTGATTCATGGCTTTGAAATTTAGATGGGTTAGCTTCTTATGCCAAATCCAACTTTCCTCGGTGTTGGCCTTGCTTAATAGACATGTCATTGAATTTTCCTTCACAAAATTGAAATCAGCCACATATACATTTCTTTTTCTTCCTCCAGTTAAGATAATTTCACCAGATTTTTTATTGGCTATGATCCATAATCCAGTTAAAAACTACATATTATTTCCATTATCACACAGTTGACTAATGCTCAGCAAATTATGCATCAATCTATCAACTAGTGCTACAGGTTCAATGAAAACATTTTCACTTGCAATAGAGCCATATCCCAGAGTAAAATCTTTGTTGTTGTCTCCAAAAGTAACTCCTGGACCAGCCTTTTCCATAAACTTTGTGAGCAGGGACATATCTCTTGTCATGTGCCTAGAACATCCACTGTCTAGATACCAAAGATTTTTCCTCCTATTTCCCTGCACATAATTAAAAACAAGAAAGTTATGTTTGGTACCTAAGTTGCTTTGGTTCCTCTTTTATTAGTTGCAGCCTGAGCCTTGGTTTCCAACTTTGATTTCTTTTGTTTTGGTGGGTTTAAATCCACTTTAACTTTGGGAGTTGACTTTTGGGGCTCAAAAACCTTGGAACTCATAACAGAACTATCATGCATGTTTGAAAGATTATTATCATCTATAGACATGATCCATGGCATTCCAGGCATGTTCATATTTGCATATACAAAGAATGGATTGTACATGTATGGAAATTATGCATATGACATGTGATCATGTTGCGCAACTAAATTAGAAGGCATGACATTCATGAGCATAGGATTGGCAAGCATGACATTTCCAGACATAGTATGTGCATTCAAATCATTTGCAGGAATAATATTCTTTTTTTCTTGCAATGCATAGATAAATGATTTACACTACCACATTTAGCACAAACCTTTCTAAGTTCATACATATCAGGAGTGTAATTATTGTGCATGTTTATGCCTATGTTTCCATTCCTATTCTTTTTTTTTTTCATAGACTTAGGTTGAGTGACTTCAACAGGTGATATCTCTTCTAGTTTAACTTTTGACTATTTCTTTGATAAGCTACCAATATTAATCTTTTCAACATTAGTCTCAACTTGATCTATAAGATCCTTTTTCTTAACAAATTTGATAGGGGTGCTAAATTTGTTCTTCTAATTAGCCATTGATGGTTTCCTGTCAATGGATGCTTATCAGTTAATTCAACACCAATTGATTGATAATCCTCATTGATTGATAAATGATTAGTAGTCGATTGATCTTTATCCATCGAGATGTTATCCTAGAATATCTAAATCCTGAATATCAATGATTTGTTTGGCAGTTTTCGCAGACCTATTTCATGTATTAATGGTTTCAATTTCTCCAGCCAATTATTCTTTTAATAATTCTTCTCTTCTCAAACTGTTTACTAGTTAATCCCTAGAATCCTTACTTTCCTGCTTGTATCTTTCTAAACAAATAAGTTCATTTTTAAGAAAATTATTTCTCTTAGTTAAGGTATCAATGATGTTCTTTAACTTGAGATTTTCTTTGTTTAGAGATTTTAAAGTAACATGCAAATTATACAGTTCATTAGACATTTCATTTATGGTACTATTGCTTTCAACTTTTGATCAATCATAAAAGTTAGTAGCTAGTACCTGATTTGATGATGAACTAGCCTCTTCATCTTCATGATTGTCTATTACTGCTAGATTGATAAATTCTTCATAATCACTATCCTCAACAGCCCAGTCTTTCTCCTCAATTACAAAAGCCTTTTCTATTTGTTTGAGGTGGTCAAAATACTTCTTTTGATAGTCAATACCATCATATGACTTTGCCTTCTTCTCTTGCTTTGGCTTTCTGTACTCATTAGAGAAATGACCAGCCAATCCAAAGTTAAAATATTTAAACTTTGACCTATCAACCAAATTCTTGTTTTGATTGTCATTTCTGAACTGGGATCCAGGCCTTTGAGCATTTGGATTCCTCTTGAATTTAAACATTAAAAATTTCCTTGATAGAAATGCAAAGTGCTCATCAATTTCATCTAAATCATCCTGAGAGCATTCTTCACTTTCTTCACATTTGCCCTTTCTCTTTCCTTTGGATGATTCTTCAACATCATCAACAACCATCATGATAGATCCATTTACACATCCACTTTTACTGTTTCCCTTCTTATCTTCATTTCCCTTGACCATCAAAGCCACAGTGATTTCCTTTCTTTGATTCTTCTCAATCTCTTCATCTTGTTGGATTTCCAACTCATATGTCTTGAGAATACCATAAAGTTTCTCAAGAGTACAGTCTTTGAAGTCCTGAGATTGTCTAATAGAGACAGTTGCATAAACCTTACCATATAGTTTTAGTCCATTCAAAAGCTTTCGAAACCTACTATAGGTATCATTAATAGATTCTCCACTCTTGAAATGAAAAGTTTCATATTTCTAAATCAAGAGTTGCATCTTATTTTTCCTGACATGTTCAGTCCCTTCAAATAGAGTTTGAAGAGTATCTCATACCTTTTTTGATGAAGTATAATTTATCACATTGTCAAATATATCTTTATTTAGACCATTGAACAGAATATTCATGGCCTTTTGTCTCTAAGAACTTCCTTTTCATCCTCTTTTGTGAACTTAGTGATAAGTTTTGGAACATATTTGTCAAATGCAGGAGTTTCATCAGGATTTACATATGTGACCATCTTCATGGGACCATGATGATCTTTGTCTATGCAATTAACATACTAAGGGTTAAGAGAAAGTAGATACAGGTGCATTTTAATTTTCCATGCAAAGTATTCATCTTTTTCCAATACTAGAATCTTTACACCTAAATCATTTTGGCCCATATTGACTTGCTCTCACTACAAGAAAAACACGATCATACAACACTTATTAAATAATGGTTAAAAAAATAACCGTTGTCCCAAAAAATTAAACAACAGTGTATGTTTGTTTTTTGGAAAATTGTTGTGTGACTATGGCTACAACAACCGTTATTGAACTTATTCTAAACCGTTGTCTCTGTGGTGTACCTTTGATCATAACAGACAAGTGTTATTAATGCGATCGTTGTCTCATATCTTTCACATAAGGGTTATAATCCGTTGTTGTTCTTTTGAAAAACTGTTGTGTGACTATGACTACGATTACTATTATTGAACTTATTGTAAACTATTGTCTCAGTGGTGTATCTTTGATCAGACTAGACAAGTGTTTACACAACGGTTTGTAAATGAAACTGTTGTCTTCAGCACTTCCATACAAGCCTTTTTAAATTTAAATCATTGTCATAAACTTATTTATACAAGTGTTTTACAAATAAACCATTGTCTTATGTGACCGCACGTGATTGGTGGAAAAACTTTCACCTGGATTGCTGAGGTGGCAAAATAAGAGCCCTCGATTGAAATAAGATTAGATATTACCTGTTAGATTAAGAAAAAATATATATATTTACACAACGGTATTGAACTTATTGTAAACTGTTGTCTCTGTGGTGTACCTTTGATCATACCAGACAAGTGTTATTAATGCGATCGTTGTCTCATATCTTTCACACAAGGGTTATAAACCGTTGTCTGTTTAACAGAGATGATAAAAATTACCTTTTCATAATAAGATGAAAATATTATAAAAGCATTGTAATACTTTTATAAGAGGATTATATTATAAAAGCATCCAAGGTTAATTTAGAATTTTCTAATTTTTTGTGCACATCACTCGAATCAATAGATCTTAACATCCGTACGGTTGGATCGTCAAAAAAATATTAAAAAAATACGTTATATGCAATCGGGACGAGCCGTGTTAAAGTTGGTACTTTTGAGAGGTTTATATTATAAAACAATACAAGATTAATTAGGAATTTTTTGATTTTTTTGTGCACATCACATAAATCAATAGATCTTAACATCCGTATGGTTGGATCGTAAAAAAATTATTTAAAAAATATATATTATGTGCAATCGGGATGAGCCGTGTAAAAGTTAGTACTTTTGAGAGGTTTATATTATAAAAGAATACAAGATTGAATTGGAATTTTTTAATTTTTTCTGCACATCACTCAAATCAATAGATCTTAACATCCATATGGTATATAAATTTTAGATTTTAGATTTTAAAATATATTACATATATTCTATATAAATATATAATATTTTATTAATTATATTATAATAAATTTAATATAAAATTTAGTTTCCCACCTATCCTCAAGCAAATTTCTCCCCTTTCCTTAGCAAAACAACTAAAGGCTTATAAAAAAAAATTAAAACATAATAAATTAAAACCACGTAAAATTAGTTCCTATTTTAACCAATCTCTTCGTGATTAAATATAATGATTTGTAAAAAAAATATTTGACGATCCAACCACACAGATGTTAATATGTAACTATTTTAGTGATTTGATTTTTTTTTATATATTTCCAAATTCATTTTGTGTGATTTTATAATAGTCAAACCGGTTAAAGTACATATTCCCATTAACTAGTCTTGTCCCCAATGATGATTCAATTTTTTAAAAATTCTTTTTCGACCATCCAACCATATGGATGTTAATTTCTAACTATTTTATTAGTGTAAAAATTTTTAAAAACATTTTCAGATTTATTTGGTATAATTTTATAATAGTCAAATATGTTCCATTAACTAGTTTTGTCCCGAATGATGATCTGATTTTTTTAAAATTATTTTTCGATGATACAACCATAAGGATGTTAATATGGGTTGATTTTGTTTTCTCAGTTGTACAAGTAGAAGGGGGGGTTGAATACTTGTATGTCATTTCTACCTGATTTAAAATCAAATTTAGAACAAACTTAAACACAAAAATATGAATAAGTACTGTTTTGTATTATTGATTTGTGAATACAAAACTCTCCTAGGGTGTACACAAACCCTAGCAGCTTCTCTGTGTTTATCACATCAATTCTCTCTATCTCTATGCTCTCATAAAATTTCACTCAGACAATTATGCTTCGATTTTTCTCACCTTTACAATTAGGTTACATAGAGTTTATATAGAGAGCTGCCTGTCAACTAATAACAGAAAGTAAAATTACAATAGGAATAAAATCCCTAATTATTAGTTGACAGTTTCCTTCTAGAATTCTCTTTCTTTCCCATAGCATATCTACAATATATTTATCTTGATCTTCGAAGACTTTCCATTCCTGTGACCTTCTTCCAAATTTATCCTCAACTGTATAGACTCTGAAATCTTCAGACTCTGATGATCTTCAGACTCTGATCACATGTAGACTCTGATAGATCATAGACTCTAATAGTCTATAGACTCTGATCACCTTCCAGACTCTGATCTTCATGCAGACTCTGGTTTCACTTTCTACAGAAATTCTTCTAAGTACAAATAACATGAATGTTGACTATCTAGACTCTGATTATACATTTCAGAGACTAGAAAGACTTATTACAGATAAACTAATCTAGACCCTGTTCTAGTATTTTGTACATCATCAAATGAATATATTCCTAACAGATTTAAATGATATGAATTTTTTTATAAAAAAAATAACAATCGAAGTGGTCAAAATATTTTTTCGTTAAAGATTCATTTTAATAAAATATTTTTTCGACAATTATTTTTAAATTCATTATATATGAAATGATGGTGTATTTTTTTGGTTTTAAATATAATAAATAATAATTTTAATATTGAAATTGAAAAATTAAAATAAAAAATAAAAATCCCATTCACATTTTTCTAGGTGAATATATATGGCGGTACTTTCCCCCCTCAAATGAAAAGTGAGCAAATATATTTTCCCCCTTAATAAAACACACACAAAACTCTCTCGACCTTCACTCTGTTTCTCTCAGAGCCCTCTCTCCACCATATCTCTTCTCTCAGAGCACTTTCTCCACCATATCTATGTCTCTCACATCTCTCTATGTCTCTCTGAACACTCTTAAATAAAAGCGAACAAGTATTCTCGATTCTCACTCTCTCATTTAGCAAGTATTCTCTCTCACTCTCTGTCTTGAACCATTTCTTTGTCATGAACAATCTCATGAGCAAAATTGAATGACGAATTGAAGAACAAATCGAGGGTTGGGTATTTGAATACACATATATATGGCTCCAATTAAAAGCATGTTACTAATTTTACTTTTATCTAATTTTGTAGGCAATTAGGGCTTCAAATTGGGGCTTTAACTCATTTGCTATGGAGAACTTTTACCTAGTTGTGAAGCAGGTTAGTTTTGTTAATTCTTTCTTTTCTCTTAAGATTCTTAAGAAAAAAGCAGTCATGTGCTCTGTGTTTGGCACAATATAAATATGAATATCTCAATATTGGTCATGATTTTTGTCATACAATGCCTAATAGTTGCCTGTGTTTCAAGAGAGTTTGATTTTTATTACTTTGTTCAACCGGTAATATGAGAAACATAACTTCATTTATTCATGCATTGTAGTATTTGATCCGTGGATGTGTGTTTAATTAATTACCTATCTCGCTTCTTGATTGTCTGAAAAATTATTTGTAAATAAATGCAGTGCTCGGCCTCATACTGTGATACAAAATAGAGTTGCTACTACCCAAAAATAAGGAAGCCAGAAGAAGACTTTAGCTTTCATGGGCTATGGCCAAACTACAAATATGGATCCTATCCTGCAAACTGTGACTCTCTCAACTTGTTCAAAGATTCTGAGGTATCCACCCATGTTCCCAAAGTTCCTCACAAGATCATAAATAATACATACCTGCACCATATATAAAATATTATGATTGCATGCTTCACTAATTACCAATGTATATACAGATTACAGATCTTGAAAGTAGACTATAAAAGGAATGACCATCGCTAGCATGTCCAAGCAGTGATGGCATGAGGTTCTGGGGACACGAATGGGATAAACATGGAACTTGTTCACAATCATATCTTGGTCAACATTCTTATTTCAAAGTTAATCTCGACCTGAAAATTAAAGCTAATCTCCTCCAACCCTTAGATAAAATAGTTACACTTATTTTTGAAGATACCATTTGCATTTCACTATACTAATATAGTCTGTTAACAAATTGAAGAGAGAAAAAAAAATAATTACATGGTTTGTTTGTTGCAGGAATCAAACTAGTTGATGGGAAATATTACAGCTTAGAAAGCATCAAAGATGCGATTCAAAAAGCAACAGGGAATACTCCATACATAGACTTCTTGGCTCGTCTTTCTAAGAATATATAAAACAAATTCTTAATCCTGAAACGTCTAGTGGAGCAGGGGCATGAGTTTACTATTCAATTTATACGTTCTTCGTCTTTGTTTTCAACATATTTGCCATTGTAAGTATGTCTTGACCTAGTTAAAATTATCGAATTATTGTTAAAAATTATTGATGTTTGTTTGCATTTAGCATTGCTAGCTATTATTTCTCATCATATAGCTTGATTATTTAATATAAGATGTGAAATAAAAAGTGAAAATATGTTATTTTAGAATTATAACTGAGTAAAAACTAGAGTCTTGTCAAGTGTACATGAAGATTGTACTTGCATCTAATTGAGGTTTCTTTTTGGAGTTTCCTAACTAGAGTCTTGATTTCAGGCACTTGTATTGATAAAGCCTTTATGATATTAACGTCTAATTAGATCGAGTAATCATTAAAATTTCATTTCATTGGAAGGATTTGACTTCATTCTGCGAAACCATCGAAGAGAAGCAAATGAAAGGTTTTTAAGGTTATCTTGATGGCTCTGTGCCTTATTTTTTTACTTGGTTATTGCTCAGAATACTTAGAATTCTTGCTAGTGACAATGGCTCTCTATTTCTATGTAGCTTTCTGTAATATTGTTAAAAACTTATCAAATAGTCATTCTTTTTCTTGCTTGATTGCAGTTTAAAAATTTGATTCTTCCTACCAAATGGGCTGAGGAGTTCAATATTTCTCTAATCTTGGTCAACTAACCAAGATACTATAACAGAGAAGTTGTTTTGGAAATCCCTATATAGTCTTCCGGTATCTGAATGGGGAGCCAGAAGAATTTAGAGAGAAGCCTACAGAAACAGATGACAAATATGTGAAGGATCATAATAAAAATCTGGAAGAGAAGTGTGGTCAGGACATCAACTCGTTAGGAAACTCCTCTCATCCAGATATGATGTCGCATGCTGAAATAACAATTGATTATTAAGAAATACATGCTTTAAAATAACTCAAAATACGTACCTTGTAGGTTTTTCCAAACTTTATGGTTCCAGTTCTATGTGTATATTATTTTTTACAAATTTAATTCTTTGACGATAGTTTATTTAAATTCCTGTTGTTTCTCATGCCTTTTGACAAGTGTTTACACAATTAATAAAGAATTGTAACACTGTTGTCTAAAATTGTCTAAAACTGTTGTTGTTACATAATTTAGGCGATGATTTATATTAAACAACCATTATTTTTATTGTTTCCAAACAACTGTTATCAAATAACCTCTATTTTATAGCCATTGTTTCTTGTGCATTCTACCAAGTGTTTTTAAAATGTTATTGATGTCTTGTTCCAACAACGGGTATAAAGAGTGATTGCAGATCAAGAATTTCGTCATTGAAAGTATCTTATAACAATGGTTTCTTAACCGTTATTTAAACAGCATTATAACAATGGATGAGTAACCGTTGTGTGCTTTTCTATCAGACGGCGCCCCTATAGTCAACGGAAAATTTAGCTTTCAGATAACGGTGAAAAATAGTTGTTTGTTCCTCTTTTTCTTGTAGTGTCTTGATCTTAAGCTTTATGTATGTTGAAAGCCTTACTCTGATACCAATTGTTATTCCCTAAAATAATGTCAATATATTTGTAGAAGGGGGGTTGAATACAAATATAATAACATTTTTAAATTTTTACTTTTTTGACAAGTTTTAGAGGATTTGAAGTATGAACAAAGATAGCTAAAAATGAATATTTGAACAAAGACAAGATCTTTAAAATTACTGATAGATTGGTTTTTCAATCAGTGTGTATCTTTTCTCAAATAACATAGGTTAAGAAAACCTAGCTGCGTTTACAAGGTTAGAAATAAAATCAACTATTCTTACAAAGTAACCTAAGGCTGAACAGTTGATTCATAAAATAAATCTAACTCAATTGTATATTTTTTACAACGCTACCACTCTTATTTATTGTTAAGAATTATGAGTTTTGATGATAATAAATTACTTAGAATTATAATGGGGATTTTAAAAAATTCATTGTAACTAGTCGATAGATATGTGACTTATAAATATCCATTGACTAGGAAACCAGTTATCAGTTGAAGCTTGTTTATCAACTGATAAATTGGATTGTAACATTTGATTCATGTTTCGTTATCAATTTATTGTATTACCTCGATGGATGCTGTGAAGTAGTCGACTGAGTTTCTTGACTTCAATTTATAGCTTCTCAACGGATGTAAAGAATGGCTGATCAATGGTAAATATTCTAAGTTAGAATTCTCACAAATGGGTTGATCAACAGATATTGGAGTTGATGGATGAAGACACTACTCAATGGATAAAAGCACTCAACGGATAAAAGCCATCAATGAATAAATGCGATCAACGGATAAAGGACCATCAATGGATAGGGAGTCGATGGATAACTCAATTAGCCATCGATACATCAATTGATCAATAGATAGCCTATCCATCGATGGATAAGCAAAGAAGAATAAACTGATAAGCTTAACAACATTTATCAGTTGATTAAGGTTTTCCAATTTAGTTGAAGACAAAAAGAATGGAAACGGTGCAGAAACTGAATCAATAGGAGACAGTCCTGTCAGGATTGTGAAGACTTTCAAGGCAACACAGTCTTCAAGGAATGCATCATGACAAATATACTTTCAGGACTAGACATAGTCTAATGAAGACTGTGAAAGTAGCTTTTATAATGTTATCTGTCGATAGGAAATAGAATGAGAAGAAAACTACTATATAGTGGTCAGTAGTTCATTGTAGCAAATAGTGAAGAAATGTGTGAGAAAATTTGTAAGCATAGTTGTGCAGAAAAATACTTTGTAAGCAGCTTGGTATCTTTACCAAGATTATTTGAAAGCAAAAATATTCTAGTGGAAAAACCAATCCACTAGTAATTTTTAATATTTCTTGTCTTGTTTTCAATACTTTTATTATCTATATTCTCAGTTCAATCAGCTCTTATAATGTTCATTCAAACACTGTTGTTGAAAAAACTTAAATCTACAAGAATTGAAGATAGTTCTTAAGTTTGTATTCAACCCCCTCTTTTTCAAACTTATTGTACTTAAGGGCAAATAACAATTAGTATCAGAGCCTAGCTTTCAACATATAGAAAGTTAAGATCTAAAGTACATCAAGCATGGGTCAAAAAGACACAGGAGTAAAGATTCCAGTTCTAGAGAAAGATGAGTACTTTCCCTGGAAAGTGAAAATGCACCTGCATCTGCTATCCATTAATCCTCCCTATGTTCACTGCATAGAGAAAGGTCCACATGTGTCTACGAAGATAATTACAAGTGTAAATGCAGATGGTACCCAAGCACCAGACACACTCATTCAAAGACATGTGAGTGAAAAAACAGATGAAGATGAGAAGGAAGTATATAAGGATAAAAAGGCTATGAAAATTTTGTTTAATGGTCTTGACAAGGATATGTTTGAAAATGTTATCAATGGTACAACCTCCAAGGAAGTCTGGGATACTCTTCAAACAATATGTAAAGGCACTGAATAAATGAGAAAGAATAAGATGCAACTCTTGATTAAAAAATATGAAGCGTTTCACTTCAAGACTGGTGAAGCAATCAATGACACATATAGTAGGTTTCAAAAGTTGTTGAATGAGCTAAAACTGTATGGAAGAGTATATGTTGTTGAAGATACCAACCTCAAATTCTTGATGTCCATACACAAGGAATAGAAACTAATGACTGTTTCTATAAGACAATCTCCTGACTTTAAAGTATATACTCTTGACAAGCTTTATGGTATCTTAAAAACCTATGAGTTGGAACTACAATAAGATGAGGAAATTGAGAAGAGCTAAAAAAGAGACAAGTCTATTGCTTTGGTGGTCAAGGATAAGTAAGTTGCAGAATTTGGTAAAGATGTTGCTTTCAAGGAAGGGAAGAAAGAAAGTCATGACAAGAGTGCAAGTGGTGTTAGATATGATGAATCTTCAACTGGGAAAGGAAAAGAAATAGTTGAAGATAATGAGTCATATACCAAGGATGAAATGGATGAAATAGATGAGCATTTGGCTTTTCTATCAAGGAAATTTTCAAAACTTTAATTCAAGAGGAATCTCATTCAAAGGCCTGGATCCCAGTACAAGAGAGACAATCAACAAAGCAAAAGTCTTGTTGACAGAACTCAATTCAAATGTTTCAACTGTGGATTGGCTGGTCACTTTTCTAATGAATGCAAAAAGCCAAAAATGAAGAGGAAATCAATGTACAGTGATGGTATTGATTATAAAAAGAAATACTTTGAGTTGCTCAAATAAAAAGAGAAGGCTTTTGTGACAGAAGAAAATGACTGGGCTGTTGAGGATGATTCTGAAGAAGAAGAATACATCAACCTTGCACTAATGGCCATTCATGATGACCACGAAGCTACTTCTTCTAGCAATCAGGTAATTTCTACAAATCTATATGAGTTATCCAAAGATGAATGAAATATTACAATTACTGAAATGTTAAATGAATTATATAATTTGCATGTCACTCTTACTCAAAGAAACATTTATCTAGAAAGTGAGCTAGTGCAAACGGACAGACTCAAGGTAGAGAACAAAGATGCTAGAAAAGAACTAGTTGAGTGTAAAAAGGAAATAGAAAAATTGAAAGAAAAATTTGAATAAGAACTAAGAACCATTGACAATTGGAACACTAGTAAAGCCAAGAAAATAATGATTATATATATATATATATATATATATATATATATATATATATATATATATATATATATATATATATATATATATATATATATTTCGTTAAGGCTATTTAAACAATTTGTTTTATTACTTCTCTATGATAAATATACAAAATTAATATTCTAAAAAATAATATATTTTTTTTTACTTCAAATTAATGTCACCAACATGTTAAATGAAAATTAGGATGAAGAAATCTGAGAATAAAAGAAGGCTCTAGGTTACATTCTCAAGAAGACCGTGGGTAATGTTTAAGAAGGCCACTGTGCCTATTCTTTGTGGTGTCAAGTTTGTGTAATCCTATTTTAAGCTATAAAGAAAGTAGTATATAGTTTAGGTCCTACTTCAAAGGAGTTTTAAATGTAATTATTTATTTGATGGTTCAGCCGGCTTTAATTCGATAATATTTAGATATTTTACATTTATATATATAAAAATGATCAATTATTTATTTAATAATCAACTTACAGGTTTTGTTTCGATTAATTTATATATTATTATGCCTATTTATTTGATCATTTTTTTCTATATTATAAAATTGATTCCATATAAATTTTAATGGATTTGTAAAAATATTATAAAATTATATTGTGAAACCTGGGCTTAATCCACTAGTAGGCTTAGTGGACTAGTATAAAAATATAGGAGGAAGCCATACTTATGAACGACCCGATTTCTATTGATTTGTAGATTTTAACAAATTTTAGTTTAAAAAAATTTGAATTTATTACTTTTGCAAGAAGGTGGGGAATGTTTAAGGCGGCTGCCAAGAATCTCATATATAGAAAATAATATATGATAGATTTTTCTTTTGATTTTTAAATACTTGAAATTTTCTTATACCTTGGTTCTGTAATCAGTCCAATGAACACTTCTAATATTTTTTTTTATATTTTTCAAATGTTATAAAAATATATAAAATGTGCCTACTCGGACTTAAGAAGATGATATTATAACAGTATGGTTGGCCCATACATAGCATAGTCCAAACGAATCCACTTAAAATCTTTACTGAAGACACCATATTTGAAGGAATCATATTAGCAAATAAAAGTATTGATGAGTTTTATGCGCCAAAAAAATGAGAACTGACAATCCATTTCTTTGGAATCCCACGAGAGTAATGTAATAGTCTACTCATACTATGTAAATCAATTTAATTAAAATTTTATTTTCATTTTAGTGTATATTACATGCTTGGAAAACTGTAATCAAATCGTAGTAAAATAAGGACAAGAAATTTGGATAAATGTATAAAATCTTTTAAGTAAGAATTATAATTTAACTATCCAAGAACGGATGGTTGGTGTGATAGCATGAGAAATATAACAACTAACAAGCACTAGATTTGTAAGTAGATGCATTAGAATTGTAAAAAATAGAAGTTATTATTTAAGGGGAGCTTTAAAATGATCTTCATTATTTTGACTTTAGCCGGGGCTTAAACCTCCCTTAGCCCCTCCCTGTTCCGCTCCTTCTAGTAACCGTAGAGGTTGATCAAACAACATTTATTTCTTACCAAGTGTAATTTGAGTGCAATGGAGTGAACTTTTTGATTATTGAGTTTGTGGTGACACTTTATTGTATCAAAGTTAAATAAAAATAAATATTTATGAACATGTTTGAGTTTGGCACATATACAAATATAAATAGTATTCATATTCAAATTGGGTAACCAGTTTTTGAGATAGAGTCGAGCTTGATCTGAGTTTGAAACCTCTAGATACTAATGTAACTTTGGTTTTTTATGCAGACACTACAAGAAAAACAGCTTTAGACAATACCAGACAACGCTCAGTGAAAAAAGTGTTGCCCAGAATTAACATATAATGGCTTATTTTTCTCCTAAAAAACTGTAGTCTTATCCATGTCTTATACAGCAGTTTTAAACCCGTTGCCTAAAAAACTCAATCACATGTCGTATTGTGCAAAGCAATACCACCATACAATGGTTTAATAAAGATGTTGTTTGAATAGACTTCAGACAAATTTATGAGAAACTGTTGTTGATATCAGACAAGTGTTTATTATGAAGTATTATATAAGACATTTTCACACAACAGTACAATATTGTGTTGTCTGATAGAGCTCATCAGATAACACTTTTTCATTGTTGTGTTGTGCAAATCAAGATCTCTAAATAACAATTTATTTTACAACGATTTTATGTAGAAAACTGTTGTCTTCGTTTAACTCATACAACACAATTTCTAAGAAAACCGTTGTCTGTTTCACAGAAGATGAAAAAAATTACCTTTTCTTAATAAAACGAACTGTTTGTAGAAGATTTTTTTAATACTTTTGTTAAACAAAGAACACAAAATAAATTTAAAAATTCTAATTTTTTTATACATCACAAACATCGAAATATCTTAACATCCGTACGGTTCGATCATCGAAAAAATTAATTTTAATTTTATAAGAAAGAAATTATAGATTTATCATAAACTCAATATCTACTTCTTAACTCGTTCATATAAAATGTATACTCATATTGTTCGAATTACAAAACCGTTACTTATTATTAATAAACTATATACATTTATATGTATCCATATTATAAAATTATAAATTTTTTATTTATTTTGTCTTTGTAAAATGAGTTAGTATTTTAAATTTTAATTTTTTTATAATACCTTAAACATGTATTCATAATTTTAATTATAACAACGTGCAAACATAATTATTTCGCTCTTGTAACGTATCATATAATTTTAATGTAATATATTATTTATAATTAGTAAACTGAGAATTTTAATTTATTTTGTTTTTATAAATTATTTTTACTATATTTTTATAACCAAACTAGAGATTTTTTTTAGTTGATTTGGTTAACCTTTTTCTAATATTATATTTAGATTATATCCTAAATTTATATACTTATATTAAATATTTTATATATAATATAATTAATGTAATTGTACCAAATATTAAAATATCTCAATTTAACCGTTACTAATTGAACTATTAATTTGTTTAAAATAACGACTCATAATATAAATCAAATGAATAATAAAATGTTATTTTTTAATATTTTAACATGTTCCCCCTTTTCCTCATTATAAATAACACTAATACTATAATAACAGGATGTACAATATTAAAAGAATGGTTGCTTATATTTTCCCCAAAATGAAATTGTGCTATACACTCTTTCCACCATTTATTTCCCCCAAATACTCCACTTTCCCCCTTGTTGCCTCCCGCTCCACTTGAAATTTTTGTTTGAACACAACCTTTTTTTGTTCCTCGATTTTATGGGGCTTTCTTTGCAGGGCTTTTAATTGAAGGCTTTCTCTCTCCGTCTCCCATCTCTCGAGTACGTATGTCTCACACTTCATCTTTCTCGTTTAATGGATTTGAGGCTACGAATTAGGGCTTTGGTTTTAAAAAAGGCTTCATCTTCTTCAATTAATTAATTTGAGGCTATAAATTGTTCATGTCCAATGTCATTATGGTTCAGCTGGTTTGTCAATTTTATCAATACGTGATATTCGTCTTCGTTTGGATGTTCTTGAATATGGCAGGTGCTTCTTGGGAGATCTACTTTTGGTCTTATTATTAATGTGGTTGGAGAGCCTGTTGATCATAGATGCAATATTAGTAAGTTAATCCTTATCGATTTGGTCTTAATTTTGTAGGTGATTTAAATTTAGGGATTTCATCCTAGAGATTTAGATTTAGGGCTCTTGACTTGTAATTCGTCTAATATTATGGTTGATTGGTTTGGGTTTTGGGGATATGATGTTTAATTTATCTTATATTGTTTGAGTACTTAAAAGAGTGATGTATATGTATATTTGCCTTTTTGTGCCCCTGTATTTTGGTTGTCCCCCCTCTATTTTCACTTTCTTGATATTTATTATTTATGTGGTACCTATTTTTAATAATATTAATGAATTGTCTAGGTCTATAGACGGGTCTTGCTTTCTTACCCCTACTCATGTTAATACCTTTGATGCCTTCACTTAAATCAATTTGTAAGCCTTACCCCTTACTTTGTATAAAAAATTAAAAATTTTAAAATATATTTTGTGTATTTTTTTAACTAAACTAATAAAATGTGTTTAAACTTTTTTTTCATCTTATTATGAAAGGGTAACTTTTGTCATCTTCTGTGAAACAAACAGTTTTCTTAGAAATTGTATTATATGAGTTAAATAAAGACAACGGTTTTCTACATAAAACCATTGTAAAATAAATCGTTATGTAGAGTTCTTGCTCTGCACAACACAATATTGAAAAAGTGTTAACTGATGAACTCTATCAGACAACAAGTGTGAAAATGTCTTACATAATGTCTCACAACTAACACTTGTTTGATATCAACAACGGTTTCCCATAGAATTGTCTCAAGTCTATTCAAACAACAGCTTTATTAAACTGTTGCATGGATCTATTGCTTTGCACAATACGACATATAAAAAGTGTTGTGTGATTGAGTTTTTTAGGCAACGGTTTTAATACTGTTGTATAACACATGGATCAGACAAAGTATTTCGGGGGGAAAAATAAACCATTGTATATTAATTCTGGGCAATACTTTTTTCATTGAGCGTTGTCTGATCGGTGTTGTCTGAAGCTATTTTTCTTGTAGTGTACTAATGTATTGAATTTTTCCTTCCCCATATTTAGAATATATATATATGTATATATATATATATAAATTAGGGTATATGCTGTTATGATAGTGAAAAGTAAAGTATCCTGAAACTTTAATTACCCTTCCCGATATTAATTCTTGTGAAATAATGTTTTGTGGACTTGAGGTAACTAGGAAGCGCCCGTGTGGAATAGATGTGATGATTTTTCATTAACAAGTACATGATAAACATGCAATATAATGCAATCTCCACTTACAACTCGGATTAAGAAAAATAAAGCAAAAAATTTCACTACATGTAATTAGGCCATTAACTTATGGATTTTTCCTTTCCTTTGTTATAATTGATTGACTTACAATCACTCTCAAGTTGAGCATTTTTTTTAATAATGTATTGAATTTTTCCTTTCCCATATTTAGAATATATATATATATATATATATATATATATATATATATATATATATATGCATATATATATAAATTAGGGTATATGCTCTAATGATAGTCAAAAGTAAAGTATCTTGAAACATTAATTACCCTTCTCGACATTAATTCTTGTCAAATAATGTTTTGCGGACTTGAGGTAACTAGGAAGCGCCCGTGTGGAACGGATGTGATGATTTTTTTATTAACAAGTACATGATAAACATGCAATATAAAGCAATCTCCACTTACTACTCAGATTAAGAAAAATAGAGCAAAAAATTTCTCTACATGAAAATAGGCCATTAACTTATGGATTTTTCCTTTCCTTTGTTATAATTGATTGACTTACGATCACTCTCAGGTTGAGCAATTTTTTTTAATAATGTATTGAATTTTTCCTTTTCCATATTTAGAATATATATATATATGTGTGTGTGTGTGTGTTTTGTGGACTTCAAGTAACTAGGAAGCGCCTGTGGAAGATGTGATGGTTTTTCATGAACAAGTCTTTCTTCTTTCAAGCTACAAGAACAAGAGATATTAACTCGCAGTGCTTAATGAAATTGCGTTTGCTCAAAATTATAGTGTCGGGATGGAAGGGTCTTTTCAATATTTGAACCTCAATAATTTTTTCACCCTACAAAATTAATTTTACACTTGTTTTCAATAACACCCAATTATATATAATACTCCCTCCATCCCATATATATAATTCATGTCACTTTTCTAAAAACCATTTGTCTGAAAATACTTGTCACTCTCTTCTTCCATAGCAAATTTTTAAAGATTTTTCCATAAATTATCATTATATTACTATTTCCAATATTCTACTAATTTTAATATATAAACAACTCTTCTAAATTTAATGCAATTTTTAGGGGTAGACATGTAAACAAATTATTTACATAACTTTTCTTAGGATGCAGAATTTTTTCAAAAGTTACATGTAATATGGGACGGAGGCGGTAATAGATTTAAAATTTTGATACATCTGAACTGAATTCTTTGGTTACGGGCAGCGACACCGGGACCAAATGGAGGATAGGATTTTTTTTCTAAAAACTATCTATAAACAAAATTAGATAAAAGAGATCTGGTATAAAATCTTGATTTGGTCTGAGCAAGATACGACTTATCTCAAATTAGTATTTGGAATGAGTTAACCCAATGAATAGTTTGTGCTAGATTGATCTATCGATATATAATTTTGATTTATTTTTCTCAATCATATGAATTTATAAAAAACAAAATGAAATTGTTCATAGAAGAAGACCCCCATAAACATGTATGGATTCGGGGATTCGGAGCTATTAGAGCGGGATCCACTTTTTCAAACTGAAATGTGAAAATGTTTTTCGGCGGAGTGCAGGCTCGGGTAGTGCGTAAAGCAGTGATGCTTTTGGCTACTGGTAGGCTGAAAAAAGACATACAATCTTGCCAATTGGGCAAAGGGAGGATAAATAAGTTTATGATGATCAAATTTGTGTGTGTTTTTTACGATCAAATCTCTTTATGATTATTCGAGAGAGCGAGTAGGTTTTTGACATTTAGCTACTCATATTCTAAATGTGTATGAATGTGCATGGAGCTTAAAGAACATAAAGTTTTCGCATTTTGTTCTAAAGGTTGAAGTTTTCCGTCTTTCCATAGTCTCTTTTAATCTATTATAACTAAAATGTAATTGATAATCAAGCAGCCAAGACATGTAATTATTCCCGGAAACATCTAATGCATTACAATCTAATTTTATGAAATTTGCCATTCTGAATTACAAAATAAATATTTAAAACATATCATCGAAATTACTTGTCCGGCATTTATATAACGTGCTCATGTTCGGTTAAAAGTATAATCTACCGAACTCCTAAGTATCGTGGAAGGAAAGACTATCTGGCCCAAACTATATTGGCTTCTTGCATTGCATGTTTGGCTCAAGTTTTCTTATGTCTTGGTTATATGGAAGGGACCCGAAACTCAAAAAGTACATATATAATTAGAAACCATTGTCTCAAATTCTAGAAAATATGTATATAATTAGATGATTTTGATTTTAAGTATAAACTAGTATGCCATTGCATATGATCTCAAATTAGTATATAAAATTAGATCATGTTTTTTAACAATGCTTATGATTTTACTCTCTTTGGTCCTTATTATATGTATTTGACTTTCTGCAAATATTTCAAAGTATTTTGACCATATATATATATATATATATATATATATATATATATATATATATATATATATATATATATATTCGTTGAACGCATTTTATACAAATTTTTTTATTACTTCTCTATGATAAATATACAAAACAAATATTCAAAAGAATAATATAAAATATCTTTACTTCAAATTAATGTTAGCAACATGTTAAATGAAAATTAGGATGAAGAAAACTGAGAATCAAAGAAGTCTCTCCAGGTTACATTCTCAAAAAGATAGTAGGTAATGTTTAAGAAGGCCACTGAACGCATTCTTTGTGGTGTCAAGTTGGTATAAACCACTTTTCAGCTATAAAGAAAGTGGAATATAGTTTAGGTGGTATCTCATATTTTTATATTAAGTTGTAAATGAAATAATTTATTTCATGGTTTAGCCTGGTTTAATTCGATATTATCTAAATATTTATATTTATATATAAAAAATGGTCAATTATTTATTTAACAATCAACTTACAAAGTATTATTTTGATTAATTTATATATTATTATACCTATTTATTTGATCAGGTTTTCCTAAATTATAAAATTGATTCCATATAAATTTTCACAAATTCGTAAAAATATTATAAAATTATGTTGCCCAACCTCGGCTTAGTCCACTAGTAGGCTTAGTGGACTAACATAAAATTGTAGGAGGAAGCCATACTTATGAATGGCCGGATTTGTAGATTTTAACTAATTTTAGTTCAAAAAATTTTGAATTTATTACCTTTGCAAGATAAACATGAAAAATAAATATTCTAAAGAATAATTATAAAATATCTTTAAATACTTAAATTGGCAGAACTTGTTTAGGAGAAAAAATAATAACTTTAAGGGTCAAAATTTGGTGAACTACTATAAACTTCCTTGGCATGGCTAAGTGGAAAATATCACACCCATTGTTTCTTTCTCTCTTCCCTTTTTTCACATACTACACTAGCTTTAATCATCTAAAATGGAAAGGATTTGGGGAGGACAGGGCCGAAAGAAAATTCCAATAATGAAAATTGAGAATCAGAGTAGCCTCGATGTTACCTTCTCAAAAAGAAGGTGGAGAATGTTTAAGAAGGCCACTGAACTCACCATTCTTTGTGGCTGCCAAGTTGGTGTAATCCTCTTTTAAGTTATAAAGAAAGTATATAGATTCGGTCATACCTCCCTCGCCCTTATTCTGAATAGGTTCATACCACGGGGCAACATGACTACTTACCAAGATAGAATGTTGCCCCAATGTGGCATAGATGATAGTATCAGTGAGCTGGACCTAGAAAGAGTCCAACATGAGTCAATCATTAAAGCTGAAAAAGCAAAAGCCATTAATGATATGCAGAACGAGGAAGGTGAATGCAAGAACAGCACCTACTGGTGGGGGTCAACACCGGAAGAGGGAACAATGACCATGGAAGAAACGGAAAATATGGTTGCTGATCTGGACAAGTTTATGAAAACTATATAGCTCGGATTGATGAAACTGGGCTCTGAACAAGAGATTCTCTTGATATCGAAGATTGTTGAGCTGGGGTTCCTAGTTATTGTTTTTCAATTTAGTGTTCGTTCATATGAGATCATGTTCTATCTTTTCCTATTCCAACTATATGTTTTGTATTGGATAAATATATACGGGCAACATATTTTTTTACTAATCATTATTTCTTTACATTACTCTTTTATGGCATGTTAATATATATATATATATATATATATATATATATATATATATATATAATTCTTTTTAAATTGAATATATATATTTATTTATATACTTTAAAAATTATTATTTTTTATTTAATTCAATATGACTTTCTTCCAAAAAAGCGGTTTTGATGTTTCTATCCTATGCATATAGAATTCTTTTGAATATGTTACTCAAAATAAATAAAGAAAAAAAAATACAAATATGTATTGGTAGCATATGACTACTTAAGAATATAAAAATTATTAATATTATAATAAAGAATAATTAACAACAAGAAGATTTATGGCTGGAATGCCGATCAAACCAATGAAAAGAAAAGTACAACAATGGTGTTAATCTTAACGTATAATGAAAGCCGCTTGACAAATCACTCCCCAAAAACAAAGGTGTCTTGAACCAAGTAGGAGATTAAATAATTATCTGACAATGATGTGTTGTAAAGTTATTAGGGTTGGCAAATGATGTATTTTGTCTTTGCCGAGGAACTCCTTAAATCATCAAGTTTGATATTCTCTTCAAATTAAAATTTATATGCTTCTAATGTCAACAACCTAGTAAGCGTAGAGGTTGATCAAACAACATTTATTTCTTACCAATATAGTAGACATGTATAGGTGTAATTTGAGTCCAATGGAGTGAACTTTTTGATTAACCAGTTTTTGAGATAGAGTGGAGCTCGATCTGAGTTAGAAACCTCTAGGATCTGGATACTAATGTAACTTTGGTTTTCTATGCAGAAGTGCTTTCCGAAGGCTGGTTTGAAAGTACCTGCACCGAATTTGAGGTGTATACACCTCAAATCATATGCTTATAACTAGATTTTATGTGGGATTAATTGTGCAAATACATTAAAAAAAATGCTTAATATATGATTACTTCTAACACATGCTTATATATGGTGTAGTATCTAATATGATATAATTATATTAATATTTAAAAAAAGTACATGATAAACATGCAATATAATACAATCTCAACTTAATAGTCGGATTAAGAAAAATAAAGTAAAAAAGTATGGAAGAACAACAATTAGCACATGAAAATGAATACGAGGATACTGAAGTAGGAGAGATCATTAGAGATTCCGTAACACCCCAAATGGCAGTTAGAGTCCACCTCCATCCGAGTTCAAGGTACTCAAATCTTTGTAGTATAATTTTGAATATCAATTGAAGCCATAATATTGCATGACAACATATTAACATATTAATATCAAGTTACCGTCCAACAAGCCGAGTAGTTGAACTCCTTAATTTACAACTCGTAATGGAATTATCTATTAATGGCAAATACTAATTGTTTGAATTTTATTTTAAGAGAAAGTTAGAGCGAGTTAATATTTTAATAATAATCTCAATTCGTAATCTTTGTAGTATAATTTTTCGTATGCAAGCTAGGCTAATATGTAGGTTTGGTTAATATTGTTTAAATATATATATATATATATATATATATATATATATATATTGGTTAATATTTTTTAAATATATATATATATATACACAATCGACTGTTATACACATATGTATTAATCAATTGATAAAATAAGTAATCAATGACAAGATAGTGTACAGGTCGATTGATGACATGGACCCTACAAATTCCAGCTCATCGGTTGATAACTAACTTATCCATGGACATGTACTACTTACTATCCATCATCGGTACCTTAAAAATATCCATAGACATGTAAAAAGTTCATCAATTGATTTTGAAAAATCAACAGATTCACATAATCAATGGCTACAATCTAAGTATAACAAAAGAAAGATTTTGATAGCTTCCAATCTTGTAACACGTGCAAAAGACTAATCAAAATCTATGCATGCCTTCTTCCTGTGAGTAGCCCTTAGCCACAAATCTTGCCTTGTTCCTTGTTATTGTACCAGTTTCATCCATTTTATTCCTAAATACCCATTTTGTACCAATAACAGATTTGTTCTTTGGTTTGGGCACTAGCTTCCATACCTTGTTTCTTTCAAACTGATTCAACTCTTCTTGCATAGCAATTATCCAATTAGGATCATTCAAGGCTTCTTCAATCCTTTTTGGTTCTTTTTGAGAAAAAAAGATGATATACAAGCATTCATTCTGAGTTGCATTTCTAGTTTTGATACCATTATTTGCATTTCCAATAATCTACTTAAAAGGGTGACCTTTGGTCCATTTCCTTTGTGGAGGTAAATTTGTCCTTGAGGATGATGCTTCATGATCATTAGCATTGTTATGATCATTGTGATGTGATTGAGTAGTTGAGAACCCTCCCCCTGAAATGGACATCCTACTTGAAGATTATTGAGTAGTGTTATTATCCATTGATGTATTATCAGTCTATTGATGATCATCAACTGATAAGTTATCTGTTAGTGTATTGACATCAATTGATGGGGAATTTCTAGGTACTTGTTTTCTTGAAATTTCAACTTCATCATCACTTTCTTCACCATTACCAGTTGATTCATTTTCAAAATGCAAAGGGTCATGGTATCCTTCATCAAACAACCCTTGAATCTTCTTGTCATCAAAGACTATATGCATAGATTCCATAACAATGTGTAATCTAAGATTGTAGACTTTATACGCCTTGATTGTTATTCCATATCCAACAAATATTGTCTCATCAACCTTGGCTTCAAACTTTCCCAAATTTTCACCTTGATTCCTTAGGACAAAAAATTTGCAGCCAAAGACATGAAGAAAATTAGATATTGGCTTCTTGTCTTTCTTCATCAATTGGTATGTAGTTTTGCTTTGTATTTGATTTACCATGGATATATTCTGAATGTAGCATGCATTATTAATTGCTTCTTCCCAGAAATATGTAGGTAATTTCCCTTCTTCCAACATAGTTCTAGCAACTTCAATCAAGGTTCTGTTTTTACTTTCAACTACTCGATTCTGTTGAGGAGTTCTAGGAGTAGAGAAGTGATGAGTGATTAAAATTTTTTCACAGAATTTTGTCATTGTTCCATTCTTAAACTCAGTACCATTATCACTCCTTATTTTCTTGACCTTTCATTCAGTGCCATTTTCAACATTCTTCACAAGATTGATAATAAATTTGATTGCCTTATCCTTGGAATGCAAGAAATATACCCATGTTATCTTATGAAATCATCCACAATTACTAAGGCATAATATTTCTTCTTGAAAATAGACATAATGTTGACAAGTCCAAATAAATCCATGTGCAATAATTTCAAAGACTTGTCAATAGATGATTCTTACTTTGACTTGAATAAAGCTTTTCTTTGCTTTCCCTTTTGACAAGCATCACACAGTCCATCCTTAGTGAATTCCATATGTAGAATGCCTCTAACCAAATTCTTTCTAACTAATTAATTCATGGCTTTGAAATTTAGATGGGTTAGCTTCTTGTGCCAAATCCAACTTTCATCTGTGTTGGCCTTGCTTAATAAACATGTCATTGAATTTTCCTTCACAGAATTGAAATCAGCCACATAGATATTTCTTTTTCTTCCTCCAATTAAGAGAATTTCACTAGATTTTTTATTGGCTATGATGCATAATCCAGTTGAAAACCATATATTATTTCCATTATCACACAGTTGACCAATGTTCAACAAATTATGCATCAATTTATCAACTAATGCTACATGTTCAATGAAAACATTTTTACTTGCAATAGTGCCATATCCCAGAGTAAAATCTTTGTTGTTATCTCCAAAAGTAACTCCTGGACCAGCCTTTTCTATAAAATTTGTGAGCAGGGACATATCTCTTGTCATGTGCCTAGAACATCCACTGTCTAGATACCAAAGATTTTTCCTCCTATTTCCCTGCACATAATTAAAAACAAAAAAGTTATTTTTGGTACCCAAGTTGCTTTGGTTCTTCTTTTATTAGTTGCAGCCTGAGCCTTGGTTTCCAACTATGGTTTCTTTTGTTTTGGTGGGTTTAAATCCACTTTAACTTTGAGAGTTGACTTTTAGGGCTCCAAACCTTGGAACTCATAACAGAATTATCATGCATGTTTGGAAGATTATTATCTTCTATATACATGATCCATGGCATTCCAAGCATGTTAATATTTGCAAATACAAATAATGGATTGTACATGTATGGAAATTATGCATATGACATGTGAGCATGTGGTGCAACTAAATTAGAAGGCATGGCATTCATGAGCATAGGATTGGTAAACATGACATTTGCAGACATAGTATGTGTATTCAAATCATTTGCAGGAATAATATTTTCTTGCAATGCATAGACAAATGATTTACACTACCACATTTAGCCAAACCTTAATAGGTTCATACATATTAGGAGTGTAGTTATTGTGCTTGTTTATGCCTATCTTTCCATTCCTATTCCTTTTCTTTTTCTTTTTCCTAGACTTAGGTTGAGTGACTTCAACATGTGATATCTCTTCTAGTTTGACTTTTAACTATTTCTTTGATAAGCTACCAATATTAATCTTTTCAACCTTAGTCTCAACTTGATCTATAGGATCCTTTTTCTTAACAAATTTGATAAAGGTGCTAAATTTGTTCTTCTTATTAGCCAATGATGGTTTACCTGTCAATGGATGCTTATCAGTTGATTCAACATCAATTGATTGATAATCCTCATTGATTGATAAAGGATTAGCAGTCGATTGATCTTTATCCATCGAGATGTTAACCAATGGCTTACCTATTGATTTAGGGGATTCTCCTAGAATATCTAAATCCGGAATATCAATGATTTGTTTGGCAATATTAGTAGACCTATTTCATTTATTAATGGTTTTAATTTCTACAGCCAATTATTCTTTTAACAATTCTTCTTTTCTCAAACTATTTACTTGTTCATCCCTAGAATCCTTACTTTCCTGCTTGTATCTTTGTAAACAAATAAGTTCATTTTCAAGAAAAGTGTTTCTCTCAGTTAAGGTATCAATGGTGTTCTTTAACTTGAGATTTTCTTTGTTTAGAGATTTCAAAGTAACATGCAAACTATACAGTTCATTAGACATTTCATTTATGGTACTATTGCTTTCAACTTTTGACAAATCATAAAAGTTAGTAGCTAGTACCTGATTTGATGATGAACTAGCCTCTTCATCTTCATGATTGGCCATTACTGCTAGATTGATGAATTCTTCATAATCACTATCCTCAGCAACCCAGTCTTTCTCCTCAGTTACAAAAGCCTTTTCTCTTTATTTGAGAAGGTCAAAATACTTCTTTTTATAGTCAACACCATCATATGACTTTGCCTTATTCTCTTGCTTTGGATTTCGGCACTCATAAGAGAAATGACCAGCCAATCCACAGTTAAAATATTTAAACTTTGACCTATCAACCAAATTCTTGTTTTGATTGTCATTTCTGAACTAGGATCCAGGCCTTTGAGCATTTGGATTCCTCTTGAATTTAAAAATTAAAAATTTCCTTGATAGAAATGCAAGGTGCTCATCAATTTCATCTAAATCATCCTGAGAGCATTCTTCACTTTCTTCACATTTGACCTTTCCTTTTCCTTTGGATGATTCTTCAACAACATCACCAACCATCATGATAGATCCATTTACACATCCACTTTCACTGCTTCCCTTCTTGTCTTCATTTCCCTTGACCATCAATGCCACAGTGATTTCCTTTCTTTGATTCTTCTCAATCTCTTCATCCTGTTGGATTTCCAACTCATATGTCTTGAGAATACCATAAAGTTTCTCAAGAGTATAGTCCTTGAAGTCCTAAGATTTTCTAATAGAGACAGTTGCATAAACCCTTCCATATAGTTTTAGTCCATTCAAAAGCTTTCGGAACCTACTATAGGTATCATTGATAGATTCTTCACTCTTGAAATGGAAAGTTTCATATTTCTAAATCAAGAGTTGCATCCTATTTTTCCTGACTTGTTCAGTCCCTTCACATAGAGTTTGAAGAGTATCTCATACCTTTTTTGATCAAGTGTAATTTATCACATTGTCAAATATATCTTTATTTAGACCATTGAACAGAATATTCATGGCCTTTTGTCTCTAAGCACTTCCTTTTCATCCTCTTCTGTGAACTTAGTGATGAGTTTTGGAACATATTTGTCAAAGAGGAGTTCCATCAGGATTTATACATGTGACTAGCTTCATGGGACCATGAGGATCTTTCTTTATGCAATTAACATAGCAAGGGTTAAGAGAAAGTAGATACAGGTGCATTTTAATTTTCCATGCAAAATATTCATCTTTTTCCAATACTAGAATCTTTACACCTAAATCTTTTTGGCCCATATTGACTTGCTCTTGATCTTAATCTTTTTGTATGTTGAAAGCCTTACTTTGATACCAATTGTTATTCTCTAAAATAATGTCAATATATTTGTAGAAGGGGGGTTGAATATAAATATAATAACGTTTTCAAATTTTTACTTTTTTGAAAAGTTTGAGAGGATTTTAAGTATGAACAAAGATAGCTAAAAATGAATATTTGAACAAAGACAATATCTTTAAAATTACTAATACATTGGTTTTTCCATCAATGTGTATCTATCTTCAAATAACCTAGGTTAAGAAAACCTAGCTGCGTTTATAAGGTTAGAAATAAAATCAACTGTTCTTACAAAGTACCTTAAGGCTGAACAGTTGATTCATAAAATAAATTTAACTTAATTGTATATTTTTAACAACACTGCCACACTTATTTATTGTTAAAAATTATGAGTTTTGATGATAATAAATTACTTAGAATTATAATAGGGATTTTAAAAAATTCATTATAACTAGTCGATGGATATGTGACTTATAAATATCCATTGACTAGAAAATGAGTTATCAGTTGAAGCTTGTTTATCAACTGATAAATTGGATTGTAACTTTTGATTCATGTTTCATTATCAATTGATTGTATTGCCTCGATATATGTTGGGAAGTAGTCGACTAAGTTACTTGACTTCAATTTATAGCTTCTCAACGGATGTGAAGAATGGCTGATCAATTGTAAATATTCTAAGTCAGAATTCACACAAATGAATTGATCAATTTGTTGTGTTCCGAGGCATAAAACGCAGCGCATTAAACGTAAATATAACGAAAAATTTCGGAACCCTAACGCAGGATCATGTATAAGATTGACAGATTATGGTGAAACGGAATCATACCTTTATTTGGTCTTGACTACTACGAACTCAACGGAGATCCTAGCTTTCACGACTTGTGTCTTCCTCTTGAAAACACCTCTATGGTATCCACACGAGCACCTTCAAGAACGTCTCACGATCTTGATTATGGAACGGATGTACTAGCCTCCTCTAGATGATTTCGAAATCTGCCTCTACCTTTTCTGCTCCTAGGGTTCGTTTTTCTTAAAAAACTTAATACCTATTAACCCTACATTATCTATTTATAATGGTTGGTTAATAGGCCCATAATAGCAACCCATAACAGCAAAGCCTAACCCATGTAGGTTTAGGATTAAATAATAAAACCGAATTTTATTATTTAATTAATAACTAAGTCACACTTAATTATTAAGTTCAGAATTCAAATTCGAATTCGAATTTATATTATTTTAATTAATTAAGTCTCACTTAATTAATATAATAAAATTCAAATAATCATCAATTAATTTAAATCTATAATTTAAATTAACTATTCCTCTAAGTACTCTATGTGTGTGACCCTATAGGCTATTATTTAATTAACAATAATTTTATTCTCCAATAAAATTATAAACAATGAGCGGTATCTAGTAATACATCATTGCTACCCAATTAAATAATAATTAAATCGTGATTCGATAAAACCTTTCGTGATTAATGTTTCCGTGTAATATAATCCCTTTAACCATATATATTATAGATTAAACTCGAGGCATGTATTTAGTCATCCTCTTCAACATTTAATCCGGGTTTACTTGATCCATGAGTAGACTATGAAAACAAATCATTATTTGAGCACGGCCATGCATTTTATAGTCTCACTCAATCAAGAGGCCAATAATATCTCTCCTAATTATAGGAGGGTTAAATCCTTTATCTATCATTCATATCTCTCATACGACTCATGATATACCCGATGTCCACTTTTATCATCACCCGGTCAAAGGTAACTTTTAATGTAGTCAAAGTATATTAATCCTCGTATAGAAATATAATGATCTCAAGTCAAAGGATCATTACACCATTATCACTGTGAGTCTTTCTTATGACTTTATTAAATATGAAGAATCTCACTGTGGGTCTGTCCAGTACCATGTACTCCTGCATGTACCTATGTGTTGACTTTAGTATCCCCATACTTATAACCAATGAGATGTGGTTATCTGTCAAACAACATACTAGTCTATTTATGTATTATTATTGTCCTATAATAATAATACTCGACTAGGGACATTTAAGAATATGATCTATTATATAATCTCAAGTTCAAGTCATGTACTAAACTATACAATGTGTATCATGATTCTAAGGACATTTATTATGCTAACAAATATATCGCAGTAATTAAAGTCATAATAAATACGTTTATTGAATAATCAATTGACATAAAGGTTTATCAAAATAAACATTGTATTGCCTCTAGGGTACCTACACCAACAATCTCCCACTTGCACTAGAGCCAATCACCCATGTATCTAATACCCATGGAACTAGTGTGACCGTCGTGCTTCTTCTGCGACAAGCCTTTGGTCAGTGGGTCTGCAATGTTATCATTTGTGTGCACTTTACATATGTGTATGTCACCCCTTTCATTAATCTCTCGAATGAGGTCATATCTCCTGAGTATGTGTTTGGTTCGGGAGTGAGCTCTAGGTTCTTTAGCCTGTGCAATGGCTCCGTTATTATCGCAGTATAGATCAATGGGATCTGCGATCGATGGAACCACTCCCAAATCAGTAATGAATTTTCGAATCCAAACAGCTTCCTTAGCCGCTTCACAAGCTACAATGTACTCAGCCTCCATTGTAGAATCAGCTACTGTTTCTTACTTTGAACTCTTCCAACTTACAGCACCTCCGTTTAGACAAAACACAAAACCAGACTGTGATACAGTATCATCCCTGTCTGTTTGGAAACTTGCATCGGTGTAACCCTTTACAACTAGTTTCTCCTCTCCTTCATACACCAAGAATGAATCTTTAGTCCTTTTCAAGTACTTTAGAATATTCTTGACAGCCGTCCAGTGACCTTCACCTGGATTAGATTGGTATCTGCTCGTCACGCTTAAAGCATACGAAACATCTGGGCGAGTACATACCATCGCATACATGATGGATCCAATTGCTGAGGCATATGGAACCTTACTCATGCGGTCCTTGTCATTCAATGATTTCGGACACTGATCTTTAGAGATCATTATCCCTTGAGACACGGGGACATATCCCATTTTTGCATTTTGCATACTAAAACGATGCAAAACCTTATCGATGTATGTACTTTGTCTTAGACCGATCATCCTTCTAGATCTATCCCTATAGATCCTCATTCCTAGAATGTTGGATGCTTCTCCTAAGTTTTTCATAGAGAAGTTGCTCCCTAACCAAATCTTAACAGCCTTGAGAGAAGGTATGTCATTCCCCATTAGTAGTATGTCATCAACATATAGTACTATGAATGCCACATGGCTCCCACTAACCTTCTTGTAAACACAAGGTTCATCTTCGTTTTGAACAAAGCCATACTCTTTGACTGTTTCATCAAAACGGATATTCCATCTCCTAGAGGCTTGCTTCAATCTATAAATGGATCGACGTAATTTACATACCTTGCTAACATTCCTTGGATCGACAAAACCTTCAGGTTGTGTCATGTACACATCCACATCCTCTTCAAGGATTCCGTTAAGGAAGGCTGTTTTGACATCCATTTGCCAGATTTCATAATCATGGAATGCTGCAATAGCAAGCAAAATCCTTATGGACTTGACTATAGCCACTGGTGAGAAAGTTTCATCATAGTCAATACCATAAATTTGTTTGAAACCTTTTGCAACCATCCTTGCTTTATAGGTCTGAACATTTCCATCCATGTCAGTTTTCTTCTTAAAAACCCATTTGCACCCTATGGGTTTTACGCCTTCAGATGGATCAACCAAAGTCCATACTCGGTTTTCGTACATGGAATCCATCTCGGATTTCATGGCTTCTAGCCATCTCTTAGATTCTGGACTGTTCATAGCATCTTGGTATGTGAGAGGCTCATCTTCATCTATGAGCATCAAATCACCACATTGAGTCAAAAGAAATCCATATCTCTCTGGCTCATGGCGAATTCTTCCAGTTCTACGAACAACCTGTGTTTGTTGAGCATTATCATTATCCTGCTCATGTTCCACTTCAGGTTCAATGCTATTTTGTGGTTCTCGATCTTCATCGAGGTCTATAGTTCTCCCACTGTTTCTTTTGGAAACAAAATCTCTTTCCATGAAAACAGCATCTCGAGCAATAAACACTTTCTGCTCAGAAGGACTATAAAAATAATACGCCTTTGTTTCTTTAGGGTATCACACAAAATTGCACTCTTCAGATTTAGGTCCAAGCTTGTCAGATACTTGACGTTACACAAACGCCTTGCATCCCCAAACTTTCATAAAGCTCATGCCTGACCGTTTCTTCTCCCATATCTCATATGGAGTCTTTTGAACCTTCTTAGTAGGAACACGGTTAAGTGTGAAAGCCGCTGTTTCTAGAGCGTAACCCCAGAAACTAATTGGAAGATCTGCATGACTCATCATCGATCGTACCATGTCCAACAAGGTGCGATTTCTCCTCTCTGAAACTCCATTCCATTGAGGTGTACCTGGCGGAGTGAGTTGTGATACAATACCACACTCCTTTAAATAATCTTTAAATTCAGTGCTCAAGTATTCTCCTCCACGATCAGATCGTAAGATTTTAATACTTGCACCTCCGCCAATTTGCTTTTCTACTTCAGCCTTGTATTCTTTGAACTTTTCAAAAGAATCGGATTTATTCTTCATAAGATATACATACCCATATCTACTGAAATCATCAGTAAATGTTATGAAGTAGTAGTAGCCTCCTCTAGCCATCACACGCATTGGGCCACATACATCACTATGTATTAGCTCCAGACGTTCAGTGGCCCTTTGACCCTTACCAGTGAAAGGGACTTTAGTCATTTTACCAAGCAAACAAGATTCGCATTCTTGGTATGATTCAAAATCAAACTTATCCAAGTATCCATCCTTATGTAATTTGGATATGCGTTTCTCATTTATATGGCCTAGACGACAATGCCAGAGGTATGTTTGATTTGAGTCATTAACTTTAAATCGTTTTTTTTCTATATTACAGACAGGATTATTTAAGTCAAGAACATATAAACCATTAAACAAACGCGCAACACCATAGGTTAAATCATTCAAAGCAAAAGAGCAACTGTTGTCCTTTATTGTAAATGAAAAACCTTTCTTGTCCAAACAAGAAACAGAAATAATGTTTCTGCGAATTGCAGGCACGTAATAACAATTATCCAGTTCTAAAACTAGCCCAGAGGGCAAAGATAAATAATAGGTTCCTACAGCAAAAACAGCAACTCTTGCTCCGTTGCCAACTCGTAGGTCCATTTCTCCTTTAGCCAATGTCCTACTTCTCTGCATTTCCTGCACATTTATACAAATGTGAGAAGCACATCCGGTATCCAATACCCAAGATGTAGAAATAGACAGATTGACTTCTATAACATATATACCTGAATTAGAAGCTTGCTCAGCCCTCTTCTTCTTCAGATCCTCCAAGTAAACTGAACAGTTTCTCTTCCAGTGACCAGTTTTCTTACAGTAGTGACATTCACCCTTAGCGACCCCACCTTTAGGCTTTAAAGCCTGTTTGGGACCTGACTTTGGCTTGGGTGTAGAATCAGAACCTGTCTTCTTCTTACCCTTCCACTTGCCTTTCCCTTTGGCCTTACCTTTATTGCCCACCATCAGTATGCGAGCATGTTCAGCCGTCTTCATGTTGGTCTCATATGTTCTCAACATAGCCAACAATTCAGTAGGTGTTTTGTCAAATTTATTCATGTTGTAGTTTATCATAAACTGGGTGAATTTGTTGTTCAAAGAATTCATGATTAGGTCAATACCAATTTCCTGAATAATCGGGAAACCCAAAGTATCAAGATACTCAATGTAACCAATCATCTTCAGAACATGTGGGCCAACTGGTTCACTTGCCCCTTGTTTGCAATTAAAAAGTGACTTGCTCGTGTTGAACCTTTCTTGACAAGTTTGGCTTGCAAACATGCTTTGCAAGTGCTCATAGATAGTATATGCATCCATATGCACATGCTGTCTTTGAAGCTCAGCACTCATAGTTGCCAACATAAGACATGCAACATCAGTTGCATCATTCTCATCCTTTGTGTGGGCCGCTCGTTCCTCAACAGTGGCGCCCTTAGGAAGGGGACCTGCCAGAGGAATATCAATGACATGAAGCTTGCGCTCCTGCCTGAGGACAATCCTCAAATTCCTCTGCCAGTCTAGGAAGTTGTTTCCTCCTGTCAGCTTATCCTTCTCAAGGACAGATCGTACGGATAGTGTGTTTGTGTTGTTTGTCATTACTTGGTATCTACAATGATAAAAGCACAAAATTAAACATTAGATTGTCTGAGTTATTTATTATGTTCAAATGATTATGATACATTCATAATATATCTCCCACTATTTTTATCGAATTAATAGCCCTTACTATTAATTTGGAAAGTATATCCCATAATTCTTTCTAGTGAGCCAAGATCCATATTTCGTCATGTCTCAAGTCAACCACTGGAAGTCCTTAAGAATGATTATTTAGGAAGACAACATTTGTCAATTATATCATATATAATTCTTGGATAGTTTGGTGAGCAACGATTGATCTTATCTATCTAATAGATTTTTAACCAAACTCTATGCTTCTAAGTTCATAATGGTTGAATATAACCGTTTACTTTCACCTTATTAAGACGACTCAGTTAAGTTTGACCCAATGATACAACGGCCGAATATAACCGTTTATATTCGTCGCATCTCACCACGATAGATAGGAGTCCCCTGCCACTGACAGTCTTTCCCCTAATCGATCTAGGATTCGATGAGTGTTCATTCATTGGAAAGCATCCGATTAAAACTTAATATTTTGTTAAGGGGTTTAGAAAATTTACGACGATCATGATCACATCATGAAGAGATCCTCAATTTTTCCTTGAACTAAATATTTCAAATTGACATATTAAATTGTTCATTTTCCAGGTAGATGGAGGATACCAGTGGTCACACTTAAAACCCATCAGCCTTACGAATACGCATATCCGTTTTTGTCAGAAAATCCCAATTATAGACATCAAAATCCATATTCAATTCCGTGTTTTAAAAATCCATATTTCATAAACACAAGAATCTCATGATCGTTTGTTAATTTTAAAATCTTAAATCGTTACAGATTTTATCTTGTTCAGCATGGCAAGCATGGCATGGGTGACGTATCTAATACATGCATACATCATTAATCTAATTAAAGCATGCATCTTCTACTCTACACATACATTCATACATCAATATGTAAAGTGCAGTATGTAAACGTGCTTGGTTATGGCCCCTTTCCTATGTGATCCTTTCGAGCTAATGAAAGGATCAAAGTCAATCTATGGTGGTGAAATATAAATACAATTACATGTCTTCATTCTTCTTGTATCCATGGGTTCTTGCTCCTCTTCTTGGATCATCCTTCAATCTTCAAGTACATTACATGGAATAATTGAATACAACCTATACTAATGTACTTACATAAGAAAACTCGAGTTACATTCGAGGTTAAACAATTACAAGAATGAAGAAAATGACATGCAAGTCGTATTTATAAAACCAAAACCAAAACCATTAATCTAGGGGTCTAAGGGCCATAACCAGCACCATGCTCAAGTACACAAAATAAAATATTGCGGGGGTCCGGGGGCGGTAGCCCCTGGGCGGGGGTTCGGGGGCGGCTGCCCCCGGGCGGGGTCTGGGGGCGGCAGCCCCCAGCTGGGATCGAGCTTGGAAATTTTTTATTTTCGAAGACTAGTCCTATTCAGAAATCATCAATTTCTGAACTACAGATCATATCTGTTGGCCTTTTTCCCCACTGCAATTTATACAGTCCATCAGAGTTTACTGCTAAACTCTGATCAGCACAGTCCATCAGAGTTTACTGCTAAACTCTGATCAGCACAGTCCATCAGAGTTTACTGCTAAACTCTGATCAGAGACCATCGAAGTTTGTTAAACTCTGACCATGCTCTATACTCTGACCTGACCATCAGAGTTTACTGCTAAACTCTGATCATACACAGAATATACATTCTCTGACAGTTACATATTGGCAGAAGCATAGCAGTCTCATAACAGGCATGACAGTCTCATAACAGAAGCATGGCAGTGGCATAACAGATTATGACAAAGCAGTAGCATGGCATGGTAGTCATCAAAACAGGCATGTATGCATCAAATACATAAAACACGTAACCAAATCAGTCCCTTATACACGTAGCTCTGATGCCATTGTTGGGTTCCGAGGCATAAAACGCAGCAGATTAAACGTAAATATAACGAAAAATTTCGGAACCCTAACGCAGGATCATGTATAAGATTGACAGATTATGGTGAAACGGAATCATACCTTTATTTGGTCTTGACTACTACGAACTCAACGGAGATCCTAGCTTTCACGACTTGTGTCTTCCTCTTGAAAACACCTCTATGGTATCCACACGAGCACCTTCAAGAACGTCTCACGATCTTGATTATGGAACGGATGTACTAGCCTCCTCTAGATGATTTCGAAATCTGCCTCTACCTTTTCTGCTGCTAGGGTTCGTTTTTCTTAAAAAACTTAATACCTATTAACCCTACATTATCTATTTATAATGGTTGGTTAATAGGCCCATAATAGCAACCCATAACAGCAAAGCCTAACCCATGTAGGTTTAGGATTAAATAATAAAACCGAATTTTATTATTTAATTAATAACTAAGTCACACTTAATTATTAAGGGCAGAATTCAAATTCGAATTCGAATTTATATTATTTTAATTAATTAAGTCTCACTTAATTAATATAATAAAATTCAAATAATCATCAATTAATTTAAATCTATAATTTAAATTAACTATTCCTCTTAGTACTCTATGTGTGTGACCCTATAGGCTATTATTTAATTAGCAATAATTTTATTCTCCAATAAAATTATAAACAATGAGCGGTATCTAGTAATACATCATTGCTACCCAATTAAATAATAATTAAATCGTGATTCGATAAAACCTTTCGTGATTAATGTTTCCGTGTAATATAATTCCTTTAACCATATATATTATAGATTAAACTCGAGGCATGTATTTAGTCATCCTCTTCAACATTTAATCCGGGTTTACTTGATCCATGAGTAGACTATGAAAACAAATCATTATTTGAGCACGGCCATGCATTTTATAGTCTCACTCAATCAAGAGGCCAATAATATCTCTCCTAATTATAGGAGGGTTAAATCCTTTATCTATCATTCATATCTCTCATACGACTCATGATATACCCGATGTCTACTTTTATCATCTCCCGGTCAAAGGTAACTTTTAATGTAGTCAAAGTATATTAATCCTCGTATAGAAATATAATGATCTCAAGTCAAAGGATCATTACACCATTATCACTGTGAGTCTTTCTTATGACTTTATTAAACATGAAGAATCTCACTGTGGGTCTGTCCAGTACCATGTACTCCTGCATGTACCTATGTGTTGACTTTAGTATCCCCATACTTATAACCAATGAAATGTGGTTATCTGTCAAACAACATACTAGTCTATTTATGTATTATTATTGTCGTATAATAATAATACTCGACTAGGGACATTTAAGAATATGATCTATTATATAATCTCAAGTTCAAGTCATGTACTAAACTATACAATGTGTATCATGATTCTAAGGACATTTATTATGCTAACAAATATATCGCAGTAATTAAAGTCATAATAAATACGTTTATTGAATAATCAATTGACATAAAGGTTTATCAAAATAAACATTGTATTGCTTCTAGGGCACCTACACCAACACAATAGATATTGGAGTCAATGGATGAAGACACTACTCAATGGATAAAAGTACTCAACGGATAAAAGCCATTAATGAATAAAGGCGATCAACGGATAAAGGACCATCAATGGATATGGAGTTGATGAATAACTCAATTAGCCATCAATACATCAATTGATCAATGGATAGCCTATCCATCGATGGATAAGCAAAGAAGAATCAACTGATAAGCTTAACAACATTTATCAGTTGATTAAGGTTTCCCAATTTAGTTGGAGACAAAAAGAATGGAAACTGTGCAGAAATTCAATTAATGGGAGACAGTCCTGTTAGGATTGTGAAGACTTTCAAGGCAACACAGTCTTCATGGAATGCATCAAGACAAAGATACTTTTAGGACTAGACATAGTCTAATGAAGATTGTGAAAGTAGCTAATTTATATTTCCTTATATATATTATAAAATATATTTTATAATGTTATCTGTCGATAGGAAAGAGAATGAGAAGAAAACTACTATATAGTGATATGTAGTCTATTGTAGCAAAGAGTAAAGAAAAGTGTGAGAAAATTTGTAAGCATAGTTGTGCAGAAAAATACATTGTAAGATGTATGGTATCTTTACCAAGATTATTTGAAAGCAAAAACATACTAGTAGAAAAACCAATCCACTAGTAATTTTTAATATTTCTTGTCTTGTTTTCGATACTTTTATTATCTACATTCTCAGTTCAATCAGCTCTTACAATGTTCACTCAAACACTATTGTTGAAAAACTTAAATCCGCAAGAATTGAAGATAGTTCTTAAGTTTGTATTCAACCCCCCCTTCTCCAAACTTCTTGTACTTAAGGGCAAATAACAATTGGTATCAGAGCCTATCTTTCAACATACAAAAAGTTAAGATCTAATGTACATCAAGTATGGGTCAAAAAGAAACGGGAGTAAAGATTCCAGTTCTAGAGAAAGATGAGTACTTTCCCTGTAAAGTGAAAATGCATTTGCATCTGCTATCCATTGATCCTTCCTATGTTCACTGCATAGAGAAAGGTCCACATGTGCCTATGAAGATAGTTACAAGTGTAAATGCAGATGGTACTCAGGCACCAGACAAACTCATTCCAAGACATGTGAGTGAATACACAGATGAAGATGAGAAGGAAGTACATAAGGATAAAATGGCTATGAACATTTTGTTTAATGGTCTTGGCAAGGAAATGTTTGACAATGTTATCAATTGTACAACCTCCAAGGAAGTCTGGGATACTCTTCAAACACTATATAAAGGCACTGAACAAGTGATAAAGAACAAGATGCAACTCTTGATTCAAAAATATGAAGCCTTTCACTTCAAGAGTGGTGAAGCAATCAATGACACATATAGTAGGTTTCAAAACTTGTTGAATGAGCTAAAACTATATGGAAGAGTATATGGTGTTGAAGATACCAACCTCAAATTCTTGAGGTCCTGACCCATGGAATGGAAACCAATGACTATTTCTATAAGACAATCTCCTGACTTTAAAGAATATACTCTTGACAAGCTATATGGTATCTTGAAAACCTATGAGTTGGAACTACAGCAAGATGAGGAAATTGAGAAGAGTCAGAAAAGAGACAAGTCTATTACTTTGGTGGTCAAGGATAAGTAAGTTGCAGAATTTGGTGAAGATGTTGCTATCAAGGAAGGGAAGAAAGAAAGTCATGGCAATAATGCAAGTGGTGTTAGAGATGATGATTCTTTAAATGGGAAAGGAAAAGAAACAGTTGAAGATAATGAGTCATATCCAAGGATGAAATGGATGAAATAGATGAGCATTTAGCTTTTCTATCAAGGAAATTTTCAAAACTTTAATTCAAGAGGAATCTCATTCAAAGGCCTGGATCCTAGTACAAGAGAGACAATCAACAAAGCAAAAGTCTTGTTAACAGGACTCAATTCAAATGTTTCAACTTTGGATTGGCTGGTCACTTTTCTAATGAACGCAGAGCCAAAAATGGAGAGGAAATCAAAGTATAGTGATTGTATTGATTATAAAAAGAAATACTTTGAGTTCCTCAAACAAAAAGAGAAGGCTTTTGTGACAGAAGAAAAGGACTGGGCTGTTGAGGATGATTCTGAAGAAGAAGAATACATCAAACTTGCACTAATGGCCAATCATGATGACTAGGAAGCTAGTTCTTCTAGCAATCAGGTAATTTCTACCAATCTATATGAGTTATCCAAAGATGAATGCAATATTGCAATTACTGAAATATCAAATGAATTGTATAATTTGCATGTCACTCTTAATTCCTTAAACAAAGAAAAAACTAGGCTCAAAATAACCCTAGAAACTCTTACTGAAAGAAACATTTATCTAAAAAGTGATCTAGTGCAAATGGACAGACTCAAGGTAGAGGACAAAGATGGTAGAAAGGAACTAGTTGAGTGTAAAAAGGAAATAAAAAATTTGAAAGAAAAATTGGAAGAAGAACTAAGAACCATTGACAAATGGAACAGGTCTAGTAAATCCAGTAAGAAGATGAATGACATTCATGGAACAAATTCTTTCACCATATTGTCTGAGACTCTTGTGAAAATAGCCATTGATGAAAATCAATCTTTGAAAAAGAAGCAATCGATTGCTAATTCTGAATCAACTGATATGGATTATCTATCGATTGATAATGTCATTCCAACGGATAATCATCCATCAATTGATAATGTTATCCCAATGGATAATTATCCATCGATTGAGGAATCATCAACTACTAAGCAATTTGTTTTAAAAACCAAGCTTAACATACCTGTTAAATTTGGGAAAGAAAGTAGCTCCTCTAAATTTCAAGTCAAAGTTGAAAAGGCTAATATAGGGGTCCTATCTAAAGATCAATTGAAAGAAAAGTTAGAAAAGATAGAGCCTAATATTAAGCCAAATGAGAAGAAGAAGAAGAACAGAAATGGTAAAGTATGCATAAACAAGCACAATAACTACACACCTGACAAGTATGCTCCTAGAAAGATATGTGCTCAGTGTGGTAGTAAAAATCACTTATCTGTGCAATGCAAGATCAATATGCCTGTAACAACCAATGTGCCTGTTATACTTAACATGCATTCATGCTCAATATGCATCAATGCCTTATATGTTTAATCATTATCTTGCATTTGCCAACATGAACATGTCTCATATGCCCTGGAATATGCTTAACAATTTTCTTGCTACAAATTTTTCTAATTTTGCAAGCATGAGTATTCCAAATAATAGCATTGAGAATCCTGAGGTGAGGAAACCAACACCTAAGGTTGAAATGGGAGTAAAACTACCTAAACAAAAGGTACAAAAATTGGAAACTAAACCAAATGTAGCAACTAATAAGAAAGGACCCAAGACAACCTAGGTACCAACATCAACTTGATTGTTTTTGGATGTGTGCAGGGAAAAAGAAGAAATTTTTGGTACTTGGACAGTGGGTGTTTAAGACACATGTTTTGAGATAAATCCCTGCTCACAAAGTTTGAGGAGAAAACTGCTCCTGGAGTAAGTTTTGGAGATGACAATAAAGGGTATACCATGGGATATGGCTTGATTTCAAAAGAGAATGTCATCATTGAACCTGTTGCATTATTTGATGGCTTAAGACATAATTTATTAAGCATAAGTCAACTATGTGACAATGGAAATAATGTTTGTTTCAAAACTGAAACATGCATAATTTCAAACAAGAAAGATGGAAGCCTGGTTATGACTGAGAATAGAAAAGGAAATGTGTACAAAGTTGACTTTAATTCAACAAATGCAGACTCAATGACTTGTCTTCTCTCTAAGGCAAATACAAATGAAAGTTGGTTATGATATAAGAAATTAGTTCACTTAAATTTCAAAGCCATGAATCAGTTGGTCAAGAAAAATCAAGTGAGAGGATTACCACAAATGGAATTTATCAAGGATGGACTTTGTGATGCTTGTCAGAAAGGAAAACAAAGATAGGCATCATTCAAGTCAAAATTGGAATCACCAATTGAGAAGCCACTTGAGTTATTACACATGGATTTGTTTGGTCCTGCAAATATCATGTCCATTGCAAAGAAGAAATATGCTCTAGTCATTGTGGATGACTTCTCAGGATTCACATGGAGTTATTTTCTACATTCAAAAGATGAAGCCAGTAATCTCATCATCAAGCATGTAAGGGAAGTTGAGAAAAATCTTGGATTGTATGTAAAGAAAATAAGGAATCATAAAGGAATTTAATGGAACAGAATTTAAAAATTCCACAATGAAGGAGTTCTGTGAATCTAAAGGAATCATACACACCTTCTCTGCACCAAGGACACCTCAACAAAATGGGGTAGTGGAAAAGAAGAATAGGACATTGATTGAAGCAGCTAGAACTATGTTGGAAGCAGGTAAATTGCCAACATATTTCTGGGCTAAGGCCATTAATACAACATGCTATACTCAAAACATCTCCATAGTAAATCAAGCTCAAGGAACGACACCTTATCAATTGATCAAGAAAGACAAAAATCCAAAAGTGGGGTTTCTCCATGTCTTTGGCTGCAAATGCTATGTGCTAACGAATCAAGGTGAAAACCTAGGAAAATTTGATGCCAAGGCTGATGAAGCTATATTTGATGGGTATGCACTATTAAACATAACCTATAGAGTCTATAATCTTAGACTACACATTGTTATGGATGTTAGTGTTAGTGTCCTAGAGACAATATTTTATGATAAACAATTAAAGATTATGTTTACTTGATTATTTAATTAATATTTATTATGTCTTTATTTACTGCGTTATAAATTGAAATCATAATAAATGTCCTTGGAATATTAATGCGAATTATATATCTCTAAGTATGTGACTTAAAAATGAGATTATATGAACAGTATTATATTCCTAAAAGTCCCTAGTCGAGTATTATTATTTAAGGACAATAATAATGCAATAAGACTAGCATGTTTGTTGACTGATGACCACATCTCATTGGTCATAGGTATTGTGATACTAAAGTCAAGAACATAAGTGCATGTCTCAATACATGGCACTGGATAGACCCGCTGTGAGAATCTACATGTTAATAAGTGTCATAAGAAATTCTCATTGTGATAATGATGTAATGATCCTTTGACTTGAAATTATTATATTTTGTACGAGAATTAATATACTTTGATTATACTCAAAGTTACCTTTAACCGGGTAATGATAAAGGTGGACATTGGGTATGCTATGAATCGTATAAGAAATATGAATGATAGATATAGGATTTAACCCTCCTATTTTAGGAGTGATAATATTGGTCTCTTGATTGAGTGAGACTATAAAATGCATGGCGATGCTCAAATATTGATTTGATTAATAGTCTACTCATTGATCAAGGAAACCCGGATTAAACGTTGAAGAGGATGACACAATACATGCCTCGAGTTTGATCTATAATATAAGGTTAAAAGGATTATATTACATTGTACATTATTCACGAAAGGTTTAATTGAATCATCAATTATTATTATTACTTGGGTAGTATTACTAGATGCCGCTCATTGTTAATAATTTTATTATTAGAAAATAAAATTATTGCCAACGTAATAATAACCTAAAAGGTCACACACAAAAAACGTTTAAACGGAGTGTTATTTAAATTATGAATTTAAATACTGTCATTACTATTAATTCGAATTTATTTATTTAATTAATTAAGTAAGACTTGATTAATTATATACATATTAGAATTTGAATTTAATAAAAATATAAATCCGAAATCTGAATGGGTTTTAAGAAGTCCAATCAGAATAGGGTTTTGGTCCAAGTCCCTCTCTCCCCTATATATACATAAAGATGTATTGTTTAGGGTTAACAATTTTATAATTTCGTTTTTAATAAAACTCTAGCAGCTCTACGTTATTTGAGAGGCTCGAGAAAGAGAGAGACAAGGAGGCAGAAACAGGCTAGTACCTAACTCCGGTGATCGTTAGACGATACGACGTTCGTGTGGATACCGATAGAGAGAAGATTTCTGTGAAGGGCTGTTGTGATTCATCGCTTCTGGAACTCTATAATCATCATAAGGAAAGCTTTAATAAGCTTTAAATTTATTTTTTGCGTTTTTCCGCTGCGTGTGTGCCCGAATCCCAACAATGGAATCTGTACATGTAGTATTTGATGATAAAAAGATTCAAGGCCTGTTTGATGAAGGAAATCATGACATACTGCATTTTGAGAATGAGTCAAATGATATAGTTGATGATGAAGAAGCAAAAATTGTAAAATCACAAGTACTCAGAAACACAATATCAGTTGATGTTACTGCATCAATGGATAATTTATCAGTTGACAGAATTCCATCAACTGATAATGCATCAACTGATAATTCTTCAATGGATAATCAACACTCTACATCTAGAGTATCTAACTCAAGGGCAGGGTTTCAGAATCAATCCACAAATTCAAATCAACTTGAGTACAATACTAATAATCATGAAGCTTCATCATTAAGGCAAAATTTACCTCCTCAAAGGAAATGGACAAAAAGCCATCCATTTGAGCTAATCATTGGAAATGCAGAAGATGGTGTCAAGACAAGAAGTGCTACTCAAAATGAGTGTCTGTATAGCAGTTTTTTTTATCGCAAGAAAACCTAAGAGAATTGAAGATGCTCTTATGGATCCTGATTGGATTTTAGCTATGCAAGAGGAACTCAATCAATTTGAAAGAAATAAAGTATGCAAGCTGGTGCCCAAACCATAAGATAGGTCAATAATTGGTACAAAATGGGTATTCAGAAACAAAATGGATGAAATTGGTACTATGACTAGAAACAAAGCAAGACCTGTGGCAAAGGGGTACTCACAAGAAGAAGGAATTGATTTTGATGAAACTTTTGCACCAGTTACAAGGCTGGAAGCAATCAGAATCTTTCTGGCTTATGCTGCATATGCTAATTTTAAAGTCTACCAGATGGATGTGAAGACTGCCTTTATGAATGGAGTATTAGAAGAGAAAGTCTATGTGGAACAACCTCCTGGATTTTAAGATCCAAATTTCCTTAACTTTGTATACTATCTACTCAAAGTACTCTATGGTTTTAAACAAGCATCAAGGGCCTGGTATGACACTTTATCTCAGTTTCTTATTGAGAATCACTTCACAAGAGGTACTGTTGATAAAACTCTATTCAGTAGAAATGTTAATGGCTCTATAATTCTTGTTCAAATATATGTGGATGACATTATTTTTGGCTCACCTAATGAGGGACTTTGTAAAATGTTTTCCAAATTAATCCAGAGTAAATATGAAATGAGCATGATGGGAGAACTTACCTACTTTCTTGGTTTGCAAGTCAAACAAGTTATGGATGGTATTTTTATAAATCAAACAAAGTACATTCATGATTTTTTTAAAAAATTTGACTTGAGTGAATGTTCTTCTGCAAAAACTCCCATGACCACTACCACCAAACTTGAATTGAACTCTAAGGAAGGTAAAGTGGATATTTCAAGTTATAGAGGCATGGTAGTTTCACTTTTATATCTAACTGCTAGTAGGCCATATATAATGTTCTCTACATGCTTGTGTGCTAGGTTTCAGGCTGATCCAAGAGAGTCTCATTTAGTGGCTATTAAGAGAATTTTTAGATATCTCAAGTATACATCAAATTTAGGTATTTGGTACCCTAGAGATTCTGGTTTTAATCTAATAGGCTACTCAGTTGCTGATTATGCAGGTTGCAAAATAGACATGAAAAGTACTACAGACACCTGTCAATTTCTAGGAAACAAACTTGTGTCATGGTTTAGTAAAAAACAACACTCAGTATCAACTTCAACTGCAGAAGCTGAATACATTGTTGCTGGAAGTTGCTGTGCTCAAATATTATGGATGAGGAATCAATTATTTGAATATGGGTTCAACATGAACAAGATTCGTATTTTCTATGATAATACAAGTGTCATTGCAATAACAAAAAATCCTGTGCAATATTCCAGAACCGAACACATTGACATAATGTATCATTTCATTAGGGAACATGTAATGAATGGTACAGTTGAATTATATTTTGTCTCTAGTGAACAGCAACTTGCAAATATTTTTACCAAATCTCTAGATGAATCTACTTTTAATAGATTACTCTGTGAGTTAGGTATGCTTAATTTTGCTCAATCTTGAATGCATGCACAGTTATTTTTTTTAAGCCATTGTTCATAATTATCTTTTGAAACAAAGTGATCAATTGATAATTGTGTTAATCATCAATTGATATTTTGCAGCTATCGATGGATATATTTGATCAACAGATAAAATATATTCCTATCGATAGATATTTATCTATTGACAGATAATTACCTCAATAATTTTTTATCGATTGATAAATTTTTTATTATTTGATCAACATATAAATTCTACTCCTATCGATGGATATTTATCTATCGATAGATAATTATCTTGGTAGTTGTTTATCGATCGATAAATCATTAATTATTTATTTTATCCATCGATGTTAATAGAATTTCTACATTTTTATTCATCCGTCGATCAAATTATAGCCGTTGATTAATTACTTTATTTGTCAACAGATGAATACACCCATCAATTGTTATTTAGAGTAATTTACTTTAATTCTTTTTATCTCACAACAGTTACATTCTTAATTAAACTGACTATTCAATTCGTTTTAATCACAAAGAATATAAATAGCAATTACAATTCTTACTTCATTCTCAATTGCTATTTCATTTTGTATCTCTAATTGTGGTATCTTTATATCTCTCTCTCAAGCACTTTTAAGTCGAATTCACTCACTTATTTTCAAGTTTCTCTCTAATCTCTCAAAGATCAGTTATGGAACCTCAAAAGAAGATTGTTTCCTCAACCGGGTTCACATATGAACAAAAAAACTTTGCAGCATGTCTAACAGTGGATGATGCTCCCGTGGACTTCCATCCGTTGATGAAATTTCTGGAAGAATGCAAAGTGTCCAAAGCTCTCAATGAAGCACCAACAATAGTTTGTTCATTTGTTGAAGAGTTATGGAACACTGCAGAAGTTTCACAAGATGGGAAGATAATTTCTTATACTTGCAAAGGTAATTCCTACACCATTACAAGTACTAACTTGTCTACGTGCTTAGAATTACCTAAAAATAATTGTGATAAATCACCCACTGAAAATGACATTAGGACATGTTAGAATCTGTTAATTATGGTAATGCTGAAACTAGTTTAGGTGAGGTTGTTAGGAAAAATTTAAGAAAAGAAAGGAGTTATTTCTTTGATGCTATAATTAAGGTATTTTCTGTAAAAATAAGTAATTTTGATTCAATTACCACAAGTATGCAATAAATTGCTTATTCCATCCTATTTGATAAGTATTTTAATTTTAGCACATTACTCTGAAATGAATTAACTGCTAAGTTAGGAAATAAGGCATCTAGAAAAAATAACATCTATTTTGCTAGATTTTTTATGCTATTGATTAATGCCTCTATTGGAGATTATGAGATTACTGCAGAAATGGAAACATTGGAGTCCTGGACACAAAACAAAAGGGTCTTAAAGGACTTGGTGAGAATCAACTTAGACCCTAAGTTGTGTCTCATCTATCCTTCTTTTTTGTGCAGGTATATGTCAAGAAACTTAATTTTTCTTTTACTATCTCCGGTATTCCAATTGCGTTGCCTTTTGTAACAATGGAGGGAGATGGAAATGCCCTCATCCCTCATATCCAAGTTGCACAACCTTCCAAACACAAATCTAAACAAACCACCTCAGTAGTTTCTCAAAAGACTATTGTTATAAAAACTAAGAGAAGAAAAATAACTAAGGGGAGTGTGAAGGTGGTTGACAAGGGTTAGGGAACTGGCCAACATCAAGAAAGCCAGAAGAATAAGGAAGGAGAGGTTGAGAGTGTCCGGCCAACCACCAGCCCAATCTCCCAACAGATTGAGGCTATAATAAAGGATTTAAACACATCCCTAGGTGCATCTTCTCAACAAGGTGTAACTATTGAAAAGAGGTCTCAATCAGGACCATTAGATAGGGGTGATGGACACAAAGTAATCCAGCCATATAAAAGGAGAAAGAAGGACAAACATATTGCACAGGGGACACACACACCTGCAAAGTGAAATGCAAATTTGGTGGAGCCTTCAGTTTCTTCTTTTGATGTGTCTCAAAATTTTCCCGAGGCACAGCCCCACTCTCTATCCATTTCTTCTCCTCAATCCCCTTCAAAATCTATTTCTTCAGAAACTTTGTTGATTGACAACTTCAATGTTTCAAATTCACCCTCTTTACAACTCAGGATGGAGCCAACATTTCACCTATATCACTAAATAAGGATAACGCCTTGGTTGATCAGGAAACTACTGAAAATTCTCTCAAGTCAATGGATATTATTCAATCAACTGATAATTTCCAACATCCATTGACTAGTTCACTTCCATCGATGGATATCCTTACATCCATCGACGAGCTCCAATCAACGGATATTCATCCATCGATGGATATTTCTTATCCATCGATTGACACATTGATTCCAATTCATGAATCATCCATTGAAACAATTCAAGTTGCCAATACACTACTAGGATTGAGTGAAGTGGGTGAGGTGTATGAGAGGCAAGGTTTGCATACCTGGTAAAAGGAGAGTGTGAGAATGAGAGGCCCTTAAATTCTTCTGAGGTGGCAAAAGGAGAGGGTGTGAGCAAAGAGAGTTCCACCTTAGTAGGTGATGCAAAAGAAGATAATAGTAAGGGAGAGGTGAGAATCCAGGATGAGATCCTGATGCAACAACAGAGAGAAGAGATTGAGAGAGAAAATAATAGAGAGAAACCAATTTCACCATCTCATGAAGCATCAACTTCTAAAAATGATTAGGGTGCAACAGAATTCACCCAGGAGTTGGGGTGGAGACAAGGGAGATGCAGATGCCCACATGGATGTGGATGATGAGATTGATCGAATTCAACATTGATGCATCAACTTTTCAACATGAAGATCCATACTACCAAGAATTGGCAACAACCACTAATCAAGAGGCTGAAAAAATGTTGGGATTGGTGCAAACAGAAAACAATTTAGGTGTTGAAAAGAGACTCTAGCTAGACAGCCTGATGATGTATCCCATATTAATCCAAAAGATTTTGTAGATATATCTGATGATGAGCTTTTAGAACCTGAAATGGCTAGTGATGAAACTAGTTTGGCTGACACTGAAAGGGCCATAGTTTCACACTACAGGAGATCCATGGCTGAAGTAAATGTAGAGGATCCTTTGCATAGAAGAATTCTCAAATTTTACAGAGGCAACTTGAAGATTCAGAAAATGCATGTCACAGGGTCTAAGTATGAACTCAAGAAAATCAGGGAAGAAATTGATAGCTCAAGGATGCATTTTGACTCCACAATTGATTCAAGACTCAGCCTTACAATGTTAACCAGAATCAAGCAAAGGCTCGATACTGAGTCTACAGCCAAGGACAAAGTAGTGGCATTGGAGAAAAGAGTGACTGACATGGAGGTCAACATAGACTTAATTTTGAAGAATCAAGTCACTCAAACCAAACATTTGAATAGACTCTTGGAGACCCATCTTATTTCTAATTCCTTAGAACAAGAACTAGTTGTTGATAACAAAAAGGGGGAGAAACATGAGGAGAGGGGAAAAGAAGTTGAAGTTGTAATAAAAAATACAGATAATGTCATACAAAGGAAATATTCAAAGCAGACATTGGCTCAACAGATTGTAAGGCAATTTGATTCCATTACTAGCAAAAACAAGGAGATTGATGCACATGAGCCAATTGCCTTTATGCCAGAAATTCCTGAGGCAGTAAAGAAAGAAGAAATAAGGGTAGATGAAGGTAGCTCACAGAGTGGTGACAGAAAAGGAAAAGGCATTGTTATATAAGCAGAAAAGAAGAAGAAGAATTCTGCCTTGAGTGGAGGTGAGAAACTATTGGGCAAAGCAATAGTTGTTGGTGTAAAAGAAAGGGAACAACAAGAAAAGTTACAAGAAGAACTAGCTATTCAACTGCAAAGGAAATTTGATGAGGAAGATGGGCTAATTAGAAAAGCCACTACAAGAAAAATAGCATCAGACAACATTGATCAGACAACGCTCGGTCAAAAAAGCATTGCCCAGAATTGACATACAATGGTTTATTTTTGACCTCGAAAAACCATGGTCTTATCGAGGATTAATACAATGGTTTTCAGAACTGTTGTGAAAAAATATTCAAAATTGTGGAGGTTACGCAATTGTTTCTAAAGACTATTGTGTTATTATAATTCAAACAACAGAAAACATAACCGTTGTTAAATATTATACAATTGTTTTACAAAAATATTGTTTTATTAGAATTTATACAACAAGTCAAATAATTGTTGTCAAATGATGCACGACTATTTTATTATACTATTATTTTATTAGAATTCACAAAAGTGTTTTTGATATCATTGTTCGTTAATATGTCATACAACAGTTTTTAAAACGAAAAAACACTTGTATAATGAGCTAGATTTTTTTAAAAATTTAAAAAAAAATTGATTTCTTTATGAATTTTGATTTTTGTACCCTTGAAATATATATTTATAATATGGATATGTATATATTTGTGAATATTAACTACCTATTTTTTTAGTTCGAACATGAGAACATGTATACCTTTTATGTTACGAGTTATGGGGTAGACAATCACTTAGTGATAAATCTACAATTATGTCATTGTTAAAATTAAAATTAATTTTTTCGATGATCTGACCGTACGGATGTTAAGATCAATATGTATTAGTCATGTATAAAAAAAATCAATATATTTTAAATTTGTTTTGTATGCTTTTTTAACAAAACTAGTCCAAATAATAAATAAACAATTTTCGTCTTATTATAAAAAGGTATTTTTTGTCTTATAGTGTCAAACAAACAACGTTTTTTTTACCAGTTGTGTTGTACGAATTAAAAAAATATATCATTTTTCAACGTAAGACCATTTTAGAATAAAATATTGTATGAAATGAAACGAGACAATGCTTCTAAAAAATCATTGTATTAATTCAATTAAGACAACGACTTGTTTCAAGAAAAAACCATTGTATAATGAGTTAGATTTTAAAAAAAATTAAAAAGATTATATTTTTTTATGAATTTTGATTTTTGTACCCTATAAGTTGAATAATAAATTTATAAAATTGATATGTATGCATTTATATTGTTTGTGAGTACTAAGTACTTAGTTTTGTAGTTCGGACATGAAAATGAGTATGCATTTGTACGGATGTTAAGATATTTTGATGTTGGTGACGTGTAAACAAAATTAGAATTTTTAAATTTATTTTGTGTGCTTTTTTAAATTATAATTACTATTAAATAATTATAATTTTTTATTTATTTCTTGACCCAATTTTATTCCTCTCACCCAAATATTTCCACCCTTAACTACTTTCATTTTCCTTTTCTATCACCCCCATCAATTTTACAAAAAAAGTAATAAATTTTTAAAAACTATAATTTATTAATATCATAAAATCTTAATTAAAATATTATATCAAATATAAAAAATATTAATTTTATAAAATGCAAATTAAATTTAATAAATATAAAATTAAGTAAATTCCCCACCCCCACCCCCACCCCTCTTTCTTTTGCCAAAATATTCACCTTTCCAACCTAAACCAAATTCCCCCTCAATCTAACAATAAAAATTACTAAAATCAATTGTCACTGCTTGACAATTTGGGGGGGGGGGGAGATAAGACTGCGGAAATGGGGAAACTAGGGTTTCAAACAAAAATTATTTGGGGGCTTAAATCGAGGACAAAGAATTGGGGTTTTATCCGATCTAGCTTTGGGGTTCCCTGAACTGAAATCATTAAGAAGCTGTGATTTGCGACCTTCTAGTTGGATATCTATGGCCTCGTAAGACTCTTGTAATTTGCATTTGTTTGGCAATTTAGCAAGCATTTCTATACACTTAACTTAGTGGTCTTAAAAAATTATAGGTATCCAATATATAGAATTCCAATGGGACCAACACTAAAGGATCTGGATGCTTGTTTCTTGACATTCCATTCTCTTTCTACCTCCGATATAGGTAACTGAAGCTCTTTAATATATGCTTTATATATGTGAACCAGATATTTGTATCAATGTTTGTTTATCTCTTATTACGATGTATGAACTCAGATCGTTGGGGTTTGTTTTCAGCTGCCTTTGAACAATGTGTGTATGTTTTGGCTGTTGCATATTTTTTTTGTGGTTTTGTGCTAGTTGACATCTTTTGAGACCAGTGATGGCAGTGTTTGTTTGGGATGTTATCTTGTTTACCTTTTGTCTCTAACAAATCCTATCATTCACCATCATTCCCCTGGCCACTTGTCATGTCCCTCGAACATTTTCTTTTTGACGGGGTGTGGGTGGGTGTGGTTATCTGAGACAGTTTATACCCGATTTACATGTTTTGACCCTTGTGAATTAGAGTTCAGAGACGGGTCTCCTGCATTTTTTACAGTTTAATTTTAAGTATTATGTTTTAATTTTGCATTCTTATATCCTGCAGATCATCCTAGTAGTGCTCCGGTTCCAGCTCCAGCTCTGGCATATCTTAGTGAGATTGATACTCATGACTACAGTGACAAATTGTTTTCTCATATATGATTAAAATGCAGAATTACTAATACTTGGTTAAGCTCACCTAATTCAGAAAGATGCTAGAGAAACAATCACTGCAGGTAAAGCTTGGTTAAGCTGACGTAATTCACTATAACCTTGGTAAGATGATGTTATTGTTCTTTTCATATTTGCAGTTTGTGTTGGCAAATCCAGCCGGTGATGTGATTTATTTGGGGTAACTGGACTCTATTTGTGTTGGTTTGTGTTATTTTATGACTAGGGACTAGTGGAGTTGTGTGTGGTTTGGGACTGGTGGAGTTATGTGTAGCCATTTCTAATTTGTAAGTTGTCTTGATTATGAGAAGTGCATGTTTGTCGACTCTCCCCTGTTTCACTGATAGCAGGCCTAATTCTCAATGCTTGTGGTCTTCAGGAGTATGTGTATATATGTTGTATTTACTTATGTATTCTGATTTAGATTATTCTTTTTTGCCTTGTTGATGTTGTATATGTTTTCTACTTGTTACCAACCATATGGAATTTCTGATGTGATTTATATTGAATGACATATTTGCATGCTAGCACATATTTAAGAGATTTTCCCACTCATTCACCTTATTATGGCCACTTGAAATTGGTATTTTTTTGTGCGAGTTTGGTAGTCTAATGTTTGATAAATATTAGTTACAGAATTTGATTATAACTATGTGTTAATAGTATATGTAGAATCAGTGGAGAATGAGAAGAGTTTGCTCAATTACCTACATTACATATGTAGTGAGTTTGATAAAATATTGTTTCTGCAATCTTCATTTGTTCTGCTGTGTGAATCGTAAATTGATTATTGAAGAGAATTATTTTGTTTTTTCCTCATTCGTCACAGGAAGAAGTATGTTAATTAGAATATGGATCATTCTGCTAGTGATCATATACATCTTATGTTAGTGTAGGTGCCCTAGAGGCAATACAATAGACCTTTATGTCATTTGATTATTCAATAAACATATTTATTATGACTTTAATTACTGCGATATATTTGTTAGCATAATAAATGTCCTTAGAATCATGATACACATTGTATAGTTTAGTACATGACTTGAACTTGAGATTATATAATTGATCATATTCTTAAATGTCCATAGTCGAGTATTATTATTATAGGACAATAATAATACATAAATAGACTAGTATGTTGTTTGACTGATAACCACATCTCATTGGTTATAAGTATGGGGATACTAAAGTCAACACATAGGTACATGCAGGAGTACATGGTACTGGACAGACCCACAGTGAGATTCTTCATGTTTAATAAAGTCATAAGAAAGACTCACAGTGATAATGGTGTAATGATCCTCTGACTTGAGATCATTATATTTCTGTACGAGGATTAATATACTTTGACTACATTAAAAGTTACCTTTGACCGGGTAATGATAAAAGTGGACATCAGGTATATCATGAGTCGTATGAGAAATATGAATGATAGATAAAGGATTTAACCCTCCTATAATTAGGAGATATATTATTGGCCTCTTGATTGAGTGAGACTATAAAATGCATGCCGTGCTCAAATAATGATTTGTTTTCATAGTCTACTCATGGATCAAGTAAACCCGGATTAAATGTTGAAGAGGATGACTAAATACATGCCTCGAGTTTAATCTATAATATATATGGTTAAAGGGATTATATTACACAGAAACATTAATCATGAAAGGTTTTATCGAATCACGATTTAATTATTATTTAATTGGGTGGCAATGATGTATTAATAGATACCGCTCGTTGTTTATAATTTTATTGGAGAATAAAATTATTGCTAATTAAATAATAGCCTATAGGGTCACACACATAGAGCACTTCAAGGAATAGTTAATTTAAATTAATTGATGATTATTTGAATTTTATTATATTAATTAAGTGAGACTTAATTAATTGAAATAATATAATTCGAATTTGAATTATGCCCTTAATAATTAAGTATGACTTAGTTATTAATTAAATAATAGAAATTCGGTTTTTATTATTTAATCCTAAACCTACATGGGTTAGGCTTTGCTGTTATGGGTTGCTGATTGGGCCTCTTAACCAGCATTATAAATAGATAATGATAGGGTTAAGAGGGAGGACGTTTTTTGAAAAAAAAGAAACCCTAGAGGCAGCAGGCAGCAGCAAGGAGAAGAAGGCAGAAAGAAGAACAAATTTCGAAATCATCAAAAGGGAGGCTAGTACATCCATTCCATAATCAAGATCGTGAGACGTTCTTGAAGGTGCTCGTGTGGATACCATAGAGGTGTTTTCGAGAAGAAGACACAAGTCGTGAAAGCCAGGATCTCCGTTGAGTTTGTAGAAGTCAAGACCAAGAAAAGGTATGATTCCGTTTCACAATAATCAGTCCGAACTTATACATGATCCTGCGTTTAGGGTTCCGAATTTTTGTTATATTTACGTTTAATCCGCTGCGTTTTATGCCTCGGAACCCAACAACTTATACATTTTATTTTGATTTCCAGACATAGAGGTCCATGCTTTAAATCTCAACTTGAAAGCCATGAATGCATCTGTAGCCCAACCACATAATAGATGTAATTCCAACAATGCGAGTAAGTTATGGTAAGAGTTCACTTATTTTATGTTACCTTGAATGTATAATATATATTTCATGGGTAATGTTTAAGCAATCGTGTTTGTTTATAAACGCAGAAGCATCTATCAAGTATCTGAATCATATTCTAATGGCAGAAGCTCAAGTTCAAGCTCAACAAAGATGAAATGCAGTAGCAGCTACGAAGTATGGGAATAGTTTTCTAACAATGATTTGATTCTAACAAGTATAATAGGGTTTCTGATAGTATTGATGTTAGACATAGACATTTAGTTGCATGTTGTAATTCTTATTGATAACTTTTGTATATTAAACCATAGTATTAATTGTTAAACACTTGTGTATTTCAATTTCTTTTAGAGACAATAATATAAAATACTTGTTTATTTCAATTACGTTTTGAGACATTGGTATAAAACACTTGTCTATTTGAAAAATGAACCATTATCACATTGAATTCTTACAACAGAAATTGAGTTACAAACCAATGTAACAACTGGGTATAGTCAACAATTTCTTATTTACGAACCGTTGTGTTCATTATCTTTAGACATTTCGTCCTTATCGTGGAACCATTGTAATAATGTGATCTCGACAATGGCTTTTATTTTAGAAGCTGTTGAATATAGGAAGGAAGAACAACACTTCCTTTTACATGAACTGTTGTGTTAAAGAATAATTAACATTGTTCTCATATTAACAAACGCTTGTTTAACTGCAAGTCCTACAATAGTCAATTTACCAAAATCGTTGTATATACCACCTTTCTAACAACATTTTTTCATGATCTTGCTGTTGTCTTGCTTAAAGACAGACACCGATCGCGTACCATTGTGTGATCTGTGTATCAGACGGCGGCTCAATATTCAACGGTTTTTCATGGCATAACACAACGGGAAAAAACGCTTGTATGAAGATGTTTTTCTTGTAGTGAGCCAGAAGAAAAGAAGGTGAAAGGTGGCCAAGAATGAAACAAAGAGCAAACAAGCCTCTAGATAAACCAAAAACTTCAGGAGTTAAAAGGAAACTTATTGTTGATTAAAAAGTAACTAAGGAGGAGAAGCCAAAGGAGGTGAAGCTTGAAAGTCATGCATCTGGGAGTGGTCAAATCAAAGAAATAGAAGTGTTCAAACCCAAATTTGAGAATTTTGTGCCAATCAGAGGTGACGGAATGATTGCAGTAATAGGTCAAAGCAAGTGGGATGTTGATCTACTTCACATTGAGTATGAAGATGGATCACATTCAACTTTCACTTTCAATCAAGTCTTGGACCAAGGATATGGCATCTTAAAGAAAATCTACACGATGCTCAACAGAAAGTACTATCTAACTGAAGAGCTAGGAAAAGCCATTCTTGAGAAGATGAAGAAGATAAGAGAGACACCTAATTAAGAAGAAATAGATGACAGAATCAAAATTTGGAACCCTGAAGGAAGGAAGGTAGTCCATGAACCATTCTATATGATGATCTCCAATGACAGGGAAGGCAGAGAAAAATGCATTGATATTTGTCAGGAAATACACAAACTGCCCAATCTGGAATTGAACCATCTTGCAAGCCAAGTGGACTACAGGGTTGAGGATGAGAAGATTTTGAAGGGATTCTTATTCAAAAAGATGACAGAAAATGAAGACAAAATGAATGAGTCAAGGGGAAGAAGAAGAAGATAGAAGATTCAGACTCAACATCAAAATTGTCAGAATTTATCTCTTACTGGTATTTGATCACTCTGTCTCAAATTACTTTTGTCAATATTGTAATTCCTGCTAGAATTAAAATGTTTAGGAGTTTTGTTATCATCAATAGAAAATTTATGCATATTTTACATATTCATAAATAGGAGAGATTGTTAGGAATTATGAGTTTTAATGATAACAAATTACTTATAAGTACAATAGGGATTTTAAAAAATTCATTGTAACTAGTCGATGGATATATGACTTATAAATATCTATTGACTAGGAAACCAATTATCAGTTGAAGCTTCTTTATCAACTGATAAATTAGATTGTAACATTTGATTCATGTTTCGTTATCAATTGATTGTATTGCCTCGATGGATGCTGTGAAGTAGTCGACTGATTTTACCTAACTTCAATTTGTAGCTTCTCAATGGATGTGAAGAATGGCTGATCAATTGTAAATATTCTAAGTCAGAATTCTCACAAATGAAGTGATCAACAGATATTGGAGTCGATGGATGATTACACTACTCAATGGATAAAAGCACGAAATGAATAAAAGCCATCAACGGATAAAGGCGATCAACGGATAAAGAACCATCAATGGATAGGGAGTTGATGGATAACTCAATTAGCCATCGATACATCAATTGATCAATGGATAGCCTATCCATCGATGGATAAGCAAAAAGAATCAACTGATAAGCTTAACAACATTTTTCAGTTGATTAAGGTTTCCCAATTTAGTTAAAGACAAAAAGAATGGAAACTGTGCAGAAACTGAATCAATGGGAGACAGTCCTGTCAGGATTGTGAAGACTTTCAAGACAACATAGTCTTCAAGGAATGCATCAAGACAAAGATACTTTTAGGACTAGACATAGTCTAATGAAGACTGTGGAAGTAGCTAATTTATATTTCCATATAAATATTGTAAAATGTATTTTATAATGTTATCTGTCGATAGGAAATAAAATGAGAAGAAAACTACTATATAGTGGTCAGTAGTCCATTGTAGCAAAGAGTAAAGAAAAGTGTGAGAAAATTTGTAAGCATAGTTGTGCATAAAAACTCTTTGTAAGCAGGTTGGTATCTTTACCAAGATTATTTGAAAGCAAAAACATACTAGTGGAAAAACCAATCCACTAGTAATTTTTAATATTGTTTGTCTTGTTTTCAATACTTTTATTATCTTCATTCTCAGTTCAATCAGCTCTTACAATATTCACTCAAACACTATTATTGAACAAACTTAAATCCGCAAGAGTTGAAGATAGTTTAACCCGCCTCCAAACTTATTGTACTTAAGGGAAAATAACATTTATATAACACAAGAGTGTTTAAAATCTCAAGAAAAATAAATCAAAACTAACTATTCTAGGAATGTTTCTAAACTATCATTCCTAGATGTTTATTTCTATTTTAGAAATATCTTTATCCCATGAAGGAGATCTTGGATGTGAGTCTTCATAGTCATTGTAGATTGTCTTCCATAGATATGCTTTAGTCTGAAGATTCCTGACATTTTGTCTTGTTATGCAGTCCATGTCAATTGATAATATGTTGTTAAGCATATCAATTTATTATTCATTGTATCCATCAATTGATATTCTTCTTCGATTGATCCTGATATCCATTGATTGAAAATAGTTGTTGACTTATGCATTGATAGATGTTATCAATTGATATATCAATCGATGGTTCTTCATATCAGTTGATGATCTTCAATCTTTGACTTGGCTTTCTATCAATTGATCTTCTATACATTGATGCCTCCATATCAATTGATCATCCTTCACTTGTGCAATTTTCATGTCTTCAAATAATTACAATTTGACAGTCGAAGTTACACATCAATTGATAACCAATATCAATCGACTCTAGTATCAATTGATGAGATAATTATCAATCGACTAAAGTAATATCAATTGAAATAGACTAATTACACATATGCTACCATCCATATTATCAGTTGGTTCACATAAACATGTCAACTGATAAATTATAATTTTCAAATCAATTGATCATCTATAATAAAATAAAATTTTATGATTCTAAGGTTTAATGTTATCATCAAAGTTACATTGATTCATAACACGAACATTAAAAAATTTAAATATAAAATTACTTATTTTTCATTTATCTTCATTTTTATTATAATGATTGAAATTTTTTTAATGTATAATTTGAATAATAATTAATTTATATTATTTAAAAGTATTAGTTTATAAATATCAATATTTTAGTCAAAATTTTATTTTAAAATTTATTTATAATAATTTACTTTTCAAAATTGACATATAAAATGGAACACCAAGGAATATTAATTTTATTTTGTTAATTCCTTGCTGGCATATATAGCTACGTTAGGCCGATAAAGAATTTGTTGTGGAGCGTTATTAATCATAGTTATTTATTTATTCACGAAACTAGATTTAAAGATAAAAATGCGATCCGTTCCGACCCAAATGAATTTCAGTGAACGTGAATTTTTAGATTTGAATTTCACGTAGTGCAAACTAATACCAGACCCTGAAACTCGATCCAAACTCGAAACACAATATATTTATATATAATATTTGCTCAAAAAGCCGTGGATCGAGGCGTATTCATAATAAAATTTTAAATTATTTTTGAATTTAAAAACATTTAATAACAAACTAAAATGGACTATATAAATTTATCAAAAAATAAATTATTAAATTGCTTTTTGAAGGGAATATATATATATATATATATCATATATTACAAAACAAATAAAAGATTATATATAATTAGTTTTGGAATTTAAAGTAAAAGTAGAGAAAATAATTTCATTATATTAGTTCATTTTGAAAGCTACTATATCTATCACCATTATATTTTCCTCAAAAATCAAATAGTAAATTATTTTTATAAATATATAAAAATTATAACATAACAATTTTTACAAATAAGCGTTATTTTCTTAAATTTTAAATTCACAGTTTACTAAACAAATTTTATTGTCTTTTAATTTTTTTATATAATATAACATTTAAAATATAAATGTACAATATAATTCACAACATCCTAATTTGTTATGCTTGTGAAATATCTTTTTTTTCACGGTAGCTAACAAAATTAGGGTCATTATTATATGTCAAGCATCTCATGATATCTAAATAAACATTAATAAAATATTGTGTAAATTAGGGCATATAATTTAAAATTAAGTATATAGAGAGTTATAATATTATATATATATATATATATATATATATATATATATATTCCTGAAGGCTATTTAAAGAATTTTTTTATTACTTCTCGATGATAGATATACAAAAAAAATATTCTAATGAATAATAAAAAATATCTTTACTTCAAAAAAATCTCACCAACATGTTGAAAGAAAATTAGGATGAAGAAAACCGAGAATCAAAGAAATCTCTAGGTTTCTTCTCAAAAAGACGGTGGAGAATGTTTAAGAAGGCTAGTGAAGGCATAATTATAGTATCAACTTGGTGTAATCCTTTTTTCGGCGATAAAGAAAGTAGTATATAGTTTAGGTCATAGCTCAACCTTTTAGATTAAGTTGTAAATGATATTATATATTTTATGGTTTAGTGGACCAATATTTAAATATTTTACCTTTTTATACATAAAAAATGATCAATTATTTATTTAACAATCAACTTAGAAAGTTTTGTTTCATTTAATTTATATATTATTGTACATGTTTATGTGATAATTTTTAACCCAAATTATAAAATTGATTTCATATAAATTTTAATGAATCATAAAAATATTATAAAACCTATTGCCAAGGGTTTAGTCCACTAGTACTTTTAGTGGACAAGTATAAAATTGTAGGAAGGGCCATACCTATGAAGGACCCGATTTCTATATATTGATTTGTAGATTTAAACTTATTTTAGTTTTGAACAATTTAAATTTTATACTTTTGGAAAACAAATATTCTAAATAATAATTATGAAATATCTTTAATTACTTAAATTGGCACAACCTGTTAAGGAGAAAAAATATTGACTCTGTCAAATTTGCTGAACTCCTATAAAATTATTTGGCATCCTTAAGTCGAAAATATCACACCAACTCAGATATTACACTAGCTTCAATCATCTAAAATGGAAAGGATTTCAGGAGGACAGGGCTGAAAGAAAATTCCAATGAAGAAAATTGAGAATCAGAGTAGCCTGGATGTTACCTTCTCAAAAAACGGTGGGAAATGTTTAAGAAGACCACTCAACTCAGCATTCTTTGTGGCTGCCAAGTTGGTGTAAACCTCTTTTCAGCTATAAAGAAAATATATAGTTTCCGTCATACCTCGTTTGCCCTTATTCTGAATAGGTTCATACCACCGGGCAACATGAGAACTTACCAAGATAGCTTGTTGCCCCAAGGTGGTAAGTAGTCATGTTTCCCCCTTATATGAACCTATTAAGAATAAGGGCCAGGGAGGTATGACCGAAACTATATACTTTCTTTATAGCTGAAAAGATGATTACACCTACTTGGCAGCCCCAAACAATGCTGAGTTCAGTGGCCTTCTTAAATATTCCCCACCTTTTTGAGAAGGTAACATCAAGGCTACTCTTATTCTCAATTTTCTTCATTGGAATTCTCTTTCAGCCCTGTCCTCCTGAAATGCTTTCCATATTAGATGATTAAAGCTAGTGTAGTATGTGAAAAAACGGACGAGAGAAGGAAACAGTTTTGTGATATTTTCGACTTAGCAATTCCAATGAATTTTATAGGAGTTCACCAAATTTTAATCATTAGAGTCATTATTTTTTCTCCTTAACAGGTTGTTCCAACTTAAGTAATTAAAGATATTTTATAATTATTCTTTAGAATATTTATATTTCATATTTATCTCGTAAAAGGAATAAAATCAAAAATTTTAGACTAAAATAAGTTAAAATCTACAAATCAATATAAATCGGGCCCTTAATAAGCATGGCTTCCTCCTACAATTTTATACTAGATGAAATGCAGTAGCAGCTATGAAGTATCGGAATAGTATTCTAACAATGATTTGATTCTAACAAGTATAATAGGGTTTATGATAGTATTGATGTTAGACATAGACATTTAGTTGCATGTTGTAATTCTTCTTGATAACTTTTGTATATTAAACCATAGTCTTAATTGTTAAACACTTGTGTATTTCAATTTCTTTTAGAGACAATAATATAAAATACTTGTTTATTTCAATTACGTTTTGAGACTATGGTATAAAACACTTATCTATTTGAAAAATGAACCATTATCACATTGAATTCTTACAACAGAAATTGAGTTACAAACCATTGTAACAACTGGGTATAGTCAACAAATTCTTATTTACGAACCGTTGTGTTCATTATCTTTAGACATTTCGTCCTTATCGTGGAACCATTGTGATAATGTGATCTCGACAATGGCTTTTATTTTAGAAGCTGTTGAATATAGGAAGGAAGAACAACACTTCCTTTTACATGAACTGTTGTGTTAAAGAATAATAAACATTGTTCTCATATTAACAAACGCTTGTTCAACTGCAAGTCCTACAATAGTCAATTTACCAAAATCATTGTAAATACCACCTTTCTAACAACATTTTTTCATGATCTTGTTGTTGTCTTGCTTAAAGACAGACAACGATCGCGTACCATTGTGTGATCTGTGTATCAAACGGCGGCTCAATATTCAACGGTTTTTCATGGCATAACACAACGGGCAAAAATGCTTGTATGAAGCTGTTTTTCTTGTAGTGAGCCAGAAGAAAAGAAGGTGAAAGGAGGCCAAGAATGAAACAAAGAGCAAACAAGCCTCTAGATGAACCAAAAACTTCAGGAGTTAAAAGGAAACTTATTGTTGATTAAAAAGTAACTAAGGAGGAGAAGCCAAAGGAGGTGAAGCTTGAAAGTCATGCATCTGGGGGTGGCCAAATCAAAGAAATAGAAGTGTTCAAACCCAAATTTGAGAATTTTGTGCCAATCAGAGGTGAATGAATGATTGCAGTAAAAGGTCAAAGGAATTGGGATGTTGATCTACTTCACATTGAGTATGAAGATGAATCACATTCAACTTTCACTTTCAATCAAGTCTTGGACCAAGGATATGGCATCTTAAAGAAAATCTACACCATGCTCAACAGAAAGTACTATCTAAGTGAAGAGCTAGGAAAAGCCATTCTTGAGAAGATGAAGAATATAAGAGAGACACCTATTGAAGAAGAAATAGATGACAGAATCAAAATTTGGAACCCTGAGGGAAGGAAGGTAGTTCATGATGTTGGGTTCCGAGGCATAAAACGCAGCGGATTAAACGTAAATATAACGAAAAATTTCGGAACCCTAACGCAGGATCATGTATAAGATTGACAGATTATGGTGAAACGGAATCATACCTTTGTCTAGTCTTGACTTACACGAACTCAACGGAGATCCTAGCTTTCACGACTTGTGTCTTCCTCTCGAAAGCACCTCTATGGTATCCACACGAGCACCTTCAAGAACGTCTCACGATCTTGATTACGGAATGGATGCACTAGCCTCCTTTGATGATTTTGAATTCTGCCTCTGCCTTTTCTCTCTGCCTTTGCTGCTGCTAGGGTTCGTTTTTCTTAAAAACTTAATACCTATTAACCCTACATTATCTATTTATAATGGTTGGTTAATAAGCCCATAATAGCAACCCATAACAGCAAAGCCTAACCCATGTAGGTTTAGGATTAAATAATAAAACCGAATTTTATTATTTAATTAATAACTAAGTCACACTTAATTATTAAGGGCAGAATTCAAATTCGAATTCGAATTTATATTATTTTAATTAATTAAGTCTCACTTAATTAATATAATAAAATTCAAATAATCATCAATTAATTTAAATCTATAATTTAAATTAACTATTCCTCTAAGTACTCTATGTGTGTGACCCTATAGGCTATTATTTAATTAGCAATAATTTTATTCTCCAATAAAATTATAAACAATGAGCGGTATCTAGTAATACATCATTGCTACCCAATTAAATAATAATTAAATCGTGATTCGATAAAACCTTTCGTGATTAATGTTTCCGTGTAATATAATCCCTTTAACCATATATATTATAGATTAAACTCGAGGCATGTATTTAGTCATCCTCTTCAACATTTAATCCGGGTTTACTTGATCCATGAGTAGACTATGAAAAATAAATCATTATTTGAGCATGGCCATGCATTTTATAGTCTCACTCAATCAAGAGGCCAATAATATCTCTCCTAATTATAGGAGGGTTAAATCCTTTATCTATCATTCATATTTCTCATACGACTCATGATATACCCGATGTCCACTTTTATCATCACCCGGTCAAAAGTGACTTTTAATGTAGTCAAAGTATATTAATCCTCATACAGAAATATAATGATCTCAAGTCGAAGGATCATTACACCATTATCACTGTGAGTCTTTCTTATGACTTTATTAAACATGAAGAATCTCACTATGGGTCTGTCCAGTACCATGTACTCCTGCATGTACCTATGTGTTGACTTTAGTATCCCCATACTTATAACCAATGAGATGTGGTTATCTGTCAAACAACATACTAGTCTATTTATGTATTATTATTGTCCTATAATAATAATACTCGACTAGGGACATTTAAGAATATGATCTATTATATAATCTCAAGTTCAAGTCATGTACTAAACTATACAATGTGTATCATGATTCTAAGGACATTTATTATGCTAACAAATATATCGCAGTATTTAAAGTCATAATAAATACGTTTATTGAATAATCAAATAACATAAAGGTCTATTAAAAGAAACATTGTATTGCCTCTAGGGCACCTACACTAACACATGAACCATTCTACATGATGATCTACAAGGACAGGGAAGGCAGAGAAAAATGCATTGATATTTGTCAGGAAATACATAAACTGCCCAATCTGGAATTGAACCATCTGGCAAGCCAACTGGACTATAGGGTTGAGGATGAGAAGATTTTGAAGGGATTCATATTCAGAAAGATGACAGAAAATGAAGACAAAATGAATGAGTCAAGGGGAAGAAGAAGAAGATAGAAGATTCAGACTCAACATCAAAATTGTCAGAATTTATCTCTTACTGGTATTTGATCACTTTGCCTCAAATTACTTTGGTCAATATTGTAATTCCTGCTAGAATTAAAATGTTTAGGAGTTTTGTTATCATCAACAGAAAATTTATGCATATTTTACATATTCATAAATAGGGGAGATTGTTAGGAATTATGAGTTTTAATGATAACAAATTGCTTATAATTACAATAGGGATTTTAAAAAATTCATTGTAACTATTCGATGGATATGTGACTTATAAATATCCATTGACTAGGAAACCAATTATCAGTTGAAGCTTGTTTATCAACTGATAAATTGGATTGTAACATTTGATTCATGTTTCGTTATCAATTAATTGTATTGCCTCGATGGATGCTGTGAAGTAGTCGACTGATGTTACCTGACTTCAATTTATAGATTCTCAATGGATGTGAAGAATGGCTGATCAATTGTAAATATTCTAAGTCAGAATTCTCACAAATGAAGTGATCAACAGATATTGGACTCGATGGATGATTACACTACTCAATGGATAAAAGCACGCAATGGATAAAAGCCATCAACGGATAAAGGCGATCAACGGATAAAGGACCGTCAATGGATAGGGAGTTGATGGATAACTCAATTAGCCATCGATACATCAATTGATCAATGGATAGCCTATCCATCGATGGATAAGTAAAAAGAATCAACTAATAAGCTTAACAACATTTTTCAGTTGATTAAGGTTTCCCAATTTAGTCAAAGACAAAAAGAATGGAAACTGTGCAGAAACTGAATCAATGGGAGACAGTCTTGTGAGGATTGTGAAGACTTTCAAGACAACATAGTCTTCAAGGAATGCATCAAGACAAAGATACTTTCAGGACTAGACATAATCTAATGAAGACTGTGAAAGTAGCTAATTTCTATTTCCATATAAACATTGTAAAATGTATTTTATAATGTTATCTATCGATAGGAAATAAAATGAGAAGAAAACTACTATATAGTGGTGAGTAGTCCATTGTAGCAAAGAGTGAAGAAAAGTGTGAAAAATTTGTAAGCATAGTTGTGCATAAAAACTCTTTGTAAGCAGCTTGGTATCTTTACCAAGATTATTTGAAAGCAAAAACATACTAGTGGAAAAACCAATCCACTAGTAATTTTTAATATTGCTTGTCTTGTTTTCAATACTTTTATTATCTTCATTCTCAGTTCAATTAGCTCTTACAATATTCATTCAAACACTGTTATTGAACAAACTTAAATCCGCAAGAGTTGAAGATAGTTTAACCCCCCTCCAAACTTATTGTACTTAAGGAAAAATAACATTTATATAACACAAGAGTGTTTAAAATCTCAAGAAAAATAAAACAAAACTAACTATTCTAGGAATGTCTCTAAACTACCATTCCTATATGTTTATTTCTATTTTAAGAAATAACTTTATCCCATGAAGGACAGCTTGGATGTGAGTCTTCATAAATCAATGTAGATTGTCTTCCATAGATATGCTTTAGTCTGAAGATTCCTGACATTTTATCTTGTTATGCAGTCCATGTCAATTGATAATTTGTTGTTAAGCATATCAATTTATTATTCATTGTATCCATGAACTGATATTCTTCTTCGATTGATCATGATATCCATCGATTGAAAATAGCTCTTGACTTATGCATTGATAGATGTTATCAATTGATATATCAATCGATGGTTCTTCATATCAGTTGATGATCTTCAATCTTTGACTTGACTTTCTATGAATTGATCTTCTATACATTGATGCCTCCATATCAATTGATCATCCTTCACTTGTGCAATTTTCATGTCTTTAAATAATTACAATTTGATAGTCGAAGTTACACATCAATTGATAACCAATATCAATCGACTCTAGTATCAATTGATGAGATAATTATCAATGGACTAAAGTAATATCAATTGAAATAGACTATGTACACCTATGCTACCATCCATATTATCAGTTGGTTCACATAAACATGTCAACTGATAAATTATAATTTTCAAATCAATTGATCAGCTATAATAAAATAAAATTTTATGATTCTAAGGTTTAATGTTATCATCAAAGTTACATTGATTCATAACACTAACATTAAAAAATTTAAATATAAAATTACTTATTTTTCATTTATCTTCATTTTTATTATAATGATTGAAAATTTTTTAATGTATAATTTGAATAATAATTAATTTATATTATTTAATAGTATTAGTTTATAAATATCAATATTTTAGTCAAAATTTTATTTTAAATTTTATTTATAATAATTTACTTTTCAAAATTGACATATAAAATGGAACACCAAGGAATATTAATTTTATTTTGTTAATTCCTTGCTGGCATATATAGCTACGTTAGGCCAATAAAGAATTTGTTGTGGAGCGTTATTAATCATAGTTATTTATTTATTCACGAAACTAGATTTAAAGATAAAAATGCGATCCGTTGCGACCCAAATGAATTTTAGTGAACCTGAATTTTTAGATTTGAATTTGAATTTCACGTAGTGCAAACTAATATCGGACCCGAAAGATCCAAACTCTAAAACACAATATATTTATATATAATATTTGCTCAAAAAGCCGTGGATCGATGCGTATTCATAATAAAATTTTAAATTATTTTTGAATTTAAAAACATTTAATAACAAATTAAAATGCACTATATTAATTTATCAAAAAATAAATTATTAAATTTCTTTTCGAAGGGAATATATATATATATATATATATATATATATATATATATATATATATATCATATATTACAAAACAAATAAAAGATTATATATAATTAGTTTTGTAATTTAAAGTAATAGTAGAGAAAATAATTTCATTATATTAGTTCATTTTGAAAGCTACTATATCTATCACCATTATATTTTCCTCAAAAATCAAATAATAAATTATTTTTATAAACATATAAAAATTATAACATAACAATTTTTACAAATAAGCGTTATTTTCTTAAATTTTAAATTCACAGTTTACTAAACAAATTTTAGTGTCTTTTAATTTTTTTATATAATATAAAATTTAAAATATAAATGTACAATATAATTCACAACATCCTAATTTGTTATGCTTGTGAAATATCTTTTTTTTTCAGGGTAGCTAACAAAATTAGGGTCATTATTATATGTCAAGCATCCCATGATATCTAAATAAACATTAATAAAATATTATGTAAATTAGAGCATATAATTTAAAATTAAGTATATAGAGAGTTATAATATTATATATATATATATATATATATATATATATATATATATATATTCCTGAAGGCTATTTAAAGAATTTTTTTATTACTTCTCGATGATAGATATACAAAAAAAATATTCTAATGAATAATAAAAAATATCTTTACTTCAAATAAATCTCACCAACATGTTGAAAGAAAATTAGGATGAAGAAAACCGAGAATCAAAGAAATCTCTATAGTATAAAATGTTTAAGAAGGCTAGTGAAGGCATATTTATAGTATCAACTTGGTGTAATCCTTTTTTCAGCTATAAAGAAAGTAGTATATAGTTTAGGTCATAGCTCAACCTTTTACATTAAGTTGTAAATGATATTATATATTTTATGGTTTAGTCGACCAATATTTAAATATTTTACCTTTTTATACATAAAAAATGATCAATTATTTATTTAACAATCAACTTAGAAAGTTTTGTTTCATTTAATTTATATATTATTGTACATGTTTATGTGATAATTTTTAACCCAAATTATAAAATTGATTTCATATAAATTTTAATGAATCATAAAAATATTAAAACCTATTGCCAAGGGTTTAGTCCACTAGTACGCTTAGTGGACAAGTATAAAATTGTAGGAAGGGCCTTACTTATGAAGGACCCCATTTCTATATATTGATTTGTAGATTTAAACTTATTTTAGTTTTGAACAATTTAAATTTTATACTTTTGGAAAACAAATATTCTAAATAATAATTATAAAATATCTTTAATTACTTAAATTGGCACAACCTGTTAAGGAGAAAAAATATCGACTCTGTCGAATTTGCTGAACTCCTATAAAATTATTTGGCATCCTTAAGTCGAAAATATCACACCAACTCAGATATTACACTAGCTTCAATCATCTAAAATGGAAAGGATTTCAGGAGGACAGGGCCGAAAGAAAATTCCAATGAAGAAAATTGAGAATCAGAGTAGCCTGGATGTTACCTTCTCAAAAAACGGTGGGAAATGTTTAAGAAGGCCACTCAACTCAGCATTCTTTGTGGCTGCCAAGTTGGTGTAAACCTCTTTTCAGCTATAAAGAAAATATATAGTTTCAGTCATACCTCGTTTGCCCTTATTCTGAATAGGTCCATTCCACCGAGCAACATGAGAAGTTACCAAGATAGCCTCTTGCCCCAAGGTGGTAAGTAGTCATGTTTCCCCCTTGTATGAACCTATTAAAAATAAGGGCCAGGGAGGTATGACCGAAACTATATACTTTCTTTATAGCTGAAAAGATGATTACAACTACTTGGCAGCCCCAAACAATGCTGAGTTCAGTGGCCTTCTTAAATATTCCCCACCTTCTTTTTGAGAAGGTAACATCGAGGCTGCTCTTATTCTCAATTTTCTTCACTGGAATTCTCTTTCAGCCCTGTCCTCCTGAAATGCTTTCCATATTAGATGATTAAAGCTAGTGTAGTATGTGAAAAAACGGAAGAGAGAAGGAAACAGTTTTGTGATATTTTCGACTTAGCAATTCCAATGAATTTTATAGGAGTTCACCAAATTTTAATCATTAGAGTCATTATTTTTTCTCCTTAATAGGTTGTTCCAATTTAAGTAATTAAAGATATTTTATAATTATTCTTTAGAATATTTATATTTCATATTTATCTTGTAAAAGGAATAAAATCAAAAATTTTAGACTAAAATAAGTTAAAATCTACAAACCAATATAAATCGGGCCGTTAATAAGCATGGCTTCCTCCTACAATTTTATACTAGTCCACTAAGCGTACTACTGGACTAAACCCAGGCTTGGCAATATAATTTTATAATATTTTTACAAATTCATTAAAATTTGTATGGAATCAATTTTATAATTTAGAAAAAATGATCAAATAAATAGGTATAGTAATATATAAATTAATTAAAACAATACAAGTTGATTGTTAAATAATTTAAATATTATCGAATTAAAGTCAGCTAAACCATCAAATAAATAATATCATTTCCAACTTAATATTAAAATTTGAGATGTGACCTAAACTATATATAAATGCCGGACAAGTAATTTCGCTATATCAAATTTACCTTAAAATATGGAAAAAAATAAAGAGGTTTTGATTATTTCCAAAGGGACTTGAAATCCATTGGGTTGACTGAGAAATTTATACTCTAACTCTACTCTATGATTGCATTAAGTTCTTTATTTAAGTTCCTCTAACTCTACGATTGCATATTATTATTTAAAAAATAATTCATGCCATCGTAATTTTTAAATAAATTATGTCATTTATATTATAAATTTTATTATATATATGTTTTTACGTGTCATATTATTATATTATATTTTAAATATTTATTTTATAAATCGGAATGACGAATCTTGTAAAATTAGATGGTAATGCATTGGATGTTTCGGGGCACAATTATATGTCTTGGCTCCTTGATTACCAATTACATTTTAGTGCTAATGGATTAAAAAATACTACCAGTTTTAGCGGTCACTTTTAACTATTTTCCTTGTAGTGAATATAAAAACCGATGTATTAGTTGTTATTATTTTGCACGGACGGTATTGGTAGAATTGATGGTACTCATGTTTGGTTAAAAGTATAATCTACTGAAACTCCTAATTATCATGGAAGGAAAGACAATTTGGCCTAAACTATATTGGCCCTTGCATGTTTGGCTCAAGTTTTCTTATGTCTTGGTTAGATGGGAGGGACCCCAGACTCAAAAAGTATGTATATAATTAGAAACCATTGTCTCAAATTCTAGAAAGTATGTATATAATAAGATGATTTTGTTTTTAAATGTAAACTAGCATGTCATTGCTTATGATATCAAGTTAGTATATAAAATCAGATCTTGTTTTTTTAATAATTCTTATGATTTTACTCCCCTTGGTCCTTATTATAGGTCCTTTGACTTTCTGCACACATTTTAAAGTTTTTTGACTATATAGTTAAAATTGTTATTTTTCGAATTTTCTTTTTTGGAATAAAAATATATATTTAATATTTCAATTCAGAAAAAGAAAAATTAAAAAATATTATTTTCCATTTAATTCAATAAGACTTTCTTTCAAGAAAGTGGTTTTGATATTTTTACCATATGCATATATAATATTCTTTAGAATATGTTATTCAAAACAAATAAACCAAAGAAATATACATATATAACGGTAGCATATGACTGTTGGAAACGTGTATGAGCTCTATCTTTAAAATATATATGAAATTGATATGACTCAAACACACACACACACACACTATATATACTGTATAAATAATTTGGATAATAAAAGAAAGACAAGCTTTTTATTTCTCACAATAACAACTTTTCTTTTACACACGAAAGGCTTCAGGCTTCAGCCTTTTCTTTTCTTTCTCAAGAGCTACACTCTATTCTTTTCTCTCTACAATATTTCACTTGGTTGTTATACATCTATTACAAATGAAATGCAGCAACCTATTTATAGGCTTGAGATATTAACTTATAGCTCATGCCTTGCATCACTAAACATCGTCCTCGTCTTATGGTGAGATTTCATTAATTCAAGGTTGCCTACCTTATATTCAGGATGATATAGCTGGTGCCTTTACTTCATGCAGATGTCTTTTATTTTACTTACACATGTTCTTCTTATCTAGCCACAATATTACTCACCAAACACCGACTATCCAGATGGTGTAAATGTTGGTTTTTAATCAAAATGTTTTGAAAATAAATTAGTCATTTTATTTTTTCAGTTGTAGCTGTATGACTTGGTCATACCTAGTTGAGTATTAGTAGGATGCATTTTGAATTAGTAGAAGTAGTGGAGATAAGCTAGGAGTTGTAGCTATTTTTTTGCCACCACCTTGGGTGAGTGTTTAGTATATTTATCCTGCATGTAATCATCAGTTAATTTAATCATAGCATTTTCTTTTCTCAGTTTTACATACAAACAGTTCATTTCAGATAGCTTTCATATGTTAAAGTACAAATTGCAGACTATATTTTGGTATCAGAGCCTGAACACCATTGGATGCCAAAGTACATGCCTAAAGCATCAACAAAAATGGACGCTCAGAAACACAAGGAATGTTCCATTGGTCTTAGTTATCCAATGTTGGTGAAGGATCACAGTAACTATACGGCGTGGTCGTTAAAACTGAAGGTCTATATGCAGGCTCAAGGAGTTTGGGAGGCCATTGAATCAGTCCACCCCAAGGTAGTTGTAGAAGCAAGGACAGACAAGATAGCACTAGCAATCATCAATCAGAGCATATCAGAGGAGACGTTCATGTCTATTACTGAGAAGAAAACCACCAAGGAGGCCTGAGATTCAATTAAAATGATTTGCATAGGTGCTGATCGTGTGCAGAAAGCAAAAGTACAAACGTTGAAATCAGAATTTGAATTAATGAACATGAAGGAGACGGACCAGCTTGATGATTTTTGTATGAGACTGTATGGTATAGTCACCAATATCCGTATCCTAGGAGAAAAGATAGAGGAATCCAACGTCGTGAAGAAACTGCTCCTTGCTGTTCCTTCAAAATATTTACAAATTGCTTCAACGATAGAACAATTTAGAAATATGGAAGAGATGACTATTGAGGAAGTGGTGGCTCGACTAAAAGCCCACGAGGAAAGATTACGGGGTCAAACAGAAAGTATAGGTGGCCAGCTCTTGCTGACACAGGAGGAATGGGTGAAGCGTACAAACAAAGTTGGCCCTGAGAAAAATCATTACGGAGCTGACAATCGCAGCAAAGGGAAAAACTTTATCAGAAATGCAAATGGTAGCAAAGGACGTCAGCATCAGGAAGAAGATGGAGGTCGAGGAACAGGCTCTAGTCGAGATAAGAGCAAAGTAAAGTGTTATAATTGTAACAGCTATGGTCATTACGCATCTGAATGTAGGAAACCAAAACATGAAAGGTGGCAGAAGCAAGAAGCAAATCTAACTAAAATTGTTGACGACGAACCAACACTACTTTTATCTGAGCATGATGCAGAGAATAGTGAACTAGTTCTGCTAAATGAGGATGGAGTTGTTCCAAAATTAAGTCCAAATGGTAAGGCAGAAACAAATTTGTGGTATCTCGACAACGGAGCTAGTAACCATATGACAGGAAGCCGCTCAAAATTTAAGGAACTGGATAAGAAAGTAACAGGGCAAGTAAGTTTTGGAGATGGCTCGATGGTGTGTATCAAGGGAAAGGGCTCTATACTCTTTAGATGTAAAAATGGTGAAGAACGTCTACTGAAAGAGGTATATTTTATTCCCACGCTTTACAATAACATCATAAGTTTAGGTCAATTATCTGAAAAAGGTAACAAAGTGGTGTTACATGGTGAATATCTGTGGGTACATGATGAATATGGAAAATTGTTGATGAAAGTAAAAAGACCGGTAAACAGGCTTTACAAAATAATTATTGAAGATAAAAGTAATGTGTGCTTAATGTCAAAAGCAGAAAAAATATCGTGGTTTTGGCACGCACGTCTGGGTCATGTAAATTTCCAGACTATGTCTTTACTGTCAGATAAGAAGATGGCATATGGATAGCCAAAATTTTCTCATCCTAAACAAGTTTGTACGGGGTGCCTGTTATCAAAACAAACACGTAAGCCACTCCCATCCAAGTCAAATTTCACTGTGAAGGCACATCTAGAGCTGATACATGGAGACCTGTGTGGTCTCATTTCACCATCTACACCAGCAGGTAATCAATATTTCTTGCTATTAGTTGATGATTTCAGCAGGGTTATGTGGGTGTATATGTTAAAAACAAAAGACGAGGCACTAGAGGCATTTAAAAAGTTCAGAGTATTGGTTGAAAAGGACTCTAAAGACAAGATCAAAATCTTCAGGACAGATAGAGGTGGTGAGTTTTGCTCAACAAAGTTTACAACATATTGTAATGAAGCTGGTATACTCAGACATTTTACAGTTCCCTATTCTCCACAACAGTATGGAGTCGTTGAACGAAGGAATATAACAGTGGTAGCTATGGCCAGAAGTTTGTTAAAAGAAAGGAGTGTTCCATAATATTTTTGGGGAGAGGCAGTACGCTATGCTGTATATATTCTGAATTGCTTACCCACTCGAGCCTTATCCGGAAAAACACCATATGAAGCTTGGTCTAGTAAGAAACCGCATCTTGATCATATTAAAGTATTTGGTTGTGTTTCTCACATGAAATTACCAAGTGTGCATGTAAAGAAACTCGATGATAGGAGAAAGCCAGTCATTCATCTAGGCAAAGAGCCAGGCACTAAGGCCTATCGCTTGTACGATCCAAATACAAGTACTGTGCATGTTAGTAGGGATGTCATTTTTGAAGAAATCAAAAGCTGGCCATAGAACTCACCAGAGATAGTAAACGGAGTTGTATCAAGTTTATTTATATTGGTTGACACTAGTATTAACGCTACAAACAGTACTGGAAACGAGGAGGATGTGATGTCAACCCCGCTCAATTCACACACCACTCATTCATCTCAGACAGATGTACACGGAGATTATGGGTCGGAAACATCACAAAGTAGTTCTGAGCCCAGAAATTTCAGATTACTAAGTGATGTTTATAATGATACTGAGGAGATTGAATTGTCAGATGATTTGCTTCTGTTAAGCATGGAGGAACCTGCAACGTATAATGAAGCTTCAACACATAAAGAATGGAAGGCAGCAATGGAGCGTGAAAAAGATTCAATTGAGAAGAATAGTACTTGGAAGTTAACAGAACTGCCAATGGGGCACAAGGCTATAGGGCTTAAATGGGTTTTTAAGTTAAAGAAAGACATAAACGGAGAGATAATTAAGCATAAAGCACGACTTGTTGCGAAGGGATATGTACAGAGGTAGGGAGTCTATTACGAGGAGGTGTTTGCACCTGTTACACGCTTAGAAACAGTACGGTTGTTGTTGGCTCTTTTTGTTAAGAATGGGTGGGAGGTCCACCATCTCGACGTTAAATCCGTTTTCCTCAATGGAGAACTACAAGAGGAGTTATATGTAATGCAACCAGAAGGGTTTGAAAAAGAGGGTGAAGAACACAAAGTTTACAGGCTTCTAAAGGCTCTCTACAGGCTATGTCAAGCCCCACGTGCATGGTACGCTCAATTAAAAAGATGCTTGGAGAAACATGGTTTTATAAAATGCCCACATGAGCATGCAGTGTATACACGAAGTGAAGGTGATGAGTCTCTAATAATTGGAGTGTACGTATATGACTTGTTGATCACCAGAATGAAGCTCTCAAATATAATCAAATTTAAAAAGCAAATGGCTAATGAATTTGACATGAGTGATCTGGGAAAGCTGGCATACTATCTTGGAATCAAAGTCGAGCAAGGAAAGGAGTATATAGAGCTCAAATAGGAAGCATATGCAAAGAAAATCTTGGAGAAAGCTGGCATGGCTAAGTGTAATCTCGTCAAGTATCCTATGGAACCCAAAGTACAAATTCACAAAGATGAGAAAGGTAATGCTATGAATTCAACAGAGTTTAAGAGCATGATGGGTGGTTTAAGATATCTGATGCACACACGCCCAGATATTGCCTATGCAGTTGGTGTAGTTAGTAGATTTATGGAAAGGCCCACTGTATTACATCTAAACGCAGTGAAACGTATATTACGTTACATATGGGGAAACATAGATTTTGGTCTGGTTTATTCAAAGGGGCAAGGTAACTATATATTATCTGGGTTCTCACACAGTGACCTAGCAGGCAATGTAGATGTTTGAAAGAGTATAGGTGAGTTAGCATTTTATTTAAATGAGAGTCTGATAACATGGGTTTCACTGAAGCAGAAGTGTGTGGCATTATCATCCTGTGAGGCAGAGTTCATGGCTGCTACTGCTGCAGCATGCCAAGGCATATGGTTGCGAAAGGTTTTAAGTCAGATATCAGATGAAGGAGCTGGCCCTGTGATACTCTATGTGGACAATAAATCTGTTATAGACTTAGCAAAAAATCCTGTATTCCACGGTCGTAGTAAACATATTGATATCCGTTATCATTTCATAAGAGAATGTGTTGAACGGGGTGAGATTATCATCAAGCATGTACGTACTGAAGAACAGAGAGCTGATGTGTTGACCAAAGCTATGTCCGCAGTGAAGTTTGAGCATATGAGGAAACTACTAGGAGTCAAGGATTTGTTCAAAACGATTTAGATTACGGGGGTGCTTGTTTGTTTTTAATCAAAATATTTTGAAAATAAATTAGTCGTTTTATTTTTTCAGTTATAGCTGTATGACTTGGTCATACCTAGTTGAGTATTAGTAGGATGCATTTTGAATTAGTAGAAGTAGTGGAGATAAGCTAGGAGTTGTTGCTATTTTTTTGCCACCACCTTGGGTGAGTGTTTAGTATATTTATCCTGCATGTAATCATCAGTTAATTTAATCGAAGCATTTTATTTTCTCAGTTTTACAAACAAACAGTTCATTTCAGATAGATTTCATACGTTAAAGTACAAATTGCAAACTATAGTAAATAGCATGCTTGACTTCTTCATGTACGGCTGCTACTATTCATACTACAAACTGATATAGTTTAGTAACTATAATTATTTATTATACATATATTATAAGAGAGTTTGAAATTCTAACACTCCCCCTCAAACTCTACTTCCCATTCCAATGGCTTTGTAAAAATATCTGCCAAATTTTCTTCCATCCTGCAGTGCATCAACTCAACAATTTTATCGTTCACTTGTTCTCGAATAAAATGATATTTTATATTGATGTGCTTGTTTCGACTGTGTGACATAGGATTTTTCGTAAGTGAAATAGCGGATTTATTATCCACGTAAATTTTAACCGGATCATCTTTTGCAAGATTTAACTCTCTTAATATATAGCTTAGCCACATAGCCTGACACGCGCATGCTGCTGCTGCAATATATTATGCCTCACATGTTGAGAGAGCAATTGTCTGTTGTTTCTTTGATGACCATGAAAATATCGCGGAACAGATATGAAAAGCATATCTTGAAGTGGTTTTCCCGTCATCCAAATCTTCACCATAATCACTGTCTGAGTAGCCAACTACTTTGAAATCTTGAGAGTGCGTGTAGAACAAACTATGATCAAGTGTACCTTTTATGTACTTCAAAATTCTTTTTGCTGCCATGAAGTGATCTTGCTTCGGCTTCTCCATGTACCTACTTACCAGTCCCACTGCATACATAATATCGGGATGAGTGAAAGTTAGGTACCTCAGACTTTCAACCAAACTTTTAAACAATGTTGGATTTACCGATTCTCTTGTTGAATCAACTCTGAGCTTTATGCTTGCTTCTGTTGGCGTACTCACTGGCTTGCATTCTTCCATTCTGAATTTTCTAAGGATTTGTTAAGCATATTTTTTCTGTGACATAAAAATCCTATCTTTGCTTTGCTTCACTTCGACTCCAAGAAAGTATGACATTTGACCAATATCTGTCATCTCAAATTCGTTAGTCATAACTTTTTTAAAGTCATCAAACATACCAGGGTTGTTGTCAGTAAAAATCATGTCGTCCACGTATAAGAACACGATCATAATATCTCCCTTTCAATTTGTTTTTGTGTAGAGTGCATGCTCGTATGGACTCTTCACAAAATCATGCTTTTGAAAATATTCATCAACCCTAGTGTTCCATGCTCGCAGGGCTTGCTTCAACCCGTACAGTGCTTTCTTTAATCGGTAGACTTTATCTTCCTAGCCTTCTTAAACATATCCAGGAGGTTGCCCAATGTAGACTTCTTCTTCGAGATAACCATTTAGAAATGCTGACTTCACATCCATCTGATAAATCTTCCACTGATTTTGAGCTGCAATTGTTATAAGAAGTCGTATGGTATCAACTCTTGCAACTGGAGCAAATAACTGATCATAGTCAATCCCGTATCTCTGCTTGTAGCCTTTAACAACTATCCTTGCCTTGTACTTTTCAACTTTTCCTTCTTGATTGGTCTTTGTTCTGTAGACCCATTTGACACCAATTGCTTTGTGTCCTTTTGGAAGATTTACGAGCTTCCAAGTATCATTCTTCTTGATTGCACCAATTTCTTCATCTATGGCTTTGTTCCATTTACTTTTTTCAGAAGCTTCCTCAAATGTCACTGGATCACATTCTGCCATTAAACAAAATAATGAATAATCAAATGTGGTTTGTACTGGACTTGTTGCATCATAGATGTCATTGAGACTCCACATTTTTCTTGGTGCTCCCCTTGAATTGTTGTTGCTACTGCTGCTTCCTGAACTCGATGGTGTCGAGGCAGAAGTTTGTTGAGTTAGACTTTGTGGAGGAGTTGGATCATCATCTTCATCATTTTCAATATTGGAGTCATCACCATTATCATCATTATTAAAGAACAGACCTGCAACATTTCTTTCTTCTTCTCTCCATCTCCAGTAATCTGATTCATCAAATTCAACATCTCGAGAAATGATCAAATTATTTGTCAGTGGATTATAGAGTCGGTAGGCCTTGCTCCTTTTGTCATATCCGGTAAAGATGCATTTCTCGCCTTTATCATCCAGCTTCTTCCTTTTCTGATCAGGAATATGTGCATATGCAATACACCCAAAAATTCTGAGATGTACAACTGATGGTTTGCTGCCACTCCATGCTTCATTTGGAGTTTTGTTTCTTACACTTTTTATTGGACAACGATTTACCAAATAAACTGCACATAATATGGCTTCAGCCCAAAAGGTTCTTGGCATGTGCTTTGCTTTCACCATGCTCCTTGTCATGTCAAGAATAGTGCGATTCTTTCTTTCTGCAAAGCCATTTTTTTGAGGAGTGTATTCAGTTGTCAACTGATGATTGATCCCATGTGCTCTGTAAAAAGTTTTGAATAAATTTTAAGTGTACTCGCCTCCTCTGTCTAATCGCAGTACCTTCAAATAATGACCACTTTGCTTCTCCGCCATTGCTTTGAACTCCTTGAATTTATCAAGAGCCTCTGATTTTTCTTTCAGAATATATACCCAACTTTTCCTGCTAAAATCAGCAATAAATGTTAGGTAATACCTGTTTCCGCCAAGTGATGGAATATCAAATGGACCAGAAATATCAGTGTGAACAATCTCTAACGGCCTCCTAGCTCACCATGATTTTCCAACGGGAAAACTTTGTCGATGCGGCTTCCCTTTAACACACGCTTCACACAACTGATTTAGTTCAGTGCTTTCTGGCAAACTTTCCACAATCTTTGTCTTTGATAATAATTTCAAGCCAGAAAATCCAAGATGACCAAATCTCAAATGCCATAACCACGAATCATTTTTAATGACCGACTTTAAGCACTTTTGCACCTTTGTTTGCATATCAAGAGTGAACAGACGATTCTGTGACATCTCCACGTTGGCAATTAATTCCCGAACTTGATTTCTGATAATGAGAGAATTATCCTGCATTTGTATATTATATCCTTTCTCCACGAGTTGGCCAAGAATGATGATATTATTTTTTAAAGCAGGTATATAATGCACATCATTGATATATTTCTTCTCACCATTTTTCAATACAATTGAAATTGTACCTTTGCCTTTGACTGGAATTTTTGACGAGTCACCAAAAGTAACTTCCCCGTTGACACTGTGGTCTATCTCCGTAAATAATTCCTTGTGACCACACATATGATTGTTGGCACCTGAATCAATATACCAAATATTTTTCTTGCTTTCTTTGTCTCCTTTGTATGTGAGAAACATAGCAGAACCCACATCTTTGTCTTCTTTTGCTGCTGCAAAATGACTGCTTTCTTCCACTCTCGGGGATCTACACTCATAACTGAAATGGCCATATTTATTACAATTATAACATTGAAATTGAGACTTATCACCTCTTTGTTGAAAATTTCCTCTTCCTCGGCCTCTGAAATTTTGACCACGGCCAGATGGCTGATAACTTTCATTTTTATGGCCTCTATCGAACGGTTGTCTTCCTGAAAGGTATATGTCAAGGTCTATTTGCAATAGGTAGATGACAACTCAACTCAAGTAAGAAAATGAAGTAAGTAATAAATACTGAGGAAGGAATCAAGTCGAAGAATGTCAACTAGACACAAAGAATCCAAAAATCAGAAGTGTTCTAATGAAGTTGCTACTCTACATCAGAAGAAGTTCATTAATATGTTCAACCATCGAGATTTATGGAGAAGCAATATTTCAGAAGAATTCAAAAGATACAGAAGATTCCAAGAGCCTACTATAGAAGGATTCCATAAGAAGAGAAAAAACAATAAAGCAAGAGAATGATAGAAGGCCACAACTTAAAAGTTAATTATTGAAGAATATTTATTAGAATGACACAAATGAACCAGACAGTACATTTGTGTGTCATCTATAATAATATTTATTCTTCAGTTAGCTCAAGTAGTTTTATGACAGAAGACAAAGAAAAGACGGAAAGACCTCGGAGCTGACTAATTTCATAAGTCAAATAATATTTTAATTCTACTAAGTAAATTAAATATTCAATTTATTTAATTAAATTAATTTATGTTGAAATTAATTTAATTTATGAATTATTTAATTACATTTATTAGAATTAATTTATTATAAAAGATATGACTTTTAAATATTATTCAATTTACTTATTAAAGAGTCATACTGAATTATATAGAAGAGTCATACCGAAGGCTGGTGCAAAGACTCATACCGAATGACTTTGCAAAGAGTCATACCGAATGCCTTTACAGAAATTCATACCGAAGGCTGGAGAAAGAAAAGTCATACCGAGCTTTGATTCTTTGAAAATCATACCGAATATGACTTTAAGAAGAGTCATACCGAATTATCAAGAGTCATACCGAGTTTTCAAGAGTCATGCCCAGCTATTTCAAGAGTCATACAAGGGTTATTTCTAATCTTTCAAGAGTCATATTGAAAGAGTCATACCAGCTTTACCACCTCTATAAATATGAGGTTTTGGCTTCATATTTCAGTGATTGCAAAAACAGTTCAAATTCAGAAATTTGTCTGCATTGTAATATTCACAGATTTCTGTGCAAGTTTGAATATAATTGTTAAATCAGAACAATTCATGTCAAAATCATTCTAGACATTTAATCAATTATATAAACTATCATCATATTAATTTTTTAATATTTTTCAAGTTAAAATCATATCTTCTACTTGAAGAGTATTTCATTAAAATTAATATTTCGCGAGAAATTAAAGTAATATTTTTAAATCCAATATTCTGCGATTAAATTAAGATATTGTATTCAACCCCCCCCTTCTACAATATCAGGTACCAACAATTGGCATCAGAGCTGGTTGATATTTTTTTATTTATCATATCCAAACCAAATATTCCGCGACTCATACAGATCTCAAAAATTATTTTTAATTCGAAATAATTTTTTTCCTAAAAATTATTTTTGATCAAAAATTATTTTCAGTCAAAAATTAAAATATTTTTTGAAACACTTAATTTTTAATCTTATTAAAGATGAGTACCCAGAAAGTGACCAACATCAAAATTTCACAATTCGACAAAGAACACTACAACTTGTGGAAACACAAAATGCTACTATTTATTGGGATTGCCAATCCCGAGTATGCATTAGTACTGGCCAAAGGCGTTGAACACCCTATAATAGTCATTCCCGAACATGAGATAGATGGGGTCGTAATTCCTCCCAGACAGTTTCCAAAAAGTCTAGCTGACTACACACTTGAAGAAAAAAAAGCTGTGTGCCTGGACAATAACCTCAAATTGATATTGATTGAATCTCTAGACTTCGTCTTATACAATCATGTAATCAATTTCAAAAATGCAAAACAATTCTGGGAAATAATAGAGATTATCAATGAGGGGGCAGAGGAAGTGAAAGAGAATAAACTGGAAATCCTGACCTCCTAGTATGAGCAATTCAGATCCAACCCTGGTGAGGGTATCTCTGAGGTGTTTCAGAGACTGAACAAACTGATAAACGAGCTCAACATGAAGTACTATCAGAATTAGGAGATAAACATGAAGTTTTTGCTAACTTGCCGGAGCATCTGGAACACAGGATTGCAGCTATCCGGGAGTCTAGGGATATGAAGGAGGTAACCCTAAAAAGACTCTACGGAGTTTTAAAGACTTATGAATTAGAGCTTATCCAGACCAGAGAGATGTATAGGAGAGGTAAGGTTCTGAGTTCTTCTAAAGCACTGTTAGTAGAAGCACCAGAGAAGAAGGAAGTGAAGGCTGCTGAACCTTCAAACAGTTCAATGAAGTATGTGGTTCCAGAACTTGGACATACTTCAAATAACCAGGAAAATGGTGAGTTCTACTCTCTTGAAGAACTGGATCAGCTAGAAGATGAGTCTCTAGATATAGTTGCCAAGAGGTTTGGCAACATGAGATTTCGAAGGAACTTTTCCTACAAAGTAAAACCTAATTTTAGAAGTTACCAAAAAGGAGGGTCTTCAACAGCTGAATCAAGAAGCGGCTACAAGACTGGCTTAGTGGATAGAAATAAGTTTTATTGCTTCAACTGCAATGAGATAGGCCACTTTGCAACTGAATGCAAAAATCTGAAGCAAGAGAAAATGAGAGAGTCTTATGAAGATCTCCAGAAAAAGTATGATGCACTTATGAAGAACCATCAAGGAAAGTCTTATCTTGCAAAGGGTAAAAGCTGGGATGACTCAGACGATGATGATGCGGAAGAGCTGGGAAATCTTGCTCTTATGGCTTCATCCGAAGAATCACGGTCTCCAACTTGTCAAGGAGGAATAGATATAAATCCTTCTTTCCCTAGAATGTTTACTTTGATAGGTAAAGAACTAGATGGTGAGAGAAGTAAAGTTAAGGTACTAAGACTCGAAATCAAAGTTCAAACTGATGAGAAAAATGCTTTAACTTTGGCTAAAAGGAAAAGTGACGAGTTGACTGACCAGTTGACTAAAGACTTAGCTTTTCAAGTCAACAGAGTCAAGTGTTATATTGATGTTGAAACTTATCTCAGAAACCAGATAGTGGAAGAAAAGAAAAGGTGTCCAGCCTATGAAAAGTCATCTTATATTATAAAAAACCTAGTTGACCAATAGGTGATAAACCGAAAAGTTGGAATAGGGTTTGAGTATAATGAATCTGTAGGAAAGGCAAGCAACATTATCCCATTCAAGCAAAGTGCTAAAGAAAGGGGTATTCCTCATGTTGTTAAGAACGCACGTAAACCTCTTTTCATAACACCTGTAACAGAACCAATCTTTGAGAGCTCTATAATGATTGCCTATGAAATGAATTTAGAGGATCTTGAGGAAGAGAAGAAAAGAGAGGAATAAGCTAGGGACATAAAAGGAGTAAAGGTCCAAGAAGAGATAATTGCGCCCAAGACACCAGTGAAAGTTGTGGGAACTTCTGATTTCCCCAAACCTAGTATAGGTGCTAAGAATTTAAAGAATAATTTGAACAAACCTAACAATAAGTTTGCTAAAAGTAATAATAGTAACAACCAATGTCTTTCAACTGAGAACTTTAAGACTGTTGAAAAAGTTAAAGTAGAAACTGTTAAGACACCTACTGCTTTGAATAACATGCCTGCTATTGATGTATGCCATAAACCTTGTGGTGTTTTAAATTATATGTTATGTACTTTTAATGCAATGACTGCTTATTTCAAACGTATGACTGCTAATAAAAAGAACATAACACTGAGACAACACATCAATAGTAAATTTGCAAAATCCAAGACTGCGATTCCTTCACCTGTCAAGAAGGAAACTTATGTTCCTAAGTCTAAACAGAAAACTGTTAAGACTATTTATAGGAAGGTAAATACAGTCAAGGTGGATGCTGCTGTTGTTCGAAAAGCGTCTGTTGTCAGAGCTCACAAAGGTCAATTTTTAAAGTATGCTGGGCCCAATCAATTTTGGGCTCCGAAGATAATCTAATCCGTTTGATAATTGCAGGGAGTTAAACAGGTAAACCGGATTATATGGATCCTGGACAACGGATCTTCAAGGCATATGACCGGAGATAGAGCCCTGCTATCAGACGTGGTTGAGAGAGCTGGCCCAATCGTCACCTTTGGAGATAACAGCAAAGGAATGACTACGGGATATGGTAAGTTAAATTCTGGGAATGTTATCATTGAAAACGTCTCTTTATTGGAAGGACTTAAGCACAATCTACTCAGCGTCAGTCAATTTTGTAAAGGGTACAAAGTAAACTTTATCAAGGAGAAATGCTTAATAGCTCATTCTAAAGATGACAAACTGGCCTTGCGTGGAATAAGGAAAGGAAACTTGTATGTAGCCGTTCTCAACTCCGGAACTGAAGATGAAGCAAACTCTTTTTATTCAAAGGCTTCATTAGAAGAAAGCTGGCTATGGCACAAGAAACTCTTACATCTAAACTTCAAAAAAATGAACTCTTTAGTCAAGAGGGATTTGGTGAGAGGACTGCCTCTGATGGAATTTACACAGGAAAGATTGTGAGAGGCATGTCAGAAAGGGAAGTCAAAGAAAGCAAGTCACAGAGGCACAGACACTACAAACATCACTGAACCACTTCAACTCCTTCACATGGATTTATTTGGTCCAGTAAATATTCTCTCTATGTCAAGGAATAAATACGCTTTAGTGATTGTGGTTGACTTCACAAAGTACACGTGGGTTTTATTCTTGAACTCTAAGGATGAAACTCCACATTTGGTGATTGATCATATAAAGATAATTGAGTTAGATTCAAAGTTACCTGTCCGAGCAATCAGATCAGATGATGGAACAAAATTCAGAAATGAAGTTCTGAATAACTTCTGCTCAGAAAAGGGGATAACAAGACAATATTCAGCACCTAGAACTCCGCAACATATTGGAGCTGTAGAAAGAAAAAATAGAACCCTGATTGAAGCTGCAAGGACTATGCTAAGTGAATCAAGGTTACCTATCTACTTCTGGGCTGAAGTAGTAAATACAGCTTGTTATACTCAGAATTGAACTCTGATCAACAAAGATCATATGAAAACTCCCTATGAATTAATGACTAGCAAGAAACCAACTCTCAAGTACTTTCATGTATTTGGAGCCAAATGTTTTGTGCTAAAGGATGGAGATGAACATCGTGGCAAGTTTGAGGCTAAGGCATATGAAGCTATTTTTATCAGATATTCAAGAAGAGCATATAGGGTGTACATAATTGATCAGCACCAAGTGAAAGAAAGTGTCAATGTAACTTTTGATGACACTAAACTCCCAAGCATCCAAAATGAAGATCATTTTGAGTCATTAAAATTTGATAATCATCCAGACTCAGATTCGAATAGTGAAGAAGAACCTGAAGTTGCAGCAGGAAATAATGACGGCAACAATGATAATGATCCAGGTAATAATGGTGGAAACAATGGTAACACTGGAGATACTCCTAGTACCAGTGGTGGATCAACAAGTCATCCTGGCAGCAACTCAGGGGGAGATGGATGATCTATTGGCATAACACAACATCACAATGAAGATAGAGGCGAATCATCAAGATCAAACCTACCAAGGGAAAGGATATGGAGCAGAGATCATCCTTTTGAATTGATCATAGGTGATCCAGATGTTGGGGTTAGAACCAGAAGTGTAACTTCAAATGAATGTCTATTTTCGGTTTTTCTATCTCAAGAAGAACCAAAGAAAATTGAAGATGCACTAACTGATCCAGATTGGGTTCTTGCCATGCAAGAAGAGCTCAATCAGTTTGAGAGACAAGAAGTCTGGACACTGGTACCTAGGCCTAAAGATAAATCTGTTATTGGCACAAAATGGGTATACAGGAATAAGTTAGACGGTGATGGCATTGTTACAAGGAACAAAGTCACACTGGTAGCACAGGGTTACTCTCTGGAAGAGGGAATTGATTATGACGAGACCTACGCACCAGTTGCAAGACTTGAAACCATCAGGATATTTCTGGCATTCGCAACACATTCCAATTTTAAAGTCTATCAAATGGATGTGAAGAGTGCATTTTTGAATGGAGAGCTAGAAGAGGAAGTATATGTTGAACAGTCCCCTGGCTTTAAAAATCCAGAATTTGCTAATTTTGGGTATTTTCTATTCAAAGCCCTCCATGGACTCAAGCAAGCACTGAGGACATGGTATGACACTCTCTCTGTGTTTTTATTTGAAAATAGTTTCATTAGAGGTGTCATAGATAAAACTCTCTTTTACAAACTACATAAAAAAGTTATGATATTTGTCCAAGTTTATGTTGACGATATTATATTTGGTTCTACTAACAAAAATTTGTGTAAAAGATTTGTTATTCCTTAGAACAATGTCAATATTTGTAGATGGGGGGTTGAATACAAATATTAAAACTTTTTGTGTGTTCTAATATTTGTTCTTGATGTTTGATAGAATAAGAGAATAAGTTCGAACAAATTAATGCTGAAAAATAAAACTGAACAAAGAGATTTAAAATTATTGATGGATTGGTTTTTCCATCAATGTATATTTTTGCTCAATGCTCCTAGGTTAAAAGAAACCTAGCTGCGTTTACAAGATTAGAAAACAAATCAACTGTTCTTACACATGTGCTCTCAAGCTTGAACAGTTGATTAAGAAATATGTCTAACTTGTATGTTTTCTAATAATGCTACTACACTTGTTTATATACCACAAGTGTTCTTTTACAATTCCTATTCTAGGATTGTTTCTACTTGCCTTCCTTTTACCTTTTTCTATTTTACAAAAAGGTTTGAAAGACAGCTTCTGATTGAGTCTTCACAGTTACTCTAGACTGTCTTCCATAGGTGTGCTTTTGTTCTCTGGATCTTCAACAGATATTCTTTCTGTGTTGTCACACTCAATTGATAATTTGCTGTCAGGCATATCAATTGATCCATTCTTTAATCCATCAACTGATGTACTTCTTCGATTCATCTTTATATCCATCGATTGCTAAAAGATGTCTTATCGATTGATAGATGTTATCAATCGATATATCAGTCGATGGGTCTTCACATCAGTTGATGGTCTTCAATCCTTGGCTTGGCTTCTTCGATTGATCCTCCATCCATCGATGCTTTAATATCAATTGATCATCCTTCACTTGTGCAATTTCCTGTCTTCACATAATTACAATTTAACAGTTTAATTTACACATCAATTGATGATCCATATCAATCGACTCTAACATCAATTGATGAACAAAATATCAATTGATTTACACCTTATCGATTGAAATAGACTAAGTACACCTATGCTACAATCCAAATTATCAGTTGATTCATATAAACATTTCAACTGATAAATGGTTTCATGATCAATTGATATTTATAACTTTCATATCAATTGATCAGTTACAACAAATAAAATTTCTATGATTCTAAGATTAATGTTATCATCAAATCACATGTAGATTCCTAACAATCTCCCCCTATTTGTGTCTGTGTTATTAACAGGCATAAATCTACTTGATGATAATAAAAACCCTTAAAAAAATTACATTTAGATAGAATCAAGAAACTTAATTGGCACATTAATTTTGGAAGTACCAGATTGATATATAACTCCTGCAAGCAGCTTCAATATCTTCATAATTTAATTTAGTTCCTCTTCCTCCTTTTCTCAGCATTTTCCTTTAGTTGCCTCATGAAAGAACTTCTCAATATTGCTTCATCCCTGTCAGTTTCTCCAAGTTGCCTCATAAGGTAGTGTATTTCTTCATCTGTGATTTTGTCCAGATATTTGCAGATATCAAAGAACTTTGTGTTGCCCTCTATATCTGTAAAAATCATAGCATACTTTGGATCCAACACCACCTTTTTGACCTGTGACTTCCATAGCTTTAGAGGTGAATCAGGTTCAGCTTCTGCCTTGGATCTTCCTAACCTTGAAATTTGTTGTTGTATCTCCTGAGCAATTGTTGTGTTGAGTTTGTACTTTCTGTTGAGTAGAGGAAGAATAGTCTTTAAAACATTGTAGCTTTGCTTCATTATCACCTTCAATGAATAGATTGTTTTCACTCTATTTTCATACTCCAACCTCATTGATTCTTCATGGTTAGAGGTTGCAGGGTGAGTCCTTACTCCAATTAATCCTTTTTCATTGATTACTGGTATTCCCTTCAAATCATAACCTTCAATTGTGACCTCCTCCTTGATTTCTTCTTGTTGACCCTGGAGGTTTTCCTGAACCACTATTTCTTGAGTAGAACTTGACCTTTTCTTGGCCATAGAAACTTTTCTCCTTTTTCTCAAAGGTTGCTCTGCCTGTAGCTCTTCTTCCAAATGCCATTGCATTTCCATCTGTCTAGCAATCTCTTCATTCTCCCTTTCTCTCCTTGAGGCATCTGAGATTCCTGTAGTGATGGCTCCTTGAAGTAGCTTTTGACTTACTGGTTCAGTCTCTTTCTTCTTCTCTTCTTCAATCACTATTGCTTTCCCTTTCTTCTTTGCTTTAAGAGCTTCAATATCCAATTGAAGAAAAGCTTCTGTATTTGAGTTTCTTTCCTTGGCAGCCTTTTGTGCATCTTCATTTAATTTTCTTGTTTGAGCAATGAACTCATCCAAGTCTCCTTTTTCTACTGCCTCTGTTACTAACTCAGTGCTTCCCCTTAGATCTTCAATTCTTTTCTTTTCTCTCTCAATCATTGTTTGAGTTTCTTTCTCCCTAGAAATTCTCCTAGCTTCAAGATCATCATCAAACTTCTTGTAATCTTTCTTTTTCTGTTCTAAATTATCTTTTGGAGAATTAGATGACTTAGATTTCTTTGAAGATTGATTGTCCATGTTACTTCTGCTTTTATCTCTTCTCGGTGCAGAACCACCAATGCCACTTGACTTAACCATACCAGAACCACCTATTCCACCACTTCCACTGCCTTTGCCATCACCACCATCATCATCCTTCTTCTTTGTATTCTCCCCCTTTTTGTTATCATCAATTGGAGGGGGGGTGGAAGTCTGTCAAGAAACTTTTGAAGAATGGAAGCATGAAGACTTTGACCTCTGATAATATCATCCATCTTCTTTTCTAGAGAACATACTCTTGTCTCCAAAGATGTAAAATTTTTGGATTCTTTGAAAAGCTTGTCTTTGATGCTATTCATGGTGTTGAATGGTAGCTTCTCATCCAATCTCCTGTCCATTGCATCCTTGTTAGATGAGATAGAGTCTTTAATCCTCTCCAGTTCCCTCCTTACTTCTGTTACTGTCATCTTTTGAATTTTCATTGATTCTCTCATATAGTGAGCAATTCTCCTTTGAGTAGGATCTTCAATTTCTCCTTCCACCATTGCTCTTCTATATTGAGAGAGAATTTCAGTCTCAGCAGCTTCTAAAGAACCATCAATAGTGCTCATCCATGGCTCTTCATCAGAATCACTCTCCAACTCTTCAGGTGCCATATAACAAGTGTCTGTTATATTGGCAATGCTTTCCTTCAGATTCCTGGTCCTTTGATCTGTATGATCAATGCCCAAGAGTTGTTCTGCATTCCTGTTACTTGAAGTAGCCAACCCTTGATATTGTGGATCAGGATGAATGAAATTCTTTGGATCCAATTCACCAGCATCTATTTCCTCTTCAAAGTCCTTAGCAATTCCACTCCCACTAGCTTCAGCATTATTTGCTCCCCCTATCTCCTTTACTCCTTCTTCTGCCATCATTTCAATTTCCAATTCCTGTGCAAAAAGTAGACTGTTTTTATTACTTTCACTCATCTCTCTATTTTGCATCAGGATCTCATCCTGGAATCTCACCTCTCCCTCACTCATTTCTTTTGCACCTACTAAGGTGGGGCCCTCAAGTGTTTCACTCTCATTCCTGGAAGAAATAGGAATGTTTTTACTCACTTCCTCTCCTTTTGCCAGGTTACAATCCTGCCTCTCACTCAACTCACTCAATCCTAAGAGTGTTTGTGCAACATCAATTGATTGAGCATCAATTGATGTATTGACATTATCAGTTGAAGTGGTGTTTGGGATATCCATCGATTGATGCATACCCATCGATTGATCTTGAGTATCGATCGATGGCTTATCAGTCGATGGCTGAATATCAATTGATGAAGGAACATCAATTGATGGAGAAGAAACAGTTGAGATAATTTGTGAAGTTATGTTTGAGATGATATTGGAAATAGAATCCTGAAAATTCTGAGAAGAAGATTCAGGGGAGAGTGTTGGCTTCTCCTTGAAAAACAAAGAAGGAGAATCTGAAAATGTTCGATAGTCTATCAAAACATTTTCTGAAGAAGTTTGAGATGGGGATAGAAGAATAGAAGAGATAGGAATTGAAAGAGAATGGGACTGCATCTCATCATTTATATGAGATGCATCATGCAGACTTTGTGAAGGCTCCTCCACAGTTTCCTGTGGTTTTGCAGTGTGTGATTCCCCAAGTGCAAAGGTGACTTTCTTTTCTCTTCTTTTGTATGGTGTTAGTGTTTTGGCTTTTGTGTCCCCAATTTGATTCTGTGCCCCTGGTTGTGGGCTATTTTCAATATTGTCATCCTTTTGAGAGAATGACAATAGGGATGTGGTATTTTCCATGTTAACATCCACAGTCTTTTGGGAGACTATGGAGTGGCTAGGTTGAGGTTGCACACCCTCACTCTCCTTATCCTTCTGGGTTCTTAGATATTCCCCAGTTCCCTCACCACCTACATCCTCCTCTAATCTATCTACCACTCTAGTTGATTTTCTTTTCTTGGTTTTTACAACAGCAGGTTTTTGAGAACCTGTTGAGGTTGGTTTCTTAGATTTGGATTTAGAGATTGGTTGTGTGGCCTGGGTAGGAGGGTTGGGGTCATTACTACCACCCTCCATAGTCACAGAAGGCAAAGAAGAATTAGGTTTAGAAGAGTTTAAAGTAGAGATAAATACCTGAACAAAAGGGGGATAGATCAATTCCACATTGCTGTGAAGATTGATCCTAACCAAGTCTTTAAAGACCCTTTTGTTTTGAGTCCAGCAATCCAAAACTTCTGTATTCCTGTCAATCTCAATATCCTTGACAAAGTGGTTAATAATAATCATAATAAATCTTGCATAATAAATATGATTAGATCTATTTATTTTATTCCCCAATTTGGCAGATATTTCATTGAGTAACAGGCTTCCTAAATTATGATATCTATCATATAAAATGCTATACCCTACTTGTTGCATACTAGTTGTTATTGCATCAAAATTACTAACCTTACCAGAAAAACACTTTATTAAAGCATCAAAGAAATATGACCATTCTTTTCTTAGATTCTTTCTAACAATACTACCTAGACTAGCATCATGAGCAGTATAGTTGATTTCCCTAAGCATGTTTCTAATATCTGTGTCAGTGGGTGCATTTTCGGTATTATTTGCAGGAATATTTAAACACTCACCCAAGACCACAGTGGTTAGAATATACCTTTGTCCTTTGCATTCAAAGGAGATTGTAGAAAAATCATCTGCTACTTCTGCTGTTGTCCAGAATTCTTCAACTAGATTGCACACTATTTTTGGTGCTTCTGAGAGGGCCTTTGCAATTTTCGAACTCCTTAGAAATTCCATTAGGGGATGAAATTCTGTTGGGGCTTCCTCCACCATTGTGCAAGCAACGAAGTTGTTGAGCTCATAGTAGAATCCAGATTGTGAGACTTTCTTTGAAGATGCCATTATCGTGTTTGAAGATTTATAATTGAATTAACTGGCAAACTTGTTAGTAATTATAACAGAAATAATAAATAGACAGTAGTAGATTAGGGTTCTTAGCAAGAGATAGATACAGAGTAAGTTCGAAGATTGAGAAAGAGAAAGAGATAGAAAAATCGATAGTAAAAATGCAAGTAAGAATTAAAAGAAGTTTTAATCTCACTATTTATATTTACTGATTTCCCAACCAATTTCTTACTCAAAATAGAACTAAATGGACCGTTGGAAGAGTATTGATAATTAAAAGTTACCAATTTTGGCAATCGATTGTTATACATACAGGAATGTACGTTTTAATCAATTGATAAATTAAGTAATTAACGGCTAGATTTTTGTATAGGTCGATTGATGACATGGACCCCTTTAAATTCTAGGTCATCGATTGATAAAATTGCTTATCCATCGACAGGTACAATTATCCATCGATAGACAAATATATCATCGATTGATATATCTATCTGTCGATAGTTACCCCTATCCATCGATAAACAAATATATCATCAATTGATATATTTATCTGTCGACAGCTCCATTAATATCCATTGATATGTAAAATATTTATCAGTTGATTATTGAAGAATCAATAATTTAACATAGTCAATGGCTACATGTAATATAAATACATAACTTGTCAGACATTTAAAGGATTAGATATAATTAAGCATACCTAAATCACAGACCAATCTATTGAAGGTAGATTCATCTAATGGTTTGGTAAAAATGTCTGCAAGTTGTCTTTCACTAGGGACAAAATGTAATTCAACTGTACCATTCAATACATGTTCCCTAATGAAGTGATATCTTATGTCAATGTGCTTGGTTCTGGAATGTTGTACAGGATTTTCTGTTATAGCAATGGCACTTGTATTATCACAGAAAATAGGAATCTTGTTCAAGCTGAACCCATAGTCAAGTAGTTGATTCCTCATCCATAATATTTGTGCACAGCAACTTCCAGCTGCAATGTATTCAGCCTCTGCAGTAGATGTAGACACTGAATTCTGCTTCTTGCTAAACCATGAAACAAGCTTATTTCCTAGAAATTGACAGGAACCTGTTGTGCTTTTTCTGTCAATTCTGCAACCTGCATAATCTGCATCTGAATAACCAATTAGATCAAATCCAGAATCTCTAGGATACCAAATTCCAAGATTTGGAGTTCCTTTGAGATATCTGAATATACTTTTTATTGCAATCAAATGAGATTCTCTAGGATCAGCTTGAAACCTAGCACAAAGACATGTAGCAAACATTATGTCTGGCCTACTTGCAGTTAAATAAAGTAATGAGCCAACCATACCTCTATAACTTGAAATGTCCACTTCTGCTTCCTTAGTGTTTAATTCAAGTTTAGTTGCAGTGGCCATGGGAGTTTTAGCAGAAGAACATTCACTTAAATCAAATCTCTTTAATAAATCAGAAATATATTTGGTTTGATTTATGAAAATACCATTTTTAACTTGTTTGATTTGCAAGCTAAGAAAGTAGGTTAGTTCTCCCATCATGCTCATTTCATATTTACTCTGCATCAACTTAGCAAACTTTTTACAAAGTTTTTCATTAGTTGAGCCAAAAATAATGTCATCTACATAGATTTGAACAAGAATCATAGAGCCATTTACATTTCTATGAAAGAGAGTTTTATCAACAGTACCTCTTGTGAAGTGATTCTCAATCAAGAATTTAGACAATGTGTCATACCAGGCTCTAGGTGCTTGCTTCAATCCATAAAGTGCCTTGAGAAGATAGTATACAAATCCAGGATGAATAGAATCAATAAAACCAGGAGGTTGTTCTACATAAACTTCTTCTTCTAGTTCTCCATTGAGAAAAGCACTTTTCACATCCATCTGATACACCTTGAAATTTGCATAAGCAGCATATGCTAGAAAGATTCTGATTGCTTCCAATCTTGCAACTGGTGCAAAAGTTTCATCAAAATCTATGCCTTCTTCTTGTGTAAAAGATTTGTTATTCCTTAGAACAATGTCAATATTTGTAGAAGGGGGGGTTGAATACAAATATTAAAACTTTTTGTGTGTTCTAATATTTGTTCTTGATGTTTGATAGAATAAGAGAATAAGTTCGAACAAATTAATGCTGAAAAATAAAACTGAACAAAGAGATTTAAAATTATTGATGGATTGGTTTTTCCATCAATGTATATTTTTGCTCAATGCTCCTAGGTTAAAAAAAACCTAGCTGCATTTACAAGATTAGAAAACAAATCAACTGTTCTTACACATGTGCTCTCAAGCTTGAACAGTTGATTAAGAAATATGTATAACTTGTATGTTTTCTAATAATGCTACTACACTTGTTTATATACCACAAGTGTTCTTTTACAATTCCTATTCTAGGATTGTTTCTACCTGCCTTCCTTTTACCTTTTTCTATTTTACAAAAAGGTTTGAAAGACAGCTTCTGATTGAGTCTTCACAGTTACTCTAGACTGTCTTCCATAGGTGTGCTTTTGTTCTCTGGATCTTCAACAGATATTCTTTCTGTGTTGTCACACTCAATTGATAATTTGCTGTCAGGCATATCAATTGATCCATTCTTTAATCCATCAACTGATGTACTTCTTCGATTGATCTTTATATCCATCGATTGATAAAAGATGTCTTATCGATTGATAGATGTTATCAATCGATATATCAGTCGATGGGTCTTCACATCAGTTGATGGTCTTCAATCCTTGGCTTGGCTTCTTCGATTGATCCTCCATCCATCGATGCTTCAATATCAATTGATCATCCTTCACTTGTGCAATTTCCTGTCTTCACATAATTACAATTTAACAGTTTAATTTACACATCAATTGATGATCCATATCAATCGACTCTAACATCAATTGATGAACAAAATATCAATTGATTTACACCTTATCGATTGAAATAGACTAAGTACACCTATGCTACAATCCAAATTATCAGTTGATTCATATAAACACTTCAACTGATAAATGGTTTCCTGATCAATTGATATTTATAACTTTCATATCAATTGATCAGTTACAACAAATAAAATTTCTATGATTCTAAGATTAATGTTATCATCAAATCACATGTAGATTCCTAACAAGATTTGCTAAGTTAATGCAGAGCAGGTATGAAATGAGCATGATGGGTGAGCTTCCATTCTTCCTTGGATTGCAAGTAAAGCAAAAAGAGGATGGGATTTGTATTTGCCAATCAAAGTACGTAAGGGATCTTCTAAGGAAATACAATCTAGAAGATTCTTCACCGGCAAAACCCCCAATGCCAACCACCACAAAGCTTGACAAAGATGAAACTGGTAAGAAGGTTGACATCACAAGCTACAGAGGTATGATAGGCTCATTATTATATCTAACTGATAGTAGACCCGATATAATGTTTGCAACATGCTTATGTGCAAGGTTTCAATCTGACCCTAGAGAATCTCATCTTATAGTCGTGAAAAGAATTTTTAGATATCTGAAGGGCACACTAAATCTTGGAATTTGGTACCCTAAAGATACAGGTTTTGAACTAATAGGCTATACAGATTCAGATTATGCAGGATGTATGATGGACAGGAAAAGTACTTCTAGAAGCTGTTAGTTTCTAGGACAATGGTTGATCTCCTGGTATAGCAAGAAACAACACTCAATATCTACCTCGACAGCCAAAGCAGAATACATTGCGGCAGGTAGTTGTTGTGCACAGATCTTGTGAATAAGGAATCAGCTGAATGATTATGGACTTGTGCTTTCTAAAATTCCAATACTTTGTGATAACACAAGTGCCATAGCAATTTCCAACAATCCTCTACAACATTCAAGAACCAAGCATATAGACATAAGATATCATTTTATCCGAGAGCATATCATGAATGGAACTGTGGTGTTTCATTTTGTACCCACAGAAGATCAAATTGTTGACATCTTCACGAAACAACTTGATGAATCCACTTTCTCTAAGTTGGTGAGTGAGTTAGGGATGTTAAACATGAATTGATTATTGCATGATGTTTTAAATTGCATATTTAATTTTAAACAAACACTGTAAATACACTGTATATATTCCTTAAAAATTATCTAACACAAACAAACAAAATGAAAAAGAAAACTCAAAAAGATTTTCCTTATTTTTGTACAGTTTTAATTTTTTTTGCATCTGTACTATAAATATTTTATATTATTGTTATTTTCCAATAATTGGCATATATTATTTATATATATAAGTATGTATAGTTTTAGTTGTTTTTCAACATTGACAACCTTATTTTTATTTATGTTTTTATATTTTTGTTTATATATAAATATGGGCTGATTATTTCAGGTCTCTTTTGAGAAGTAGGAAAGATCTATGAGCTTGATCATCCAATTATTTCTAATAGTTAGATCACAATCATTGGCATCAATCTCTATCCAATATCTTAGAACCAAACACACAATCACATCCGTCTCTCTAACCATTAAATAAAATACCTAATTATTAAGAATGAGGGAGTCAATGCCTTGATTGCATTTGATAAGGTTGATATTGTGAGTGAACCAACAGCTTTGTCTCCAGAAAGGTGATTCAAATATATATAAGCTGAGAGAACTGTTAGCTCATCTGTGTTCTCTCAAAAGGATACAAACTTGGAAAAGGCAAAACTGTTACTAGGTTCATTCTCTCAACATAGTGAGTCTATTGAATTCGGCCTGTCAGCCAAGGTCACTTGTAAAGAGTCAATTTCATATGACATTATTCAAGAAACCACAAATTTTGTGTCTTATGTTTTAGGGACCAACACCAAGGGACCAACAATATACGGACTTACTTGGGACCAAAAAGGGACCAAGAGGGAGCAATTGAAATGTCACAGTAAGGATGAATTGACGGAATCAATTATTCTAAACTTCCATATCAAGGAAGGAAGAATGATTAATGATTTTGATTGAATCAACATGCCTTCACAGACGTCAGGAGGAAACTTGGATCATTTGCTATATTATAGATCCTTATCACCCTCCCCAGATGGAACATATCTGGATTCCTAACGGAATAGATCATCTTAGATGATCAGCAACTCACTGAATCTATTCCTGAAGCAATTCAGTTTATAAAATCAAATATTTTAATAGATTCAATTGAGGAAAGGGACTTACAAAACCCCATTGCACCACCAGTGACCTCTCTTGAAGGGGCTATGGTGATCTTTCTTGCAGGTACAAAAGACTGAGTCATCCGTACTAAGAGAGATATAGTGATGTGAGAAAAGAGTGAAACACAAGTAAGGAAGAGTGAAAATATATATTCTATGAGTGAAACACTTAGAGAGTATATGAGTGAAACACTTGTGAGGAACATAAAGTAAAATCACAAACTAGCACACTTACTGAATCCCTTTCCCAATTCCCTGTTTCAGATTACTAATGTTACTCAACCAAGGTGGAAATTTCTCCAGAAAAGGACTTTTAAATTATTAAGAGGATTACTCAACTAAGGGGCAAAATTATTAGGAGGATTACTCCAAAGTGTTAAAGTGTTCAACTAAGGGGAGAAGTGTAAAACAAAGACTGTTGCCAGAAGAGGATTACTCAATTGTTGAACAAGAAAAGTTGGATAATTCACGAAAGGGGAAAATGAATCTACCTTGGGTGAGAAGTAAAAATAGAAGTTGGAAAATCAAAGAAAAAGTGGTAAGAAGAGAACAGACATCATATCTGACATCCTAAGAGGGAGTAGTGATGAGTCTGAGAAATGAAGATAATATTATATGTATAATATGTTCAGTGCTAGAGGAACAAACATCATTCATTTCAGTTAACTCAAGAAATCTGGAAATGTATTATATAATCCAGAGAATAATTTATTATTTACAATTCTTAAATGTCATATTATTTTCTTAGTTGTTAGTTGAGTTATCCTCTAGGAATTTGTATGTTAAATGCTTAACAACAAATAGGGGGAGATTGAAAGGCATATGTCAAGGCCTATTTTTAATAAGTAGATGACAACTCAACTCAAGTAAGAAAATGAAGTAAGTAATAAATACTGAGGAAAGAATCAAGTCGAAGAATGTCAACTAGACACAAAGAATCCAAAACTCAGAAGTGTTCTAATGAAGTTGCTACTCTACACCGGAAGAAGTTCATTAATATGTTCAAGCATCGGGATTTATAGAGAAGCAATATTTCAGAAGAATTCAAAAGATACAGAAGATTCCAAGAGCCTACTATAGAAGGATTCCATAAGAAGAGAAAAGACAATAAAGCAAGAGAATGATAGAAGGCCACAACTTAAAAGTTAATTATTGAAGAATATTTATTAGAATGACACAAATGAACCAGACAATACATTTGTGTGTCATTTATAATAATATTTATTCTTCAGTTAGCTCAAATGATTTTATGACAGAAGACAAAGAAAAGACGGAAAGACCTTGGAGCTGACTAGTTACATAAGTCAAATAATATTTTAATTCTACTAAGTAAAATAATTATTAAATTTATTTATTTAAATTAATTCATGTTGAAATTAATTTAATTTATGAATTATTTAATTATATTTAATGGAATTAATTTATTATAAAAGATATGACTTTATATGACTTTTAAATATAATTCAATTGACTTATTAAAGAGTCATACCGAATTATATAGAAGAGTCATACCGAAGGCTGGTGCAAAGAGTCATACCGAATGACTTTGCAAAGAGTCATATCGAATGCCTTTACAGAAAGTCATACCGAAGGCTGGAGAAAGAAAAGTCATACCGAGCTTTGATTCTTTGAAAGTCATACCGAATATGACTTTAAGAAGAGTCATACCAAATTATCAAGATTCATACCGAGTTTTCAAGAGTCATGCACACCTATTTCAAGAGTCATACAAGGGATATTTCTAATCTTTCAGGAGTCATATTGGAAGAGTCATACCATCTTTACCACCTCTATAAATATGATGTTTTGGCTTCATATTTCAGTGATCGGAAAAACAATTCAAATTCAGAAATTGTTAAATCAGAACAATTCATGTCAAAATCGTTCTAGACATTTAATCACTTATATAAACTACCATCATATTAATTTTGTAATACTTTTCAAGTTAAAATCACATCTTCTACTTGAACGGTATTTCATTAAAATTCATATTTCGCGAGAAATTAAAGTAATATTTTTAAATCCAATATTCTGCGATTAAATTAAGATATTGTATTCAACCCCCTTCTACAATATCACAATATCAGGGACCAACACTTCCTCATCTTCGTCCTCCTCCGTAGCCACCTCTATAGCTACCTCTGCCACGTGAAAAATTGCTACTGTTTGAATTTTCACCGATGGACACTTTGCTCTGCAACGCCTTTTCCAAATGGCTCGTATCATCATACTGATGCATTCGTTGCTCATGGGCTTGAAGAGAACCCACAAGTTAACCAATTGTAATTGTGGACAAATCTTTTGACTCTTCAATAGATGTCACGACATAATCAAATTTTCTTGTCAACGAACGGAGCAATTTTTCCATGACCCGAACATCATCGAGACTTTCACCATTTCTTTTCTTTTCGTTTGATACCGTTTTCAAAAGAGTAACATATTCACCGATATTCTCTGAGCTTTTCATTTTGATATTTTCAAACTCCCCACGCAGCACTTGGAGCCGCACCTTTTTTTCTTTCTCGACACCTTGGAAAGATTTCTACAGAATCTCCCACGCATCTTTTGTTGTTTTTGCTTCTGAAATTTTTTCAAAGGTAGATTCATCAATACCTTAAAAAATTGTGAATAACGCCTTTTTATATTTTTTACGGGACTCCTTTAACGCCATCTTCTCGGCATTCGGAAGAACTGCTTCAGTGGCTGCATCCAGGGCTCGTTATACCCACTTTCGACAATATCCCAGTTATCGTAAGAACCGAGTAATACCTTCATTTGGATACTCCAGTTTCCATAATTTGTTGTCGTCAATTTCGGGATATGCGGTTGTATCATATTCGCCATTTTTCCTTGGAAATGTGTATGAGCTCTAGCTTTAAAATATATATGAAATTGATATGACTCAAACACACCTAATTTGGATAATAAAACAAAGACAAGCTTTTTATTTCTCACAATAACAGCAACAACTTTTCTTTTACACATGAAAGGCTTCAGCCTTTTCTTTTCTCTCTCAAGAGCTACAGCTCTATTCTTTTCTCTCTACAATATTTCACTTGGTTGTTATATATCTATTACAAATGAAATGCAACAACCTATTTATAGGCTTCAGATATTAACTTATAGCTCATGCCTTGCATCACCAAACATCTTCCTGGTCTTATGGTGATATTTCATTAATTCAAGGTTGCCTACCTCATATTCACGATGATATAGCTGGTGCCTTTACTTCATGCAGATGTCTTTTGTTTTACTTACACGTGTTCTTATCTAGCCACAATATTACTCACCAAACAACGACTATCCAAATGGTGTAAATAGCATGCTTGACTTCTTCATGTATGGCTGCTACTATTCATACTACAAACTGATATAGTTTAGTAACTATAATTATCTATTATACATATATTATAAGAGAGTTTGAAATTCTAACAATGGCTAGTTAAAGAATGTAAAAATTATTAATATTATACTAATGAGTAATTTACAACAAGAAGATTAACAAGTGGAATGCCGATCAAACAAATGAAAAGAAAAGAAAAATAATGGTGTTAATCTTAAGGTACAATGAAAGGGGCTTCACGAAGTACTCCCCAAAAACAAAGGTGTCTTGAACCAAGTACGAGATTAAATATTTATCTGACAATGATGTGTTACATTGCAAACTTATTAGGGGTAGAAAATGATTTGTTGTGTCTTTGTTGAAGATCTCTTTAATCATCAAGTTTGGAATATTCTCATCAAATTAGAGTTCATATGCTTCTAGAAGTGCTACTTTTAATGGCACCAACGTAGTAACCAATGGCGGAACCAATATTTCAATATAGTTGGGGCTCAAAATTTTAATATAATCAAAAAAATTTTGTTTAAAAAACTTGAAGACTTATCGTGACCTCAAAAATGAGGTTCGTGGTGTTGTTTATAACAGGGAATCACAAATAAATCTATATTAAAGTTTTTATGAAAGTTAACATTTATTTTCTACCATTGTTATCTCATATATAGAAAAAAATATGTGATAAATTTTGCTTTTGATTTTTAAATACTTGAAAGTTTCTGATACCTTGGTTGCGTAATCAGTGGAATGAACACTTCTAATATTTTTTTTCCTACTTTTCTACGTTTTAATTGATACTATAATATTATGGCTCCCCGATACATAGCATAGTCCAAACAAAGCCACTTAAAATCTTTACTGAAGGCATCAGTAAAGTAAAGTGAAATAAAGCATGTTTTATTTTTATTAGCAAATCCACTTCTAATAGCATGTTTTATTTTTATTAGCAAATAAAGTGAAAAAATGAGAATGGACAATACATTTCATTGAAATTTCACGAGAGTAATGTAATAGTATACTCTAACCAATTATATTGTGTAACTCAATTTAATTGAAAATTTATTTTAGTTTTATTTCATATTACCTTCTTGAAAAACTGGAATCAAACGGTAGTAAAATAAAGAGTAAAATCAAGAAATTTGGATAAATGTATAAAAAAGTTTATGTGAGAATTGTAATTTAACTATCCAAGAATGGATGGTGTGATAGCGTGAGAAATAATACAACTAACAAGTACTAGAATTGTTAGTAGAGACATTAAAATTACAAAAAATAGAAGATATTATTTAAGGCGAGCTTAAAAATAAAAAAATATATTGATTATTTTGACTTTAGCAGGGGCTTTAGCCTCGGGTAACCCCTCCCTGGTTCGAACCCTTCTAGTAACCGTAGAGGTTGATCAAACAACATTTATTTCGTACTAATATAGTAGACACGTATATGTGTAATTTGAGTGCAATGGAGTGAATTTTTTGATTATTGAGTTTGAGGTGACACTTTATTATATCAAAGTTAAATAAAAATAAATATTTGAGAAGATGTTTGAGTTTGGCACCTATACAAATATATATAGTACTCATATTCAAATTGGCTAACCAGTTTTTGAGATAGAGTCGAGGTTGATCTGAGTTAGAAACCTCTAGATACTAATGTAGCTTTGGTTTTCTATGCAGCAGTACATTCCCAAGGCCGGTTTGAAATTACACGCACAGATTTTATCTCGCGTGAAAGAGGGTAAACACCTCAAACCATATGCCTTTAGCTATACTATATCGGCGATGAAATGTGTAAATACCTTAAACAATATGTGTAATATATGATTACTTCTAACATAGTGCTTATATATGGTGTAGAGTTCTATATGATATAATTACATTAATATTTTTTTAAAAAGTACATGATAAACATGCAATATAATGCAATCTCCACTTAATACTGCAAAAAATTTCACTACAAGTAATTAGGTCATTAATTTATAGATTTTTCCTTTCCTTTGTTATAATTGGTTGACTTGATCACTCTTAGGTTGATCATTTTTTAATATTTTAATGCGTTTTTCCTTTTCCATATTTAGAATATGTGTGTGTATATATAGATGGGTATATATATACCCTTCCCCATATATAAAAAACAATATATGATAGATTTTGCTTTTGAAATTTTCTTATACCTTGGTTGTGTAATCAGTCCAATGAAAACTTCTAATATTTTTTCTATTTTGTAATTGTCATAAAAATATATATAATGTGCCCACTCGGAGTTAAGAAGATGATACTATAACAATATGGCTCGCCCATACACAGCATAATCCAAGCCAATCCACATAAAATCTTCACTGAAGAGACCATATATATTTGAAGGAATCATATTAGCAAATAAACGTATTGATGAGTTTAATGTGCCGAAAAAATGAGAACCCACAATCCATTTCTTTGAAATCCCACGAGAGTAATGTAATAGTCTACTATAACCAATTATACCGTGTAAATCAATTTAATTGAAAATTTATTTTAGTTTTATTGTATATTACCTACTTGGAAAACTGTAATCAAACTGTAGCAAGATAAGGACTAAAATTAAGAAATTTGGATAAATGTATAAATTTTTATATGTAAGAATTATAATTTAACTATTCAAGAATGGATGATGTAATAGCGTGAGAAATAATGAAAACTAACAAGTACTAGAATTGTAAGTAGGGACATTAGAATTGTAAAAAATAGAAGTTATTATTTAAGGGGAGCTTTAAAATGATCAAAAAAAATATTTATTATTTTGACTTTATGGGGGGCTTAAGCCTCCCCTAGTCCCTCCCTGGTTCCGCCCCTTCTAGTAACCTTAGAGGTTGATCAAACAACATTTGTTTCTTATCAATATAGTAGACACGTATAGGTGTAATTTTATTGCAATGGAGTGAACTTTATGATTATTGAGTTTGAGGTGACACTTTATTGTATCAAAGTTAAATAAAAATAAATATTTGTGAACATGTTTGAGTTTGGCACCTAAACAAATATATATAGTACTCGGATTCAAATTGGCTAACCAGTTTTTGAGATAGAGTCGAGCTTGAACTGAGTTAGAAACTTCTAGATACTAATGTAGCTTTGGTTATATATATATATATATATATATATATATATATATATTAGGGTATATGCTGTTATGATAGTCAAAAGTAAAGTATCCTAAAACTTTAATTACCCTTCCTGACATTAAATCTTGTGAAATAATGTTTTGTGGACTTCAGGTAACTAGGAAGCGTCCGTGGGACAGATGTATTGATTTTTCATTAACAAGTCAATCTTCTTTCAAACTACAAGAACGAGAGATATTAACTCGCAGTACTTTGTGAAATTGTGTTCCGTGTATTGTTGGGTCAAAATTATAGTGTTGGGGTGAAAGAGTCTTTTCAATATTTGAGCCTCAATAATATTTTCACCCCAAAAAATTAATTTTACACTTGTTTTGAATAACACCGAATTATATATAGTACTCCCTCCATATCATATATAATTCATGTCACTTTTGGAAAAACTATTTGTCCGAAAATACTTGTCACTCTCTTCTGCCAAAGCAAAATTTTTAAAGAGTTTTCCATAAATTATTCTTATATTACTATTTCTAATATTCGACTAATTTAAATATATAAACAACTCATCAAAATTTAAAGCAATTTTTAGGGGTAAACATGTAAACAAATTATTTAAGTAACTTTTCTTAAGATGCTGAATTTTTTCAAAAGTGACATGTAACATGGGACGGAGGGAGTAATAGATTTAAAATTTTGGTACATCTGAACCGAATTATTTCGGTGCATGCCGCGAGAGCGGTACCAAATCGAGGATAGGATTTTTTCTAAAAACCATCAATCGAGAGTTTGTGCTAGATTGATCTATCGAGATATAATTTTGATTTATTTTTCTCAATTAAATGGATTTATGAAAAAGAAAACGAATTCGTTCATAGAACAAGACCCACACAAACACGTATGGGTTCGGGGATTCGGAGCTATTAGAGCAGGATCCACTTTTTCGAACCGAATAATCGTGAATTTTTTTTTCCGAGGATGCAGGCTTGGGTAGAGCGTAAAGTAGTGATGCTTTTGGCTACTGGTAGGCTTAAAAAAGACATACAATCTTGCCAATTGGGCAAATGGAGGATAAACAAGTTTATGATGATCAAATTTGTCTTTGTTTTTTACGATCAAATCTCTTTAAGATTATTCGAGAGGGCGATTAGGTTTGTGACATTTAGCTATTCATATTCTAAATGTGTATGAATGTGCATGGAGCTTAAAGAAGATAAAGTTTTCACATTTTTTTCTAAAGGTTGAAGTTTTCTGTCTTTCCATATTGTCTTTTAATCCATTAGCAGTAAAATGTAATTGATAATCAAGATATGTAATTATCCCTGGAAACATCCAATGCATTACAATCTAATTATGTGAAATTTGACATTTTCAATTACAAAATAAATATTTATAACATATCATCAAAATTACTTGTCCGGCATTTATATAACAACGGATGTGTTAGTTGTTATTATTTTGCACGAACTGTACTGGCGCAATTAATGGTACTCATGTTCGGTTAAAACTATAATCTACCGAAACACTTAAATATGGTGGAAGGAAAGACTATCTAGCCCAAACAATATTGGCTTCTTGCATGTTTGGCTCGAGTTTTCTTATGTTTTGGTTAGATGAGAGGACCCGAGACTCAAAAAATATGTATATAATTAGAAACCATTGTCTCAAATTCGAGAAAGTATGTATATAATTTGATTTTGTTTTTAAGTGTAAACTAGTATGCCATTGTATATTATCTCAAATTAGTATATAAAATTAGATCTTGATTTTTTAACAATGGTTATGATTTTACTCCATTTGGTCCTTGTCATAGGTCTTTGACTTTCTGCACACATTTCAAAGTCTTTTGACTATATATATATATATATTTCTTTAAGGCTATTTATACACAATTTTTTTTATTACTTCTCTATGATAAATATACAACACAAATATTCAAATGAATAATATAAAATATCTTTACTTCAAATTAATGTTAGCAACATTTTGAATGAAAATTAGAATGAAGAAAACTGAGAATCAAAGAAGTCTCTCTAGGTTACAATCTTAAAAAGACAGTAGGTAATGTTTAAGAAGGCCAACGTATTCTTTGTGGTGTCAATGGTATTATCCTCTTTTGAGCTATAAAGAAAGTAGAATATAGTTTAGGTAGTATTTCAAATTTTAAGATTAAGTTGTAAATGATATTATCTAAATATTTACATTTATATATATAAATTGTTCAATTATTTAATTAACAATCAACTTACTAAGTATTATTTTGATTAATTTATATATTATTATACCTATTTATTTGATCATTTTCCACTAAATTATAAATTTGATTCCATATAAATTTTCAAGAATTTGTAAAAATATTATAAAATTATGTTGCCCAACTCAGCTTAGTCCACTAGTAGGCTTAGTGGACTAGTGTAACAGGGTCACTTTTGTTGAAGGGGACATTGGCTCGTTGGTGCTTAATGTTGAAGGGGAGGCATGGTTGTTGAAGGGGGCATGGTTGTTGAAGGGGACTGCGGGGGCTGTCATAGGCTTATGATAGTAAGCGGGCACGGCTGGTCAGGAGCTAGAGTCGCTTCCATGCTGAGCCCAAGGCAGGGCGAAACAAGTAATTGTTGTCTCAAGGCGTAAGGATGACACTTAATGCGTGCTTGAGGATCATGGAGTGTGCCGTACGGGGCGGGGTGCGGGCGTTGCCACACAACCCTATAACAACTGGTATTAGAGCCAGACCGAAAGAAGAAAAGGGTTGTTAATCCAAGGCTAGATTCAGAATGGTCAAGACAAACCTCCACATCGGTTGATGTATGCAACGAGTTTCTGCAAGCGCTTAAGAAAATAAGTAGGCAGGGAACCTCACATGGAGGGAGTGGGGGAGTGTGTTACTCACTCTCGTGTAATCACAGTGTTGTTCCATATGTGCACGAGGGCGTGCACCAGTTTAATGGGGGGAGGGTTTGTAACCGGGTCACTTTTGTTGAAGGGGACATTGGCTGATTGGTGTTTAATGTTGAAGGGGAGACATGGTTATACTCTAAGGCGAGTGCATGGCGCGGGCTGTCATACGCTTATGATAGTTAGCACGCAGGGCTGGTCGGGAGTCAGAGACACTTCCCTGATGAGCTCAAGGCAGGGCGAAACTAGTCATTGTTGTCTCCGGGCGTAAGGCTGACACTTCATGCGTGCTTGAGGCGCATGGAGTGTGCCCTACGGGCGGGGTGCGGGCATTGCCACACAACCCTGTAAGAACTAACATAACATTTTAGTAGGAAGCCTTATTTGTGAATGACCTCATTTGTATTGATTTGTAGATTTTAACTAATTTTAATTCAAAAAATTTTGAATTTATTACATTTGCAAGATAAATATGAAAAATAAATATTCAAAAGAATAATTATAAAATATCTTTAATTAATTAAATTGGTTTAGGAGAAAAAATAGTGACTCTAACGGTCAAAATTTGGTGAACTCCCATAAAATTTTCTATGCAGAAGTAATCATATGCTTATAGCTAGATTCTATGTGGGATGAAATGAGCAAATACGTTAAAAAATATGCTTAATATATGATTACTCCGCTTATATATGGTGTAGTGCCTATTATGATATAATTACATTAATATTTAAGAAAAAGTAAATGATAAACATGCAATATAATACAATCTCCACTTACTACTCGAATTAAGAAAAATAAAGTAAAAAAGTATGGAAGAAGAACAATTAGCACATGGAAATGAATACGTGGATACTCAGGGAGGAGAAATCATTAGAGATTCTGTAACACCCCAAATGGGAGATAGAGTCCACCTCGATCCGAGTTCAAGGTACTCAAATCTTTGTAGTATAATTTTGAATTTCAATCGAAACCATAATATTGCATGAAAATATATTAAAATATTAATATCAAGTTACCCTCCAACAAGTAAAATAGTTGACCACCTTAATTTACAACTCCTAATGGAATTATCTATTAATGGCAAATACTAATTGTTTGAATTTTACTTTAAGAGAAAGTTAGAGCGAGTTAATAATTTTATGAAGTAGAGATGGAGCATACTTTAATTTACTTAAAACACTTTGGCATATAGATACGTGCATAAATAGTGCCATATATTAATAATTATTAAAAAAATTATGTAAGTTAGCTTATTTGACAAGGATAATTAAATTCATTGTGGAATTCTTATAAATAAAAAATATATTACAAGAATTTTATGCTAGGTTCTGATGAATTCTTGCTAGTATTATATTTCTCGGCGTGCTAGGTTAAAGGTGGTGAATGTAATTGGGCATGTAATGTGAATAAACAACCAACCACTTTTCTTTTGTCTATGCAAGGCTAATTTGTGGGTTTGGTTAATTTTCTTAAATATTTTAATATATATATATATATATAGTAAATATTTAATTATTTCTTGCATTATTTTAATATATTAGCCAAAAAAATAATGATTATATATATATATATATATATATATATTTCTTTAATGCTATTTAAACTAATTTTTTTTGTTACTTCTCTATGATAAATATATAAAATTAATATTCTAAAAATAATATAATTTTTTTACTTCAAATTAATGTCACCAACTTGTTAAATGAAAATTAGGATAAAGAAAACTGGGAATAAAAGAAGTTTCTAGGTTACATTCTCAAAAAGAGCGTGGGTAATGTTTAAGAAGGCAACTGTGCCCATTCTTTGTCGTGTCAAGTTGGTGTAATCCTATTTTCAGCTAAAAAGAAAGTAGTATATAGTTTAGGTCCTACCTCAAAGGAGTTGTAAATGAGATTATTTAGTTGATGGTTCATGGGCTTTAATTCGATAATATTTGGATATTTTACATTTATATATATATAAAATGATCAATTGTTTATTTAACAATCAACTTACAAGTATTGTTTCGATTAATTTATATATTATACCTGTTTATTTGATCATTTTTTTCCTAAGTCATAAAATTGATTCCATATAAATTTTTATGGATTTGAAAAAATATTATAAAATTACATTGTGAAGCCTGGGCTTAGTCCACTAGTACGCTTAGTGGACTAGTATAAAATTATAGGAGGAAACCATACTTATGAACTTCCCCGTTTCTATTGATTTATAGATTTTAACATATTTTAGTTTAAAAAAACTGAATTTATTTCTTTTGCAAGAAGGTGGGGAATGTTTAAGGTGGCTACCAAGTTATCTCATATATAGAAAATAATATATGATAGATTTTGCTTTTGATTTTTAAATACTTGAAATTTTCTTATACATTGGTTGTGTAATCAGTCCAATGAACACTTCTAATATTTTTTTCTATTTTTTTAATTGTTATAAAAATATATATAATGTGCCTACTCCCACTTAAGAAGATGATACTATAAAAGTTTGGTTGGCCTATACATAGCATAGTCCAAGCTTAAAATCTTTATTGAAGACACCATATTTAAAGGAATCATATTAACGTATTGATGAGTTTAATGCGCGGAAAAAATGAGAACTGATAATCCATTTCTTTGAAATCCTACCAGAGTAATGTAATAGTCTACTCTAACCAATCATACCTGGTAAATCAATTTAATTGAAATTTTATTTTAGTTTTATTGTATATTACTTGCTTGGAAAACTGTAATCAAACCCTAGTAAAATAAGGTCTAAAATCAAGAAATTTGGATAAATGTATAAAATCTTTTATGCAAGAATTATAATTTAACTATCCAAGAACGGATAATGTGATAGCGTGAGAAATAATGACAACAAACAAGTACTAGAAGTGTAAGTAGAGGCATTAGAATTGCAAAAAATAGAAGTTATTAGTTAAGGGGAGCTTTAAAATGATTAAAAAAAATTATATTCATTATTTTGACTTTAGTCGGCGCTTAAGCCTCCCTTAGCCCTCCCTGGTTCCGCCCCTTTAGTAACAGTAGAGGTTGATCGAACAACATTTATTTCTTATCAAGTGTAATTTGAGTGCAATGGAGTGAACTTTTTGATTATTGAATTTGAGGTGACACTTTATTGTATCAAAGTTAAATAAAAATAAATAATTATGAAAATGTTTGAGTTTGGCACCTATACAAATATATATAGTACTCAGATTCAAATTGGCTAACCAGTTTTTGAGATAGAGTCCAGCTTTATCTGAGTTAGAAACCTCTGGATACTAATGTAGCTTTGGTTTTCTATGCAGAAGTGCATTCCCAAGGCAGGTTTGAAATTACATGCACGGATTTTATCTTGTTGCTAATATCCCAGTACCTGATACATATAGAAATAGATATAGGTGTTTGTTTATAAAACTAGTAAAACAAAGATGTATCTCAACGTTCTAATTTTATTCAGCAAAAGCATTACAGTTAAATAGAGGAAAACAAACAAGGTAATGGCTAATAAATAGCACCTGACTCCCTAGAAACTCTCTACTACTAACGTTTATTTTACCACTCCTACAAACCAGCTGAAACGTGGTAGACCAATTCAAACTACACAATTAAAACTCAACAGCAACAAATAAAATAAAACGTGATAAATCAAATGTGTTTAAATTAAAACCATCACTCTCCCCTTTAATCTAAACACATGTCTGAAGATCCTTCACGCCCAACATAGTCCTCATTTTTTCGAACCTAGCAGCTGGCAAAGCCTTTGTCAACACATCTGCCCGTTGAAGATCTGTACGGATATGTTTCACCACAATTTCCCCATTCTCAACGCACTCTCTTATAAAATGATAGCGGATATCAATATGTTTACTTCTCCCATGAAATACCGGGTTTTTGGCCAAGTCGATAGCAGATCGATTATCAATATAAAGCACCACTGGCTCAATAAAATTACCAGTTACCTGACCAACCATTTTTCTCAACCAAATAGCTTGGCACGCAGCTGCAGTTGCCGCCATAAATTCTGCCTCACACGAAGAAAGAGCCACACACCTCTGTTTCTGCGAAGACCAGGTCACCAACCCTTCATTCAAGTAGAACGTCATCCCTCCTGTACTCCTGCGATCATCAACATGTCCTGCTAAGTCACTGTCCGAATAGCCTGTCAACAAATCACTACCACTGCCTCTTGAGTAAACCAACCCAAAATTCAAAGTTCCTTTAATATAACGCAGAATACGTTTGGCAGCTAACTGGTGCATCATCGTGGGTTTCTCCATAAACCTACTCACAATCCCAACCGAGTAGGCTATATCGGGTCTGGTATGACCTAAATAACGTAACCCTCCAATCATGCTTTTGTACTTGGTGACATCTACTAATTTTCCTCCTTCGTCTTTTCCAATGCATTCTTTCGGGTCCATAGGAAACTTTGTAGGGTTGCAATCCCACATGCCAGCCTTCTACAATATCTTTTTCGCATACGCAGCTTGACTTAACTCAATTTTGTTCATTCCATGTTTGACCTCCAATCCCAAGTAGTAAGACAGAGTACCCAGATTACTCATGTCAAATTTCTTATTCATTTGAACCTTGAACTCTTCTATGATGGAGACCTTTGTACTAGTTACCAAGAGATCGTCCACATAAACCCCGATTATCAAGATTTCGCCTCCCACCTTCTTCGTGTATACTACGTGTTCGTAGGGACACCTTACAAAACCAAGCTCCTCAAGATATTTATTTAATTTTGTGTACCAAGCACGGGGTGCTTGTCTTAACCCATACAATGCTTTAACGAGTTTATACACGAGATGTTCCTTACCTCTTTTGACAAAACCCTCGGGCTGGGAAACGTATACCTCCTCTTGAATCTCACCATTTAAGAAAGCCGATTTAACGTCTAAATGGTGCACTTCCCAGCCATTTTTAGCAGCCAGCGCAAGTAGAATTCGAACAGTCTCCAAGCGAGCAACTAGAGCGAAAATCTCCTCAAAATCTTTTCCTTGCTTTTGAACATAGCCTTTTGCAACAATTCTCGCCTTATGTTTTACAACATTCCCATTCGTGTCCTTTTTCAGCTTGAATACCCACTTTAGACCGATAGCTTTTTGCCCAGGAGGAAGTTCAGTTAATTCCCATGTATTGTTCTTTTCTACTGCCTCGATCTCAACCTTCATAGCTTGTCTCCAATTATGCTCCGTTACAGCTTGCTCATACCTGGTGGGCTTTTCTACACCAGCAAATAGTAGTTCATCATCTTCAAGGACTATTTCTTGAGTTTCCTCATAAATTTCACTCAAAGAGCGAAACCGTCTAGGCTCACTGTCTGTCTCAGCATCTGAGTGTGCAATGTGTGATGACTGAGGAGTGTGAGAAGTTGCTGAAACATCTCCATCTGAACTTGAATAGTCAGTTTGCAACACTTCACTCCCAGAATTATACTCGTCCATGTCAACACTATTACCAGCTTCTCCTGTACATGCACAAAAAATTGTGAACGTCCCATGATGCTCCCCTTCAGTTTCTTTTCCGAAATCCCATGACCATGATTTGTCTTCCTCAAATACCACGTCGCGGCTCACATGAACTGAGTTTTTATCCGGATCAAACAGCCTGTAAGCTTTCGTTCCCGGTTCCTTGCCTAGATTAATCACCAATTTGCTTCGATCACTAAGCTTTGTTGTGTGCACAGATGGTAGCTTCATATGTACTAAACACCCAAATACTCTGATGTGTCCAACATTTGGCTTATTGTCAGACCATGCTTCATACGGGGTCACACCCGACACAGCTCTAGTGGGTAAACGGTTTAACACATAAATTGAATGTCGTATAGCCTCGCCCCACAGCATCAACGGCAACTGTTTCTCCTTAAAAAAACTTCTCGCCATCTCGATCACGGTTTTATTTCTCATTTCTACCACCCCATTTTGTTGGGGTGAATATGGCGCTGTAAATTGCCTTGTAATACCAGCCTTCTCACAATACGAGACAAATTGCTTTGAAGTGAATTCACCCCCTCTATCGGTTCTGAAAATTCCCACCTTTCTATTTCCACCATTTTCGACATGTGCCCGAAATCGCTTAAACGTCTCAAACGCTTCATCTTTTCTCTTCAACAAGTAACCCCACATCACACGGCTATAGTCGTCTACGAGCAAGAAAAGGTACTTATTCCCAGCAGAGGTTGTAGGTGAAATCGGTCCACATAGGTCTCCATGGACGATTTCCAAGACTCGTTTTGCACAGTTAGTCGTCTGACCTGGGAATGCCTTTCGTGTCTGTTTTGACATCAGACAACCGCTACAAATTTCATTCTGCACTTTAATATCAGGTAGCCCATACACCATTTTTGTAGTGCTCATCAACCTCATGGCATTAAAATTGACGTGCCCAAGTCGGGCATGCCACAACCAAGCACTTTCATCACATTTTGATAGTAAGCATTCTGAACTACCACTCTCAATAATAATTTTATACAGACGATTCATGGACCTTTTTACCTTCATGACCAGCTTCCTGTCTTTACCGTAGACCCACAGATGAGCACCATTCATGACGACCTTATTTCCGTCTTCGGAGAGTTACCCAAGGCTGATTATGTTGTTGCACAACATGGGTATATAGTAGACATCTTTCAACAACCTTTCCTCACCATTCTTGCACTTCAAGACTATGGTTCCTTTGCCTTTAATGAGTACAGTAGATCCATCACCAAAACGAACCATTCCATTCACTCCTTCGTCAAGATCCTGAAATTTTGACAAGTGACCCGTCATGTGGTTGCTAGCGCCATTGTCTAAATACCATAAATTTGAATTTTCCTGGACACCTGCACCACTTTGGCTCAACTTAGGCAGCACTTTATCCTCATTGATTAGCATAACTGTAGTGTCCTCCTCAAATTTTCCTGTCAATAATAGGGCCGGTTCATCATCTTGCATTTGGGCTATATTCGCCTCTTCTTTATGCTCCTTTTCACGCTTTGACTTCTTACACTCCATAGAATAGTGCCCATAGCGCTGGCAATCCTAACATTTTACCTTGCTTTTATCAAATTTGTCACGCCATCCACGTCCAGAGTCTCTGTTACTTCGAAATTTCTGTCCAGATGTTGCATCAGTACTTCCTTTACTCGTGCGTTTCAGCCACTCTTCTCTTGTCAATAAGAGCTTGCCTTCATCCTTCTCCCTCTTTGACCATTCCTCCTCAGTCAACAACAATTGGCCACCACTGGGTTCGGCTTGACCTCGTAGTCGTTCTTCATGTGCTTTTAAGGAACCAATTGTTTCTTCAATGGTCATTGTCTCCAAATTGCCGAACTGTTCAATCGTGGAGGCAATCTGTAAAAACTTATTTGGGACTGCACGTAATAATTTTTTCACAACGTATGCCTCCTTGACCTTTCCACCAAGAGCCCTTATGTTTGTCACTAAACCATTTAGCTTTAAATAAAAATCATCAAGAGGTTCCGCCTCTTTCATGCTCAATGCTTCAAACTCCGCCTGGAGAGTCTGAATTCTTGCCGTCTTCACACGACTGGCTCCCAAACACATGGTTTTCACGGCTTCCCAAGCCTCCTTTGCAGTCTTCTTCTCAGCCACAGATAGCAAGATATCCTCTGGGATCCCCTGGTAAATTGCAGCCAGGGCCATCTTGTTCGTTCTATCTTCAGCCACCGCTTTCGGGTCCTCATTCTCTATAGCACACCACACACCGTGAGCTTGCATATAGACTTTCATCTTAAGTGCCCATGTTGTATAATTTCCTCTATTCAACATGGGGTAACTCATACCCAACGCTCCCTCCTTTGTTTTGCTACTTTCCATCGCACCAGGCTTAGGCATATGTTTTAGTATTCACTGTGAACAACCTTGCTCTGATACCAAATGTTGCTAATATCCCAGTACCTGATACATATACAAATAGATATAGGTGTTTGTTTATGAAACTAGTAAAACAAAGATGTATCTGAACGTTCTAATTTTATTCAGCAAAAGCATTACAGTTAAATAGAGGAAAATAAACAAGGTAATGGCTAATAAATAGCACCTGACTCCCTAGAAACTCTCTACTACTAACGTTTATTTTACCACTCCTACAAACCAGCTGAAACGTGGTAGACCAATTCAAACTACACAATTAAAACTCAACAGCAACAAATAAAATAAAACGTGATAAATCAAATGTGTTTAAGTTAAAACCAACATATCTCGCGTCAAAGAGGGTAAACACCTCAGACCATATGCCTTAGCTATACTCTATCGGCGATGAAATGTATAAATACGTTAAACAATATGCTTAATATATGAATACTCCCAACAAAGTGCTTATATATGGTGTAGAGTCTAATATGATATAATTACATTAATATTTTAAAAAAGAGTACATGATAAACATGCAATATAATGCAATCTCCACTTAATACTCGGATTAAGAAAAATAAAGCAAAAATTTTTACTACAAGTAATTAGGCCATTAACTTAAGTATTTTTCCTTTCCTTTGTTATAATTGATTGACTTACTATCACTCTCAGGTTGAGAACGTTTTTAATAATGTATTTAATTTTTCCTTTTCCATATTTAGAATATATTATATATATATAATATATATATATATATATATATATATATATATTATATATATATATATATATATAAATTAGGGTATATGCTGTTATGATAGTCAAAAGTAAAGTGTCGTGAAACTTTAATTACCCTTCCCGACATTAATTTTTTTGAAATAATGTTTTGTGGACTTCAGGTAACTAGGAAGCGCCGATGTGATGATTTTTCATTAAGAAGTCATTCTTCTTTCAAGCTACCAGAGAGATATTAACTCGCAGTACTTTGTGAAATTGCGTTCATGTATTGTTCGGTCAAAAATATAGTGTTGGGGTTGAAGGGTCTTTTCAATATTTGAGTCTCAATAATTTTTTCACCACACAAAATTAATTTTACACTTGTTTTGAATAACACCGAGTTATATATAGTATTCCCTCCATCCCATATATAATTCATGTCACTTTTGTAAAAACCATTTGTCCGAAAATACTTGTCACTCTCTTTTTCCAAAGCAAATTTTTAAAGATTTTTCAATAAATTATCCTTATATTACTATTTCCAATATTCGACTAATTTAAATATACAAACAACTCATTTAATTTAATGTAATTTTTAGGGGTAGACATGTAAACAAATTATTTACATAACTTTTCTTAAGATGCGGAATTTTTTCAAAAATTACATGTAATATGAGACGGAGGGAGTAATAGATTTAAAATTTTATTACATCTAAACCGAATTCTTTTGGTACCGGCCGCGAGGGCGGTGCCAAATCGAGGATAGGATTTTTTTCTAAAAACTATCTATAAACAAAATTAGATAAAAGACATCTGGTATAAAATCTTGATTTGGTCTGAGAAGATACGACTTATCTCAAATTAGTATTTGAAATAACTTAACCCAACGAATAGTTTGTGATAGATTGATCTATCGATATATAATTTTGATTTATTTTTCTCAATCATATGGATTTATAAAAAGGAAAACGAATTCGTTCATAGAACAAGACCCGCAGAAGCACGTATGGGTTCGGGGATTCGGAGCTATTAGAGGGGTATCCACTTTTTCGAACTGAATAGACGTGAAAATGCTTTTCAGGGGAGTGCAGGCTCAGGTAGAGTGTAAAGTAGCGATGCTTTTGGCTACTGGTAGGCTGAAAAAAGACATGCAATCTTGCCAATTGGCAAAAGGGAGGATAAACAAGTGTATGATGATCAAATATTTCTTTGTTTTTTATGATCAAATCTCTTTAGGATTATTCGATAGGGTGAGTAGGTTTTTGACATTTAGCGACTCATATTCTAAATGTGTATGAATGTGCATGGAGCTTAAATAAGATAAAGTTTTTGCATTTTGTTCTAAAGGTTGAAGTTCTCCATCTTTCCACAGTGTCTTTTAATCAATTAGCACTAAAATATAATTGATAATCAAGCAGCCAACACATGTAATTATTCCCCGAAACATCCAATGCATTACAATCTAATTTTGTGAAATTCGTCATTCTGGATTACAAAATAAATATTTAAAACATTTCATCGAAATTACTTATGGGGCATTTATATAACAATGGATGTATTAGTTGTTATTATTTTGCACAGACTGTATTTATTGGTGTAATTGACTCTACTCATGTTCGGTTAAAAGTATAATCTACCGAAACTCTTAAATATGGTGGAAGGAAAGACTATCTAACCCAAAATATATTAGCTTCTTAATGTTTGTCTCAAGTTTTCTTATGTCTTGGTTGGATGGGAGGGACCGAAACTCAAAAAGTATGTATATAATTAGAAACCATTGTCTCAATTCCAGAAAGTATGTATATAGTTAGATGATTTTGTTTTTAAGTATAAACTAGTATGCCATTGCATATGATCTCAAATTAGTATATAAAATTAGATCATGGTTTTTTAATAATGCTTATGATTTTACTCCCTTTGATCCTTATTATAGGTCTTTGACTTTGTGCAAACATTTCAAAGTCTTTTGACTATATATATATACATATTTCTTCAAGGCTATTTGAACAATTGTTTTTATTACTTCTCTATGAGAAATAGACAAAAAAATATTCAAAATAATAATATAAAATATCTTTATTTGAATTAATGTTAGCAAAATGTAATTAAATGAAAATTAAGATGAAGAAAACTGAGAATCAAAGATGTCTCTCTACGTTACATTCTCAAAAAGACAGTAGGTAATGTTTAAGAAAGCCACTAAACCCATTCTTTGTGGTGTCAAGTTGGTGTAATCCTCTTTTCAGCTTTAAAGAAAGTAGTATATAGTTAAGGTGGTATCTCAAACTTTTAGATTAAACTTTTAGATTAAGGTGAAAATAATATTATTTATTTCATGGTTTAGGCTACTTTAATTCGATATTATATAAATATTTATATTTAAATATAAAAAAATGATCAAATATTTATTTAACAATCAACTTACAAAGTATTGTTTTGATTTATTTAAATATTATTATACCGAAATATTTGATCATTTTTTCCTTAACTATAAAATTGATTCCATATAAATTTTCATGAATTTGTAAAAATATTTAAAATTAGGTTGCCAAACCTCGGCTTAGTCACTAGTAGGATTAGTGGATTAGCATAAAATTGTAGGAGGAAGGCATACTTATGAATTGCCCCATTTCTATTGATTTGTAGATTTTAACTTATTGTAGTTAAAAAACTTTTGAATTTATTACCTTTGTAAGATAAATATGAAAAATAAATAATCTAAAGAATAATTATAAAATATCTTTAATTACTTAAATTGGCACAACCTATTTAGGAGAAAAAATAATGACTCTAACGGTCAAAATTTGGTGAAGTCCTATAAAATTCCTTAGCATGGCTAAGTCGAAAATATATGTCACACCATTGTTCCATATCTCCTCCCTTTTTTCACATACTGCACCAGCTTTAATCATCTAAAATGGAAAAGATTTCAGGAGGACAGGGCCGAAACAAAATTGAGAATCAGAGTAGTCTTGATGTTACTTTCTCAAAAACAAGTTGGGGAATGTTTAAGAAGGCCACTCAGCTATAAAGAAAGTATATAGTTTTGGTCAAACCTCCCTCGCCCTTATTCTGAATAGGTTCATACCACGAGGCAACATGACTACTTACCAAGATAGCCTGTTGCCCCAAGGTGGCATAGATGATAGAATCAGTGAGCAGGACCAAGAAAGAGTCCAACATGAGTCGATCATTAAAGCTGAAAAAGCAAAAGCCATTAATGATCTGCAGAACGAGGAAGGTGAATGCAAGAACAGCACCAACTGGTGGGGGTCAACACCGGAAGAGGGAACAATGACCATGGAAGAAACGGAAAATATGGTTGCTGATCTGGACAAGTTTATGAAAACTATATAGCTGGGATCCGTGAAACTGGGCTCTGAACAAGAGATTCTCTTGATAGCGAAGATTGTTGAGATGGGGTTCCTAGTTATTGTTTTTCAATTTAGTATTCGTTCATGTGAGATCATGTTCTATCTTTTTCTATTCCAACTATATGTTTTGTAATGGATCATATTTTTTTAGTAATCATTATTTCTTTACATTACTCTTTTATGGCATGTTAATATATATATATAATTCTTTTTAAATTGAATATATATTTATTTATATACTTTAAAAATTATTATTTTTTATTTAATTCAATACGACTTTCTTCCAAGAAAGCATGTTTTTACCGTATGCATATATAATTCTTTTGAATATGTTATTTAAAATAAATAAAGAAAAAAAATACAAATATGTAATGGTGGCACATGACTACTTAAGAATATAAAAATTATTAATATTATACTAAAGAGTAATTAACAACAAGAAGATTTATGGGTGGATTGCCGACCAAACCAATGAAAAGAAACGAACAACAATGATGTTAATCTTAACGTACAATGAAAGCGCTTGAGAAAGCACTCCCCCAAAAAAAAGGTGTCTTGAACCAAGTAAGAGATTAAATAATTATCGATGTGTTGTAAACTTATTATGGTTGGCAGATGATGTATTTTGTCTTTGCTGACGAGCTCCTTTAATCATCAAGTTTGATATTCTCATCAAACTAAAGTTTATATGCTTCTAGAAGTGCTACTTTTAACGGCAACAACCTAGTAACGATAGAGGTTGATCATACAACATTTATTTCTTACCAATATAGTAGACACATATAGGTGTAATTTGAGTCCAATGGAGGGAACTTTTTGATTATTGAGTTTGAGGTGAAACTTTTGTGTATCAAAGTTAAATAAAAATAAATATTTGTGTGCATGTTCGAGTTTGGCACTCGTACAAATATAATACTCAGATTCAAATTGATTTACCAGTTTTTGAGATAGTGTCGATCTCGATATGTGGTAGAAACCTCTAGAATGTGGATACTAATGTAACTTCGGTTTTCTACGCAGAAGTGCATTCCGAAGGCATGTTTGAAAGTACCTGCACCGAAATTATTTGGCCTGAAAGAGGTATACACCTCAAATCATATGCTTATAGCTAGATTCTATGTGGGATGAAATGTGCAAATACCTTAAAAAATATGCTTAATATATGATTACTCCTAACACAGTGCTTATATATGGTGTAGTGTCTAATATGATATAATTACATTAATATTTTAAAAAAAGTACATGATAAACATGCAATATAATACAATCTGCACTTAGTACTCGGATTAAGAAAAATAAACTAAAAAAGTATCGAAGACCAACCATTAGCACATGGAAATGAATAGGAGGATACTCAAGTAGGAGAGATCATTAGAGATTCCGTAACACCCCAAATGGGAGATAGAGTACACCTCCATCCGAGTTCAAGGTACTCAAATCTTTGTAGTATAATTTTGAATTTCAATCGAAGCTATAATATTGCATGAAAATATATTAACATATTAATATCAAGTTACCCTCCAACAAGCCAAGTAGTTGACCTCCATAATTTACAACTCGTAATGTAATTATCTATTAATGGCAAATACTAATTGTTTGAATTTTATTTTAAGAGAAAGTTAGAGCGAGTATTTACTTAAAATATTTGGCATATAGATAAGTGTATAAATAGTTCCATATATTAATAATTATTAATAAAAATTTATGTAAGTTAGCTTAGTTGACAATGTTTAATTAAATTCATTGTGGAATTTTTATTAATGAAAAAGATATTATAAGAATTTTAAGCTAGGTTTTGATGAATCCTTGGTAGTATTATTTTCCTTGATGTGTTAGGATAAAGGTGGTGAGTGTAAAGGGGAATGTAATGTGAATAAACAACCATTGACTTTTCTTATGCAAGCTAGGCTAATATGTAGGTTTTGTTAATATTTTTTTAAATATATATATATATATAGACACATATAAAATCCACTGTTATACACAAAAGGTTGTATGTATTAATCAATTGATATAATAAGTAATCAACAGTTAGATATTGTAGATGTCGATTAATGACATGGACCCTACAAATTACACGTCATCGATTGATAACTAACTTATCCATCGACATCTACAACTATCCATCGATTAACAAATATATCATCAATTGATATATTTATGTATCGGTAGCTTAAAAATATCCATTGACATGTAAAATGTTCATCAATTGATAATGAAAAATTAACATATTAACAAAATCGGTGGCTACAATCTAAGTATAACATAAGAAAATAACATATCAGACATTTAAAAGATTAATCATAATTAAGCATACCTAAATCACATATCAATCTATTGAAAGTAGATTCATCTAATGGCTTGGTAAAAATGTCTGTAAGTTGTCTTTCACTAGGGATAAAATGTAATTTAACAGTACCATTAATTACATGTTCCCTAATGAAGTTATACCTTATGTCAATATGCTTGGTCCTTGTGTTGTCACAGAATATTGAAATTTTATTCAAGTTAAATCCATAGTCAAATAATTGATTCCTCATCCATAACATTTGTGCACAACAACTTCGAGCAGCAATATATTCAACTTCTGCAGTAGATGTAGATACTGAATTTTGCTTTTTGCTAAATCATCAGACAAGCTTGTTTCCTAGAAATTGATAAGTGCCTATAGTACTTTTCCTGTCAATTTTACAACCTGCATAGTCTACATCTGAATAACTAATTAGATCAAATCCAGAGTCTCTAGGATACCAAATGCCAAGATTTGGTGTTTCTTCGAGATACCGGAATATTATTTTTATAGCAGTCAAATGAGACTCTCTAGGATCAGCCTAAAAACTAGCACAAAGACATGTATCAAATATTATGTATGGTCTACTTGCATTTAAATATAACAATGAGCCAACCATCCCTCTGTAACCTGAGATGTACACTTTAGCTTCTTTAGTATTCAATTCAAGTTTAGGTGTAGTAGTCATGAGAGTTTTTGTACAAGAACATTCATTTAAATCAAATTTCCTTAATAAGTAAGAAATATATTTCGTTTGATTTATGAAAATTCCATCTTTAACTTTTTTGACTTGCAAACCAAGAAAATAGGTTAGTTCTCCCATCATGCTCATTTCATATTTACTCTGCATCAACTTAGAAAACTTTTGACAAAGTTTCTCATCAATTGAGTAAAAAATAATGTCATTTACATAGATTTGAACGATAATAATAAAACATAAACATTTCTATGAAAGAGAATCTTATCAACAATACCTCTTGTGAAGTGATTCTGAATAAAAAATTTAGAAAGTGTGTCATAACAGGTTCTAGGTGCTTGTTGCAAACCATAAAGTGCTTTGAGAAGATAGTACACAAATCCTTGATGAACAGGATCAACAAAATTAGGTGGTTGTTCCACATATAATTCTTCTTCTTATTCTCCATTGAGAAAAGTACTTTTTACATCCATCTGGTACACCATGAAATTGGCATCGCAGCATATGCTAGAAAGATTCTGATAGCTTCCAATCTTGTAATAGGTGTAAAAGTCTCATCAAAATATATGCATTCTTCCTCTGAGTAGCCCTTAGCCACCAATCTTTCCTTATTCCTTGTTATTGTACCAGTTTCGTCCATTTTATTTCAGAATATCCATTTTGTACCAATAATAGATTTGTTCTTTGGTTTGAGCACGAGCTTCCATACCTTGTTTCTTTCAAACAAATTCAACTCTTTTTGCATATCAATTACCCACTCAGGATCATTCAAGGATTCTTCAATCCTTTTTGGTTCTTCTTGAGGAAAGAAGCTGATATACAAGTATTCATTTTGAGTTGCACTTTTAGTTTTGACACCATTATTTGCATTTTCAATAATCAACTTAAAGGGGTGACTTTTGGTCCATTTCTTTTGTGATGGTAAATTTGTCCTTGAGGATGATGCTTCATGAACATTAGCATTGTTATGATTATTGTGATGTGATTGAGTGGTTGAGAACCCTCCCCCTGAGATGGACACCCTACTTGAAGATTGTTGAGTAGTGTTATTATCCATTGATTGGATATCAATTGATATATTATCAGTCGATTGATGATCATCAACTGATAAGTTATCTGTTAGTGTATTGACATCAATTGATGGAGAATTTCTAGGTACTTGATTTCTTGAAATTTCTACTTCATCATCACTTACTTCACTATTACCAGTTAATTCATTCTAAAAATACAAAGGGTCATGGTATCCTTTGTCAAACAACCCTTCAATCTTCTTGTCATTAAAGACTACAAGCATAGATTCCATAACAATGTGTAATTTAAGATTGTAGACTCTGTAAGCCTTGGTTATTATTCCATATCCAATAAATATTTTCTCATCAGCCTAAGCTTCAAACTTTTTCAAATTTTCACCTTGATTCCTTAGGACAAAATATTTGCAGCCAAAGACATGAAGAAAATTTAATGTTGGCTTCTTGTATTTCTTCATCAATTGGTATATAGTTTTTCCTTGTATTTGATTTATCATGGAGATATTCTAAATATAGCATGTAGTATTAATTGCTTCTGCCCAAAAATATGTAGGTCATTTTCTTTCTTCCAACATAGTTCTAGCAGCTTCAATCATGGTTCTGTTTTTATCCATTCTGCTGGGGAGTTCTAGGAGTAGAGAATTGATGAGTGATTACTTTTTTTTCTTCACATAATTCTGTCATTGTTGCATTCTTAAGCTCAGTACCATTATTACTCCTTATTTTCTTGACCTTCCATTCAGTGTCATTTTCAACATTCTTTGCGTGATTGATAATAAATTTGCTTGCCTCATCCTTGGAATGTAAGAAATATACTCATGTGTCATTTCTGAACTGGGATCCAGACCTTTGAGCATTTAGATTCCTCTTGAATTTAAGCTTTGAAAATTTCCATAACAAAAATGCAAGGAGCTCATCAATTTCATTTAAATCATCCTAGAGCATCCTTCATTTTCTTCACATTTTCCCTTTTCCTTTCCTTTGGATGATTCTTCAATAACATCTCCAACCATCATGATAGATCCACATACACAGCCACTTCTTGTCTTCATTTCCCTTGACCATCAAAGCCATAGTGATTTCCTTTCTTTTATTCTTCTCAATCTCTTCATCTTGTTCAATTTCCAACTCATATATCTTGAGAATACCATAAAGTTTCTCAAGAGTATAGTCCTTGAAGTCCTGAGATTGTCTAATGGAGACAGTTGCATAAACCCTACCATATAATTTTAGTCCATTCAAAAGCTTTTGGAACCTATTATAGGTACCATTAATATATTCTCCACTCTTGAAATGAAAAGTTTCATATTTCTGAATCAAGAGTAACATCTTATTTTTCCTGACTTGTTCAGTCCTTTCACATAGAGTTTGAAGAGTATCCCATACCTCCTTTGATGAAGTGTAATTTATCACATTATCAAATATATATTTATCTAGACCATTGAACAGAATATTCATGGCCTTTTTGTCCCTAAGCACATCCTTTTCATCCTCTTCTGTGAACTTAGTGATGAGTTTTGGAACATATTTGTTAAATGTAGGAGTTCCATCAAGATTTACACATGTGACCAGCTTCATGAGAACATGAGGACCTTTCTCTATGCAATTAACATAGGAAGGGTTAAGAAAAAGTAGATGCAGGTGCATTTTAACTTTCCATGCAAAGTATTCATCTTTTTCTAACACTGGGATCTTTACACCTGAATCTTTTTGGCCCATATTGACTTGTTCTTGATCTTAAACTATCTATATGTTGAAAGCCTTGCTCTGATACCAATTGTTATTCTGTGGAACAATGTCAATATATTTGTAGAAGGGGGGTGAATACGAATATAATAACTTTTTCTGATTTTTACTTTCCTGTCAAGTTTGAGAGGATTTTATGTATGAACAAAGATAATTAAAAATGAATATTTGAACAAAGACAAGATCTTTAAAATTAGTGATAGATTGATTTTTCCATCAGTGTGTATCATTGCTCAAATAACCTAGGTTAAGAAAACCTAACTGCATTTACAAGGTTAGAAATGAATTGTTCTTACAAAGTACCCTAAGGCTGACCAGTTGATTCATAAAATAAATCTAACTCAATTGTATATTTTTAACAATGCTACCACTCTTATTTATATAACAGAAGAGTGTTTACAATCTCGAGAATGGTAAAACAAAACTAAATATTCTAGAAATATTTCTAAACTTTCATTCCTATCTGTTTATTTCTATTTTGAAAAATATCTTCATCCCAGGAAGGACAACTTCGATCCGAGTCTTGATAGTCAATCTAGACTGTCTTCCATAGGTATGCTTTAGTCTAAAAATTCCTGACATTTTGTCTTGTTGTGCTGTCGATGTCAATTGATAATTTACTGTTAAAGATATCAATTGATTATTCATTGTATCCATCAATTGATATTCTTTTCGATTGATCTTGATATCAATCGATTGAAAATAACTGTTGACTTATCAATTGATAGATGTTATCAATCGATGGTTCTTCGTATCAGTTGATGGTCTTCAATCTTTGACTTGACTTTCTGTCAATTGACTTTCTATCCGTTGATGCCTCCATATCAGTTGATCATCCTTCACTTGTGCAATTTTTATGTCTTCAAATAATTATAATTTGATAATCTAAGTTACACATCAATTGATGACCAATATCAATGGACTCTAGTATCAACTGATGAGATAATTATCAACCGAATAACGTCATATCAATTGAAATAAACTAAGTACACCTATGCTACCATCCACATTATGAGTTCGTTCACATAAACATGTCAACTGATAAATAGTTTCATGATCAATTGATATTTATAATTTTCATATCAATTGATCAGTTATAATAAAATAAAATTTTATGATTCTAAGATTTAATGTTATCATCAAAGTTATATAAATATATTTCTTTAAGGCTATTTATACAAAAAAAAATATTACTTCTCTATGATAAATATACAAAACAAATATTCAAAAGAATAATATAAAATATCTTTACTTCAAATTAATGTTAGCAACATGTTAAATGAAAATTAGGAAGAAGAAAACTGAGAATCAAAGAAGTCTCTCTAGGTTACATTCTCAAAAAGACAGTAGGAAATGTTTAAGAAGGCCACTGAACGCATTCTTTGTGGTGTCAAGTTGGTATAATCCTCTTTTCAGCTATAAAGAAATTAGAATATAGTTTAGGTGGTATCTCAGATTTTTAGATTAAGTTGTAAATGATATTATTTATTTCATGGTTCAGCGGATTTTAATTCTATATTATCTAAATATTTAAATTTATATATAAAAAATGGTCAATTATTTATTTAACAATCAACTTACAAAGTATTGTTTTGATTAATTTATATATTATTATACCTATTTATTTGATCATTTTTTCCTAAATTATAATATTGATTCGATATAAATTTTCATGAATTTGTAAAAAATTTATAAAATTATGTTGCCCAACCTGGGCTTATATAAAATTTTCATGAATAACAACATAGGCTCCACTTTGTTTAAGTTCGTGTTGAAAACGTCTAAACATCTCCTTTGTATATATAGATGCCGCATGATTCTTCAATGACGAGGATGTTATTCTTGACCTATCCTTATACTTTGTTTCATAATCTGCTTCCCTCTCACGAAGATATTGTTTCTCCAATGCTTTTTGTGAGTTCTCTATAAATTCTTTCAAACCGGTGCTAGCATTCACATACTCATCGAAAAAAGCATTCATTGATTCACTTCTTGAGGTAGTGGTCATCCCGGCAGTGAAATGAAGTTTAGTATACACACAAACCCATTTATGTCGAATGGAATACATATCTTACAACCAACAATGATCAACCAAGTTATATTTTTCAACTAAATCATCCCACCTATCTTCAAATTGTTCAACCGTTAATGACTTGTAGATACATAAGTTGAAATCTTCTTTAAAGTGTGGTTCATTTCCATACAAATTTGATAATTTTTCTCCAAATTTAGTACTTATATGCCAAGTACAATATAAATGATTCGTGTTTGATAGAACTTCGGCAATTGCATTTCCAATCGCAATATCTTGATCCGTGATGATTGAGATTGGAGGCTTGTTTCCCATGGCTTCCAACCAATTCTTAAAAACCCATACATACGAAATTTCTTTCTCATCCCTTATTAATACAAATCCAAATAATATGGATTGGTAGTGGTGGTTGACCCCCGTAATAGGTACAAATGGCATACAATATCTATTTGTACGGTACGTGGAGTCAAACACTACCACATCTCCAAAAAATTTATATGCATTTAATGATCTCGGATCAACCCACAACATAGCACGCACCCGATTTTCTTCATCAACATCTACTCGGTAGAAAAATTCCCCCAAACTATTACATTTCAATTCTCGAAGTAATGTCAAACCTTCTCGGGCATCACTTGAATCAAACACATAATGTCTAATATCACGCAAAACATTCTGAATGTCTTGACTAGTAAATCCAATATTCTCTAAACCTCCCGTTAACTCACCCAAAACATTCAAAGTTTTTAAAGGTCCAATACCCGATTTTTTTTAAGTAACAATCAATTGTCAAATAATGGGGGTTATGTTTCTTGGCCTTTGCATGAAATGCACTTCACTAGGTTCTACCGTTTTATGATTGTGTTTCAAATTAACCAATATCACTTCCCATTTCTTTAATTTCTCTCTATGAACAACATACATCCGTGCTTTAAAACTCGGTCTACCAAGAGTATCTCTATTTCTCTTCCTTTTTCGGACATCAAATTCATCCAAAGTCTTTTTTAAGCCTAATCTACCACCCTTTCTACATATATACAAACGCGAACAATTTTTTTTACTTTTTATGCGTTTATGTGTAGTTCTAATTATTACCTCAAAACCAATACGTCTACCATAATCTCTATAAAACATCTCCGCCTCATCTAAACTATCGAACAATTGACCAACACAAGGGCAAGCATCATTCAAATCATCCAAAGGAACATCTTCATTATCTTCCACATTATCTTCCACATCATCATCAACAACATAAAAATCCTCACCATCATCCTCACCATCATCATAATTATCATCATAATCATTATTAACATCATAATCATCATTATCATTACCATCATCATTTCCTTTATCATCACTATCATCAATAATCTCTACTATTTTAGGACTAGATTTTTTATCATTATCATCATCTTCAATCTCAATTTTTAACTTATTAGGAGACTGACTAGGAGACTTTAATTTTGAAAAAATGAAAGAAGCCATGAAATGAAATAAAGAGAGCTAACCTTAATAAAGTTTTAACCAAGCTCAAACTTCAACTTTGAAATCTTGAAGAAATCGAATCTTCTCCCAAACTCAAAATTTGAAATCTTGAAGAAATCGAATCTTCTCCCAAACTCAAAGTTTATAAAAAATGGGTATTAGATAGCTCAAAATATATTGGGTTGTGAAATTGGTATTAGATTTATACAAAATTTGTAATCAAATAGGCAAAGTTGAATTGGGTTTTAGATAGTTCACACAAAACTCTAAAAACTGGAATGATAAAAGAACAAGTGTGTTTCTGGGTAGATAAGGGTGTGTTTTTATTAGAGCTCTATAATAGAGCGTATACTTTAAAGGATAGAATTGGAATTAAAAAAAAAGATACGTACGCTTAGAGCGTATATCCGCTTTATAGCGTATGTATCCTTTTTTTATTCAATCTCAGTCTTTGATGTGCTTTTTTAACGGTATTAGATGGCTTGGTTGGATATCTTTTAATATCCAACTGTGGGTGGTGAACACTTTCCAAACAAATATTGAAAAGAATAATATATAATATCTTTACTTCAAATTAATGTTAGCAACATGTTAAATGAAAATTAGGATGAAGAAAACTGAGAATCAAAGAAGTCTATCTAGGTTATATTCTCAAAAAGACCGTAGGAAATGTTTAAGAAGGCCACTGAACGAATTCTTTGTGGTGTCAAGTTGGTATAATCCTCTTTTCAGCAATAAAGAAATTAGAATATAGTTTAGGTGGTATCTCAAATTTTTAGATTAAGTTGTAAATGATATTATTTATTTCATGGTTCAGCGGACTTTAATTCTATATTATCTAAATATTTAAATTTATATATAAAAAATGGTCAATTATTTATTTAACAATCAACTTACAAAGTATTGTTTTGATAAATTTATATATTATTATACCTATTTATTTGATCATTTTTTCCTAAATTATAATATTGATTCCATATAAATTTTCATGAATTTGTAAAAATATTATAAAATTATGTTGCCCAACCTGGGCTTAGTCCACTAGCATAAAATTGTAGGAGGAAGCCATATTTATGAATGACCCGATTTCTATTGATTTGTAGATTTTAACTAATTTTAGTTCAAAACCTTTTGAATTTATTATGTTTGCAAGATAAATATGAAAAATAAATATTCTAAAGAATAATTATAAAATATCTTTAATTACTTAAATTGGCAGAACCTGTTTAGGAGAAAAAATAATGACTATAACGGTCAAAATTTGGTGAACTCCTATAAAATTCCTTGGCATGGCTAAGTGGAAAATATCACACCCATTGTTTCTTTCTCTCTTCCCTTTTTTCACATACTACACGAGCTTTAATCATCTAAAATGGAAAGGATTTGGGGAGGACAGGGCCGAAAGAAAATTCCAATCAAGAAAATTGAGAATCAGAGTAGCCTCGATGTTACCTTCTCAAAAAGAAGGTGGGGAATGTTTAAGAAGGCCACTGAACTCAGCATTCTTTGTGGCTGCCAAGTTGGTGTAATCCTCTTTTCAGCTATAAAGAAAGTATATAGTTTCGGTCATACCTCCCTCGCCGTTATTCTGAATAGGTTCATCCCACGGGGCAACATGACTACTTACCAAGATAGAATGTTGCCCCAAGGTGGCATAGATGATAGAATCAGTGAGCTGGACCAAGAAAGAGTCCAACATGAGTCGATCATTAAAGCTGAAAAAGCAAAAGCCATTAATGATCTGCAGAACGAGGAAGGTGAATGCAAGAACAGCACCTACTGGTGGGGGTCAACACCGGACGAGGGAACAATGACCATGGAAGAAACGGAAAATATGGTTGCTGATCTGGACAACTTTATGAAAACTATATAGCTGGGATCGATGAAACTGGGCTCTGAACAAGAGATTCTCTTGATATCGAAGATTGTTGAGACGGGGTTCCTAGTTATTGTTTTTCAATTTAGTGTTCGTTCATATGAGACCATGTTCTATCTTTTTCTATTCCAACTATATGTTTTGTAATGGATAAATATATATTGGCAACATATTTTTTTAGTAATCATTATTTCTTTACATTACTCTTTTATGGCATTTTAATATATAGATAATTCTTTTAAAATTGAATATATATTTATTTGCATACTTTAAAAATTATTATTTTTTATTTAATTCAATATGACTTTCTTCCAAAAAGCGGTTTTGATGTTTTTACCGTATGCATATATAATTCTTTTGAATATGTTATTCAAAATAAACAATGAAAAAAAATACAAATATGTAATGGTAGCATATGACTACTTAAGAATATAAAAATTATAGAATATTATACTAAAGAGTAATTAACAACAAGAAGATTTATGGGTGGAATGCGGATCAAACCAATGAAAAGAAAAAAAATATGGTGTTAATCTTAATGTACAATGAAAGTGGCATGACAAAGCACTCCTAAAAAACAAAGGTGTCTTGAACCACCAAATATATAACACCCCTTCCCAAAATGAGACCATGAGTTATTTATCAAATCACAAACCTGCATACGAAGTACTAAAATCCACCATACATGATAATCAAATAGATCCAACAAGTCTCCAAACTAATATTAAAACCTCGAAATATAACTCAAAGCAATAAATGTGGACACAACCAAAATCTCTAGATCGTTCGATTTCTTTTTAGCATACTTGCATCTTTATATATCGTTCATAGATTGTTCGCTTTCTTTTTTAATCAATTGCTCCAAAATGTTTGATGAATAAATCCTTAAATATTTAATCAAGGTCATGCATCCCTATCAGAAATAAGTTTGTCTAGATGATTATATCCTACATATTCTAAACACTCTTAATAATTATCACGAAGGCACATACACAGATTCATTTACGAAGACCAAAGTGAAGGACTCTGAATAGATGAGAAAGAAACAATAAAATGAGTCAATACATATTCAAATAATGCAAAAGCCCACGTCTAAAATGATTCACAATATCAAATATAGATAGGAATGAAGTTCGTAGAAAGAGATAAGCTGAAGTAGTTTATGAAATTTAACAAGAGTGAAATAATATTGAAATAAAAGTAATTAAATGAAATAGGTTTTCTACAAGAAAGAACCTCGCTCTGATACCATCTCTGTAACACGCCCTTCCCGAAATGAGACGAAGGGTTAGTTATCAAACCACAAACCTGCATACGAAGTACTAAAATCCACCATAGTTAATAATCAAATAGGTCCAACAAATCTCCAAACTAATATTAAAACCTCCAAACATACCTCAAAGCAATAAATGTGGAAACAACCAAAATTTCTAATAATAAACAATGTCTAAATAATGTGAGAAGTTTAAATGTCCTAATAAAAGAGTAATGGCATCTTTCCATCACACAGCCCGAGTTCCCCCTAAGTACCCGCCAGAAGAAGAATACAGCATGAGCCAAATGCCAAGTACGGATTGGAATACAGTTTATAAACCAAGAATCAAGATATATAATTTGATAATAATAAATAAACTTTAATTTTGAAAGATAAGGCTGAAGTAAAGAGGGGTTAAGATATTTCATACCGATATCAAAACAGATAACAGATACACACATCATAGGGTACCTAATGCGTACAACAAACCGGATAATATGTACGGCATATACAACATCATCGTCAAATACCAAATCACAAATCAAATCAAACTCCGGGTGCATCCACGTATTCTCAAACAAATATCAAATGCACAAAGCTCGCCTCCTGAGCTATAATCAGAACGATACGTTGTGACCAATCACACTGTCACAGAAGTTTCATGCCACTAGTGTCGCATTGACATGGGTGTAGTACTCCTACAGTTGGTTAAATCGGTATACCCTATATCACTTTAAGGGCTCAAATAAAATAATTTTCACAATTTTAAAATCACATGAACAAATATTTCAAATATTCTACAAAAATATATAACATACATAATTTTTGAAAATTGCATAAACAAATATTTAGATAATTCGAAACCAACTTTAAATTAACTTTCGGAAAATCAAAATATTTAAAATGAATGACAACGGAAGGAACAGATTTCCGAACATAACGAATTAAAAAATAATCCCAAAAAGAGTATTACTGAAGAGAAAGTGGACGAAATCCGTACCTTAGAATAGCAATAATAGATACTAATGAAATTATCATGGCCCAATATGATGCTTTTAGCCTGCTAATATTTACACTATATTTGTTTATCACCATGTCCATATTTCAATGATGTTTGTGTTTATATAATCCTCATGCACTCCTCCAATTACACATCCAACTCAAGAATTAAAAATGAAGATGTATGATTCTTTTATATTACCAGAACATGAAATCCCTTTGCTTTTCTTTTGATCCGAGCTATCCTGCTTCTAATCTAATTACTATTTTATTACCAATTCTATTTTTAATCAAATTAAATATAATAAATATTATGGTTAAAGAAAATAATCTTACAAATTCTAATTTAATTCTAATTCTAATTACTAATATCTAAATAAATTAATTATGGATATTACATATATACCCTCTTAAAAAGGATTCCGTCCCCGGAATCTAACGAAACTAAAACTCATTCCTGAATCAAATAAGTACGGATATTTATCATGGGTAGATTCTTCTAGTTCCCAAGTAGCCACTCTCTCAGAATGATTTTTTCACAATATTTTAATAAATGAAATAACTTTCTTCCTCATAACTCGCTCCACTCGAGCTAAAATAGTTTCCCTATTCTTATGCAATGGATATTGAACTTCGCGCAACAGATGATACTCGTAGCCTCTCATAACAGACACATGAACATATTATTCACATGATACTTCTCTCTCTATAACATCAAAGGGACCAACATATCTTGGACTAAGCTTTCCTTTCATACCAAAACGTTTAACACCCTTCCAAGGACACACCTTCAAAAACACATGATCACCAAACTCAAATCCACCAAATTTTCTCTTTTGATATGTATATCTCTTTTGACATGATTAAGCTTCTTTTAAATTTTCTTTAGATTTCCCTACCTTTTCGTTAATTACCCGAACCACCTTTGTCCCTTCAATGACACTCTCCCAAACATCATTCTAATAAGTCGATGCTCTACATTTTTTTTACCATACAATGCCTTAAATGGTGGCATACCAAAGCTCACTTGCCAGCTATTATTATATGTAAATTCCACAAGGTACAGATACTTGTCCTAATCACCAGACCACTCCAAAGCACAATATCTCAACATATCCTCCAATGTCTAAATAGTCCTCTCTGATTGTCCATCAGTTTGTGAATGAAAAGTTGTGCTATATATAATTAAGCCTCGTACCCCAAGCCTGCTGAAATACCTTCTAAAAATGTGAAATAAATATCATATCCTTGTCTAAACTATCGACACAGGCACACCATGAAGTCTAACAATATATCACTGAAATATTTCTGTCAAATCATGAATAAGAATGTTTTCTCTAATAGATAATAAATGAACTGAATTTATAAGTCTATCAACCACCACCCTAATAACATCATTCATCTTGAAGGTCCTCGGTAAACCGGTCACAAAATCCATGGTAATGTTTTCCCACTTCTATACCGGGATATCCAACTACTGTAACATTTCACTAGATCTTTGGTGTTCAATTTCACCTGTTGACATACAAGACATTTCCCCACAAACTCTATTATGTCTCGTTTCATCCCACTCCATCAAAAGTGCTTCTTCAAATCCCTATACATCTTAGTAGAAATTGGATAAATAGTGAATGAAGAACTATGAGCCTCAATTAAAATTGCTTCACGAACTGCTACATCTGCAGGTACACACCTTGATCATCAACATGAAACTCCGTTTGTTTCCATCTACCACATTCGATCTAATAGCTTCTAACCCTATATAATTTTTCTTAGCCTCCTTATCCCTTGAGACTAGATTTGATTCCACCTTCAAACTTTCCATGCTTGCAGCTGATCCTCCAACATATAGCTCCACACTCAAGCATCCCATATCTGAAATAAGGTACTGATAAGTAATATTAGATGCAACACTTCCCAAATTCTTCCTCACTTATGTCACAGTGCTAGGTCTCGGCTAATTTGTGATAACCTCGACTTTCAGAAGATCCAATTCAATCCCCTTACCAGACACAATATGCCCCAAAAATGCAACCTGCTCCAACGAGAATTCACACTTTGAAAATTTTAAAAACAATTTCTTTTTCCTCAAGATTTCAAGTACAATGCGCAAATATTCCTCATGTTCTTCTTTACTCCTAAGGCATATCAAGATATCACCAATGAAAACCACAATGAACTTAGCAAACTAATCATAAAGTATCGGACGCGATTCATCAAATCCATAAATATTATTGGTACATTGATCAACTTAAAAAAACATCACAAGAAACTCATAATGACCATATCTAGTACAAAATGTTATCTTCAGAATATCTTCATTTCTTACTTGTAACTGATGATAACCCAATCTCGAATCTATCATCGAAAAAAATATTTTTCCCCTTGTAAATAATCGAACAAGTCATCAATGCGTGACAAATGTTACCTTCGTTCTAATAGTTATCTTATTCAACTCCCTGTAGTAATACACAATCTCATAGACCCGACTTTCTTCTTCACAAAAATTAGTGGAGCACCCCATGGAGATACACTCGGTCTGATAAATCCCTTATCCAACAAGTCTCGTAACTGCTCTTTTAATTCCTATAACTCAGATGTTGTCATCCTATACAATCATTTTAAATAACTTCAACCCTGATGACAAATTCAAGAATAACCTATACATGTTTTTGTGAAATAACACATATTTTCATATCTCTCGAGTATTCTCAAACCTACAATTATAAAATTAATCCACTACTTTCTTTTTATACTCCAACATCTCTAATTATATGGAACCGCGTAGGTTAGATCTCAATTCATATTTAAATCTCTCATTACTTTAAAGATGTCTCACGAACCCTTCGAGCAATCTAACCTAACAAACTTTTTTTATATAATTTAAAATATTCTCATCATCATTCCACCTAATTAAATATAACATCATAATGTAAGCTTCCTTGTGCGCAACTGAGAAATATTGTCTCCTACACACACTATTAAATCATTTTCAATCCATTGTCATCTTGAAATCTTTTCATCTAGTCGCATTCACATTCCCGTACCACATTTCAAATTTTATATATCTGATTTCACATCCTACCATGGTAGCGAACCTAGTATCTCTTTGCATTTAACACATTGATAATCAATAATCCTTAGTATGTAGCTCATATCCCTAGTTGAAGTCTAAAAGTCATACAATCCTTAGCCAAAAGTTATCTTACTCATAAAGTTAAAATAATTCTAAATACACTTTCATTTAAAAATCTTGATCTACAGTTACTAACATACTTGCATCTTCATAGATCGTTCACTTTTTTTTTTAATCATTTGCTCCAAAATGTTTGATGAATAAATCCTTAAATATTTAATCAAGGTCATGCATCCAGATCGGAAATAAGTTTGTCTTGATGACTATATCCTACATATTCTAAACACTCTTAATAATTATCACGAAGGCACGTAAAAGGATTCATTTACGAAGATTAAAGTGAATGATTCTGAAAAGATGAGAAAGACACAATAAATTGAGTCAAAACATATTCAAATAATGCAAAAGACCATGTCTAAAATGATTCATAATATCAAATACATATATGAATGGAGTTAGTAGAATGAGACAAGCTGAAGTAGTTTATGAAATTTAACAAGAATGAAATAATATTGAAATGAATTAATATTGAAATGAAGTAGTTTATGAAATTTATGAAATTTAACAAGAATGAAACATTTTAAATTGAATATATATTTATTTATATTCTTTAAAAATTATTATTTTTTATTTAATTCAATATGACTTTCTTCCAAGAAAGCGATTTTGTTGTTTTTATCGTATGCATATATAATTCTTTTGAATATGTTATTCAAAATAAATAAAGAGAACAAAATACAAATATGTAATGGTAGCACATAACTACTTAAGAATATAAAAATTATTAATATTATACTAAAGAGTAATTAACAACAAGAAGATTTATGGGTGCAATGGGGATGAAACCACCGAAAAGAAAAGAACAACAATGGTGACAATCTTAACGTACAATGAAGGCGGCTTGATAAAGCACTCCCCATAAACAAAGGTGTCTTGAACAAAGTAGGAGATTAAAGAATTATCTAACAATGATGTGCTCAAACTTATTAGGGGTGGCAAATGATGTGTTGTGTCTTTGCCGAGGAGCTCCTTTAATCTTCAAGTTTCAAATATTTTCATCAAATTAAAGTTTATATGCTTTTAGAATTAAGTGCAACTTTTAATTGCAGCAACCTAGCAACCTACTAACAGTAGAGGTTGAGTAAACAATATTTATCTCTTACCAATATAGTAGACACGTATAGCTGTAATTTGAGTCCAATGGAGTGAACATTTTGATTATTGAGTTTGATGTGACACTTTATTGTATCAAAGTGTTAAATAAATACTCAGATTTAAATTGGTTAACCGGTTTTTGAGATAGAGTCGAGCTCAATCTGAGTTAGTCACCTTTAGATACTAATGTAGCGATACTAACGTAGTTTTGGTTTTCTCTGCCGAAGTGTATTCAGAAGGCAGTTTTGAAAGTACTTGCACGAATTTTATCTCCAGTAAAAGGGGGTAAGCATCTCAAACCATATGCTTATAGCTAGATTCTATCCGCGATGAAATGTGTAAATTACCTTAGACATTATTCTTAATATATGATTACTCCTAACACAATCTCTTATATATAGTGTACAATCTCATATGATATAGATTACATTATTATTTTTAAAAAACTAGTACATATTATAAACATGCAATATAATACAATATGTAGTTAGTACTCACATTAAGAGAAATAAAGCACCAATTTTCACTGCAAGTAATTAGGATATTAGCATATGGATTTTTCCTTTCCTTTGTTACCAGTTGATTTATTATCACATTTAGGTTGAGCTTATTTTTTGAGTATTTATTGAGTTCTTCCCTTTCCCGTGTTTACAAGATTTATACAAATTAGGGTATACGCTCTTGTGATGGCAGTAAACTATCCTCAAACATTAATTTACCTTTCCAACGTTAATTCCTAATTTCTGTGAAATGATGCCGCTAACTACGTAGAGCCTGTGGGAGGCATGTGATGTTTTTTTTATCGACAACTTATTATTCTTTTAAGGTACAAGAAGGAGGGATATGAACTCCCTGTACTTTTTGGAATTGTATTACCTGTATTGTTGCATCAGGATTTTAATGTTCGGGTGTTGAGAAGGTCTTTTCAATTATTTGTCAATTATTTGACACAGTAATTTTTTCACCCAGCAAAATTAATTTTATGTTTGTTTTGAATAACAAAGAATTATATTTAGCAATAGATTAGAAATTTTGGAACGTTACGTTAATCCAATCATATCCCGTTAAGCAAAAATAAACAAGTTTTGTTATATGTCTTTGTTTTTACCATCAAATCTCTTTAAGATTATTGGAGAGAGTGGTGGGTGTTTTTGACAGTTAGCTACCCAGATTCTAAATTAAAAGTGTATGAATGTGGTGTTAAGGAAGATAATAATTTTCACATTTTGTTCTAACCCTTGGAGTTTTCCTTGTTTCATAGTGTTTTTTAATCCATTAGCACTAAAATGTAATTATCCCCCGAAACATCGAATGCCTACCATCAAATTTTACAAGATTTGTTATTCAGATTTACAAAATAAATATTAAAAAATTGATATAATAATATAACACGTACAAACACAAATAATTAATGACGTACATATAATAAAATTTACAACATAAATGACATAATTTATTTTAAAGTTACGACGGCATAGCCCACCACAAACTTATAAATAATAATATATTTTAAAGAATAATATAAATTTGTAAATTATAAGAAGAACAATTATAACAATATTTATAAAAAAATAAGCAAAGTTGAAGTGTACCTCCTTCCTTAAATAAACTTTACTCCCCCACTAGCTTCCTCATTTCCTTTGTTAATAAAACTAAAGTTTCTCCACAAGCTAGAATTAATGTTGATAACCTGTTATAATTTGTAAATAATAATTTCCAAGAATTATAAAAAGCAATAAGAGAGAATCTTTGTGTATTATTCTGGCTATCTTGCAAGTGCTTGGTACATCCTCCAATTTATAACTGAGGCTCACCGCCTTATAACGTGTGCATGCCTTGTATTTCAATATAGCATTTGTCTTATATTTCAATACAGTGTAATTGTCATCATGCATGCACTAATTATATCCGTTTATCGGAAAACTTACATAGACTTGATCATTTGCATGTTCACATTGACAATCATTTATATTTGAATATTATATTATAAGAAATGGCCGAAAAATCAACAAGGATAAAAAAAAAACTGACACAAACGAGGTACTCCATGGGGATTAAATAATTAACTAATCATAGTTGTAAGGTTAAAAGGAGAGGCAAATGGTGTATTGCCTTTCTCAAAGATTTTTTTTTAAAATTTATTGTGAGGTATTAATCTTAAGTTTTGAACATTCTGAAGAAATTGAAATTTATATGCGTCCTAAGTACTACTTTTAATGGGAGCATCCTAGTAACACCTTAGAGGTTAAAATAGCATAAACATAACAATATGCTTAAAATATGATTACTGCTAATTACGGGGTGTTCTTATGGTTACTGCATTCTAATGTGATATAACGTTAATATTTAAAAAGAACCGGTGCATTATAAACAATATAATACAATATCTAGTAGTTAGTACTCTGATAAATCAAAAGTTATCACTACAAGTACTCTAGCATTAATTAGGGAATTCGCATATCGATTATGCCTTTCCCTTGTTAACAATTTAGTTATGATCACTGAATCACAGTTTTTTAAGTTTTATTCATATCTTCCATTTGCCATGTTTTGAAGATATATAAATTAGGTGTATTAGAGTATATGCATATATGATGCTGGTATACTATCCTGAAACATTAATTTTAAAGGCTATCAGCAAGCAAGTGGGACTCTTGAAATACTAGAGATAACCAACTATATTTGTTTAGATTGTGAAAAATGTTCATCAATTAATTATGAAAAATCAACATATTAACATAATCAGTGGCTACAATCTAAGTATAACAAATGAAAATAACATATCAGACATTTAAAAGATTAATCATAATTAAGCATACCTAAATCACATATCAATCTATTGAAAGTAGATTCATCTAATGGTTGGGTAAAAATGTCTGTAAGTTGTCTTTCACTAGGGATAAAATGTAATTCAACAGTACCATTCATTACATGTTCCCTAATGAAGTTATACCTTATGTCAATATGCTTGGTCCTTGTGTTGTCACATAATATTGAAATTTTATTCAAGTTAAATCCATAGTCAAATAATTGATTCCTCATCCACAACACTTGTGCACAACAATTTCCAGCAGCAATATATTCAGCTTCTGCAATAGATGTAGATACTGAATTTTGCTTTTTGTTAAATAATTAGACAAGCTTGTTTCCTAGAAATTGACAGGTGCCTATAGTACTTTTCCTGTCAATTTTACAACCTGCATAGTCTACTTCTGAATAACCAATTAGATCAAGTCCAGAGTCTCTAGGATACCAAATGCCAAGATTTGGTGTTCCTTTGAGATACCAGAATATTATTTTTATAGAAATCAAATGAGACTCTTTAGAATCAGCCTAAAAACTAGCACAAAGACATGTATCAAACATTATATCTGGTCTACCTGCATTTAAATATAACAATGAGTCAATCATCCCTCTATAACCTGAGATGTCCACTATAGTTTCCTTAGTATTCAATTCAAGTTTAGTTGTAGTGGCCATGAGAGTTTTTGTACAAGAACATTCATTTAAATCAATTTTCCTTAATAAGTCAGAAATATATTTGGTTTGATTTATGAAAATTCCATCTTTAACTTTTTTGACTTGCAAACCAAGAAAATAGGTTAGTTCTCCTATCATGCTCATTTCATATTTACTCTGCATCAACTTACAAAACTTTTGACAAAGTTTCTCATTAGTTGAGTAAAAAATAATGTCATCTACATAGATTTGAACAAGAATAATAGAACCATTAACATTTCTATGAACGTGAGTCTAATCAACAATACCTCTTGTAAAGTGATTCTGAACAAAAAATTTAGAAAGTGTGTCATAACAGGTTCTAGGTGCTTCTTGCAAACCATACAGTGCTTTGAGAAGATAGTACACAAATCCTTGAGGAATAGGATCAACAAAATTAGGTGGTTGTTCCACATATACTTCTTCTTCTTATTCTCCATTGAGAAAAGTACTTTTTACATCCATCTGGTACACCATGAAATTGGCATGGCAGCATATGCTAGAAAGATTCTGATAGCTTCCAATCTTGTAATAGGTGTAAAAGTCTCATCAAAATATATGCATTCTTCCTCTGAGTTGCCCTTAGCCACCAATCTTGCCTTATTCCTTGTTACTGTACCGGTTTCATCCATTTTATTTCTGAATATCCATTTTGTACCAATAATAGATTTGTTCTTTGGTTTGAACACCAGCTTCCATACCTTGTTTCTTTCAAACAAATTCAACTCTTTTTACATATCAATTACCCACTCAGGATCATTTAAGGCTTCTTCAATCCTTTTTTGTTCTTCTTGTGGAATGAAGCTGATATACAAGTATTCATTTTGAGTTGCACTTTTAGTTTTGACACCATCATTTGCATTTTCAATAATCAACTCAAAGGGGTGATTTTTGGTCCATTTATTTTGTGAAGGTAAATTTGTCCTTGAGGATGATGCTTCATGATCATTAGCATTGTTATGATCATTGGTTTGGGTTCCGAGATTATTTAATCCTATGCCTACATGGGTTAGGTTTTTGCTAAAAAGGCCCATTAACCAATCATTATAAATAGATAATGATAGGTTAAATGGCTTGCACGTTTTTGTATAAACCCTAGCAGAAGAGGCAGCATAGGAAGAGGCAGAGAGAATTCGAAACCTATCAAAGGAGGCTAGTACTTCCGTTCCGTGTTCAAGATCGTGAGACGTTCTTGAAGGTGCTCGTGTGGATACCATAGAGGTGCTTTCGAGAGGAAGACACAAATCGTGATAGCAAGGATCTCCGTTGAGTTCGTGGCATTCAAAATCTTAATAGGTATGATTCGATTATCACCATAATCCGTCAATTCTTATACATGATCCTGCGTTTGGGTTCCGAAAATTTTCGTTATATTTACGTTTATCCGCTGCGTTTTATGCCTCGGAACCCAACAATGGCATCAGAGCTACGTGTATAAGGGACTGATTTGGTTACGTGTTAACTGTATTTGATGCAAATATGCCTATTTTGGTGACTGCCATGCCACTGCCATGCTACTGCTTTGTTACTGCCATGCTTCTGCCATGCTATGTTCTTCATGTATATTCGAATTGTAACATGTGGTGATGATACTAGCATGTTAATGATTTGTCATGACTGATTTATATGCCATATTGCGATTTGTATATTATGCATGAGGGTCAGTTTGTATAGTGATATAAACTGGTGGACAGATTATGTTGGACATGATCTGTTAACTGGGATATGATAAGTATGTATATGATACATGCTTCTGAAACTGTATAAGATGTAGTGGGAAAAAGGGCCAACAGATATGATCTGTAGTTCAGAAATTGATGATTTCTGAATAGGACTGGTCTTCGAAAATAAAAAAAAAAAATTCTGATTTCGAGCTGACCGGTCAGCTCGACCCCAGCCGGGGGCTGCCGCACCCAGACCCCGCCTGGGGCTGCCGCCCCAGACCTCGCCCAGGGGCTGCCGCCCCCGGACCCCCGCCCAGGGGCTGCCGCCCCCGGACCCCCGCAATATTTTATTTTGTGTACTTGAGCATGGTGCTGGTTATGGCCCTTAGACCCCTAGATTAATGGTTTTTGGTTTTGGTTTTATAAATACGACTTGCATGTCGTTTTCTTCATTCTTGTAATTGTTTAACCTCGAATGTAACTCGAGTTTTCTTATGTAAGTACATTAGCTTAGGTTGTATTCAATTATTCCATGTAATGTACTTGAAGACTGAAAGATGATCCAAGAAGAGGAGCAGGCACTAGTGGATACAAGAAGAATGAAGACATGTAATTGTATTTATATTTTACCACCATAGATTGACTTTGATCCTTTCATTAGCTCGAAAGGATCACATAGGAAAGGGGCCATAACCAAGCACGTTTACATACTGCACTTTACATATTGATGTATGAATGATGCATGCTTTAATTAGATTAATCATGTATGTATGTATGTATGTATGTATTAGATACGACATCCATGCCATGCTTGTTTAAACAAGATAAAATCTGTAACGACTCAAGATAAAATCTGTAACGATTCAAGATTTTAAAATCAACAAACGATCATGAGATTCTTGTGTTTATGAAATATGGATTTTTAAAACACGGAATTGAATATGGATTTTGATATCTATAATTGGGATTTTCTGACAAAAACGGATATGCGTATTCGTAAGGCTGATGGGTTTTAAGTGTGACCACTGGTATCCTCCATCTACCTGGGAAATGAACAATTTAAGATGTCAATTTGAAATATTTAGTTCAAGGAAAAATTGAGGATCTCTTCATGATGTGATCATGATCGTCGTAAAATTTTCTAAACCCCTTAACAAAATATTAAGTTTTAATCAGATGCTTTCCAATGAATGAACACTCATCGAATCCTAGATCGATTAGGGGAAAGACTGTCAGTGGCAGGGGACTCCTGTCTATCGTGGTGAGATGCGACGAATATAAACGGTTATATTCGGCCGTTGTATCATTGGGTCAAACTTAACTGAGTCGTCATAATAAGGTGAAAGTAAACGGTTATATTCAACCATTATGAACTTAGAAGCATAGAGTTTGGTTAAAAATCTATTAGATAGATAAGATCAATCGTTGCTCACCAAACTATCCAAGAATTATATATGATATAATTGACAAATGTTGTCTACCTAAATAATCATTCTTAAGGACTTCCAGTGGTTGACTTGAGACATGACGAAATATGGATCTTGGCTCACTAGAAAGGATTATGGGATATACTTTCCAAATTAATAGTAAGGGCTATTGATTTGATAAAATAGTGGGAGATATATTATGAATGTATCATAATCATTTGAACATAATAAATAACTCAGACAATCTAATGTTTAATTTTGTGCTTTTATCATTGTAGATACCAAGTAATGACAAACAACACAAACACACTATCCGTACGATCTGTCCTTGAGAAGGATAAGCTGACAGGAGGAAACAACTTCCTAGACTGGCAGAGGAATTTGAGGATTGTCCTCAGGCAGGAGCGCAAGCTTCATGTCATTGATATTCCTCCGGCAGGTCCCCTTCCTGAGGGCGCTACTGTTGAGGAACGAGCGGCCCACACAAAGGATGAGAATGATGCAACTGATGTTGCGTGTCTTATGTTAGCAACTATGAGTGCTGAGCTTCAAAGACAGCATGTGCATATGGATGCATATACTATCAATGAGCACTTGCAAAGCATGTTTGCAAGCCAAACTCGTCAAGAAAGGTTCAACACGAGCAAGTCACTCTTTAACTGCAAACAAGGGGCAAATGAACAAGTTGGCCCACATGTTCTGAAGATGATTGGTTACATTGAGTATCTTGATACTTTGGGTTTCCCGATTGGTCCGGAAACTGGTATTGACCTAATCTTGAATTCTTTGAACAACAAATTCACTCAGTTTGTTATGAACTACAATATGAATGAGTTTGACAAAACACCTACTGAATTGTTGGCTATGTTGAGAACATATGAGACCAACATGAAGACGGCTGAACCTGCTCCCATACTGATGGTGGGCAATAAAGGTAAGGCCAAAGGGAAAGGCAAGTGGAAGGGTAAGAAGAAGACAGGTTCTGATTCTACACCCAAGCCAAAGTCAGGTCCTAAACAGGCTTTAAAGCCTAAAGGTGGGGTCGCTAAGGGTGAATGTCACTACTGTAAGAAAACTGGTCACTGGAAGAGAAACTGTTCAGTTTACTTGGAGGATCTGAAGAAGAAGAGGGCTGAGCAAGCTTCTAATTCAGGTATATATGTTATAGAAGTCAATCTGTCTATTTCTACATCTTGGGTATTGGATACCGGATGTGCTTCTCACATTTGTATAAATGTGCAGGAAATGCAGAGAAGTAGGACATTGGCTAAAGGAGAAATGGACCTACGAGTTGGCAACGGAGCAAGAGTTGCTGCTTTAGCTGTAGGAACCTATTATTTATCTTTGCCCTCTGGGCTAGTTTTAGAACTGGAGAATTGTTATTACGTGCCTGCAATTCGCAGAAACATTATTTATGTTTCTTGTTTGGACAAGAAAGGTTTTTCGTTTACAATAAAGGACAACAGTTGCTCTTTTGCTTTGAATGATTTAACCTATGGTGTTGCGCGTTTGTTTAATGGTTTATATGTTCTTGACTTAGATAATCCTGTCTGTAATATAGAAAACAAACGACTTAAAGTTAATGACTCAAATCAAACATACCTCTGGCATTGTCGTCTAGGCCATATAAATGAGAAACGCATATCCAAATTACATAAGGATGGATATTTGGATAAGTTTGATTTTGAATCATACCAAGAATGCGAATCTTGTTTGCTTGGTAAAATGACTAAAGCCCCTTTCACTGGTAAGGGTCAAAGGGCCACTGAACGTTTGGAGCTAATACATAGTGATGTATGTGGCCCAATGCGTGTGATGGCTAGAGGAGGCTACTACTACTTCATAACATTTACTGATGATTTCAGTAGATATGGATATGTATATCTTATGAAGAATAAATCTGATTCTTTTGAAAAGTTCAAAGAATACAAGGCTGAAGTAGAGAAGCAAATTGGCGGAGGTGCAAGTATTAAAATCTTACGATCTGATCGTGGAGGAGAATACTTGAGCACTGAATTTAAAGATTATTTAAAGGAGTGTGGTATTGTATCACAACTCACTCCGCCAGGTACACCTCAATGGAATGGAGTTTCAGAGAGGAGAAATCGCACCTTGTTGGACATGGTGCGATCGATGATGAGTCATGCAGATCTTCCAATTAGTTTCTGGGGTTATGCTCTAGAAACAGCGGCTTTCACACTTAACCGTGTTCCTACTAAGAAGGTTCAAAAGACTCCATATGAGATATGGGAGAAGAAACGGTCAGGCATGAGCTTTATGAAAGTTTGGGGATGCAAGGCGTTTGTGAAGCGTCAAGTATCTGACAAGCTTGGACCTAAATCTGAAGAGTGCAATTTTGTGGGATACCCTAAAGAAACAAAGGCGTATTATTTCTATAGTCCTTCTGAGCAAAAAGTGTTTATTGCTCGAGATGCTGTCTTCATGGAAAGGGATTTTGTTTCCAAAAGAAACAGTGGGAGAACTATAGACCTCGATGAAGATCGAGAACCACAAAATAGCATTGAACCTGAAGTGGAACAAGAGCAGGATAATAATAACGTTCAACAAACACAGGTTGTTCGTAGAACTGGTAGAATTCGCCATGAGCCAGAGAGATATGGATTTCTTTTGACTCAATGTGGTGATTTGATGCTCATAGATGAAGATGAGCCTCTCACATACCAAGATGCTATGAGCAGTCCAGAATCTAAGAGATGGCTAGAAGCCATGAAATCCGAGATGGAATCCATGTATGAAAACCAAGTATGGACTTTGGTTGATCCACCTGAAGGGGTAAAACCCATAGGGTGCAAATGGGTTTTCAAGAAGAAAACTGACATGGATGGAAATGTTCAGACCTATAAAGCAAGGCTAGTTGCAAAAGGTTTCAAGCAAATTCATGGTATTGACTATGATGAAACCTTCTCACCAGTGGCTATGGTCAAATCCATAAGGATTTTGCTTGCTATTGCAGCATTCCATGATTATGAAATCTGGCAAATGGATGTCAAAACAGCCTTCCTTAATGGAAGCCTTGAAGAAGATGTGGATGTGTACATGACACAACCTGAAGGTTTTGTCAGTCCAGGGAATGTTAGCAAGATATGTAAATTACGTCGATCCATTTATGGATTAAAGCAAGCCTCTAGGAGATGGAACATCCGTTTTGATGAAACTATCAAAGAGTATGGATTTGTTCAAAACGAGGATGAACCTTGTGTTTACAAGAAGGTTAGTGGGAGCCATGTGGCATTCATAGTACTATATGTTGATGACATACTACTAATGGGGAATGACATACCTTCTCTCAAGGCTGTTAAGATTTGGTTAGGGAGTAATTTCTCTATGAAAGACTTAGGAGATGCATCCTACATTCTAGGAATGAGGATCTATAGGGATAGATCTAGAAGGATGATCGGTCTAAGTCAGAGTACATACATCGATAAGGTTTTGCACCGTTTTGGTATGCAAAATGCAAAAAGGGGATATGTCCCCGTATCTCAAGGGATAACGATCTCTAAAGATCAGTGTCCGAAATCATTGGATGACAAGGACCGCATGAGTAAGGTTCCATATGCCTCAGCAATTGGATCCATCATGTATGCGATGGTATGTACTCGCCCAGATGTTTCGTATGCTTTAAGCATGACGAGCAGATACCAATCTAATCCAGGTGAAGGTCACTGGACGGCTGTCAAGAATATTCTAAAGTACTTGAAAAGGACTAAAGATTCATTCTTGGTGTATGGAGGAGAGGAGAAACTAGTAGTAAAAGGTTACACCGATGCAAGTTTCCAAACAGACAGGGATGATACTGTATCACAGTCTGGTTTTGTGTTTTGTCTAAACGGAGGTGCTGTAAGTTGGAAGAGTTCAAAACATGAAACAGTAGCTGATTCTACAATGGAGGCTGAGTACATTGCAGCTTGTGAAGCGGCTAAGGAAGCAGTTTGGATTCGAAAATTCATTACTGAATTGGGAGTGGTTCCATCAATCGCAGATCCCATTGATCTATACTGCGATAATAATGGAGCCATTGCACAAGCTAAAGAACCTAGAGCTCACTCCCGAACCAAACATATACTCAGGAGATATCACCTCATTCGAGAGATTAATGAGAGGGGTGACATACACATATGTAAAGTGCACACAAATGATAACATTGCAGACCCACTGACCAAAGGCTTGTCGCAGCAGAAGCACGACGGTCACACTAGTTCCATGGGTATTAGATACATGGGTGATTGGCTCTAGTGCAAGTGGGAGATTGTTAGTGTAGGTGCCCTAGAGGCAAAACAATTTTTCCTTTTAATAAACATTTATGTCATTTGATTATTCAATAAACGTATTTATTATGACTTTAATTACTGCGATATATTTGTTAGCATAATAAATGTCCTTAGAATCATGATACTCGTTATATAGTTTAAGTACATGACTTGAACTTGAGATTATATAATATATCATATTCTTAAAGGTTCCCTAGTCGAGTATTATTATGATAGGACAATAATAATACATAAATAGACTAGTATGTTGTTTGACAGATAACCACATCTCATTGGTTATAAGTATGGGGATACTAAAGTCAATACATAGGTACATGTAAGGGTACATGGTACTGGACAGACCCACAGTGAGATTCTTCATGTTTAATTAAGTCATAAGAAAGACTCACAGTGATAATGGTGTAATGATCCTCTGACTTGAGATCATTATATTTCTATACGAGGATTGATATACTTTGACTACATTAAAAGTTACCTTTGACCGGGTGATGATAAAAGTGGACATCGGGTATATCATGAGTCGTATGAGAAATATGAATGATAGATAAAGGATTTAACCCTCCTATAATTAGGAGAGATATTATTGGCCTCTTGATTGAGTGAGACTATAAAATGCATGGCCGTGCTCAAATAATGATTTATTTTTCATAGTCTACTCATGGATCAAGTAAACCCGGATTAAATGTTGAAGAGGATGACTAAATACATGCCTCGAGTTTAATCTATAATATATATGGTTAAAGGGATTATATTACACGGAAACATTAATCACGAAAGGTTTTATCGAATCACGATTTAATTATTGTTTAATTAGGTAGCAATGATGTATTACTAGATACCGCTCATTGTTTATAATTTTATTGGAGAATAAAATTATTGCTAATTAAATAATAGCCTATAGGGTCACACACATAGAGCACCTAGAGGAATAGTTAATTTAATAAATTAACTATTCCTCTAGGTGCTCTATGTGTGTGACCCTATAGGCTATTATTTAATTAGCAATAATTTTATTCTCCAATAAAATTATAAACAATGAGCGGTATCTAGTAATACATCATTGCTACCTAATTAAACAATAATTAAATCGTGATTCGATAAAACCTTTCGTGATTAATGTTTCCGTGTAATATAATCCCTTTAACCATATATATTATAGATTAAACTCGAGGCATGTATTTAGTCATCCTCTTCAACATTTAATCCGGGTTTACTTGATCCATGAGTAGACTATGAAAAACAAATCATTATTTGAGCACGGCCATGCATTTTATAGTCTCACTCAATCAAGAGGCCAATAATATCTCTCCTAATTATAGGAGGGTTAAATCCTTTATCTATCATTCATATTTCTCATACGACTCATGATATACCCGATGTCCACTTTTATCATCACCCGGTCAAAGGTAACTTTTAATGTAGTCAAAGTATATCAATCCTCGTATAGAAATATAATGATCTCAAGTCAGAGGATCATTACACCATTATCACTGTGAGTCTTTCTTATGACTTAATTAAACATGAAGAATCTCACTGTGGGTCTGTCCAGTACCATGTACCCTTACATGTACCTATGTATTGACTTTAGTATCCCCATACTTATAACCAATGAGATGTGGTTATCTGTCAAACAACATACTAGTCTATTTATGTATTATTATTGTCCTATCATAATAATACTCGACTAGGGAACCTTTAAGAATATGATATATTATATAATCTCAAGTTCAAGTCATGTACTTAAACTATATAACGAGTATCATGATTCTAAGGACATTTATTATGCTAACAAATATATCGCAGTAATTAAAGTCATAATAAATACGTTTATTGAATAATCAAATGACATAAATGTTTATTAAAAGGAAAAATTGTTTTGCCTCTAGGGCACCTACACTAACACATTGTGATGTGATTGAGTGGTTGAGAAACCTCCCCCTGAGATGGACACCCTACTTGAAGATTGTTGAGAAGTGTTATTATCCATTGATTGGTTATCAATTGATGTATTATCAGTCGATTGATGATCATCAACTGATAAGTTATCTGTTAGTGTATTGACATCAATTGATGGAGAATTTCTAGGTAATTGATTTCTTGAAATTTCTACTTCATCATCACTTTCTTCACCATTACCAGTTAATTCATTCTCAAAATGCAAAAGGTCATGGCACTAGAAGAAAAACACGATCATACAACACTTATTACACAACGGTTAAAAAAATAACTGTTGTCCCAAAAAATTAAACAACAGTGTATGTTTATATTTTGAAAAACTGTTGTCTGACTATGACTACGATAACTGTTATTGAACTTATTGTAAACCGTTGTCTCTGTGTACCTTTGATCATACCAGACAAGTGTTATTAATTTGATCGGTGTCTCATATCTTTCACACAAAGGTTATAATCCGTTGTTGTTTTTAAAAAAAACTGTTATGTGACTATGACTACAATAACTGTTATTAAACTTATTGTAAACTATTGTCTCGGTGGTGTATCTTTGATCATACCAGATAAATGTTTACACAACGGTTTGTAAATGAAACTGTTGTCTTCAGCACTTCCATACAAGCTTTTTTAAATTTAAACCATTGTCATAAACTTATTTATACAAGTGTTTTACAAATAAACCATTGTCTTCTGTGATCGCACGTGATTGGTGGAAAAACTTTCACGTGGATTGCTGAGGTGGCAAAATAAGAGCCCTCGATTGAAATCTTCTTGTCATTAAAGACTACATGCATAGATTCCATAACAATGTGTAATTTAAGATTGTAGACTCTGTAAGCCTTGGTTATTATTCCATATCCAATAAATATTTTCTCATCATCCTAAGCTTCAAACTTTCTCAAATTTTCACCTTGATTCCTTAGGATAAAATATTTGCAGCAAAAGACATGAAGAAAATTTAATGTTGGCTTCTTGTATTTCTTCATCAATTGGTATATAGTTTTGCCTTGTATTTGATTTACCATGGAGATATTTTAAATATAACATGCAGTATTAATTGCTTCTGCCAAGAAATATGTAGGTAATTTTCTTTCTTCCAACATAGTTCTAGCAGCTTCAATCATGGTTCTGTTTTTATCCATTCTGTTGGGAAGTTTTAGGAGTAGAGAAGTGATGAGTGATTACTTTTTTTTCACAGAATTCTGTCATTGTTGCATTCTTAAGCTCAGTACCATTATTACTCCTTTTTTTACCTTTCATTCAGTGTCATTTTCAACATTCTTCACATGATTGATAATAAATTTGCTTGCCTCATCCTTGGAATGCAAGAAATATACTCATATGTCATTTCTGAACTGGGATCCAGGCCTTTGAGCTTTTAGATTCCTCTTGAATTTAAGCTTTGAAAATTTCCATAATAAAAATGCAAGGTGCTCATCAATTTCAATTAAATCATCCTAGAGCATCCTTCATTTTCTTCACATTTTCCCTTTCCCTTTCTTTTGGATGATTCTTCAATAACATCTCCAACCATTATGATAGATCCACCTACACAGCCACTTCTTGTCTTCATTTCCCTTGACCATCAAAGCCATAGTGATTTCCTTTCTTTGATTCTTCTCAATCTCTTCATCTTGTTCAATTTCCAACTCACATGTCTTAAGAATACCATAAAGTTTCTCAAGAGTATAGTCCTTGAAGTCCTGAGATTGTCTAATGGAGACAGTTGCATAAACCCTACAATATAATTTTAGTCCATTCAAAATCTTTTGGAAGCTACTATAGGTATCATTGATATATTCTCCACTCTTGAAATGAAAAGTTTCATATTTCTGAATCAAGAGTAACATCTTATTTTTCCTGACTTGTTCAGTCCTTTCACATAGAGTTTGAAGAGTATCCCATACCTCCTTTGATGAAGTGTAATTTATCACATTATCAAATATATATTTATCTAGATCATTGAACAGAATATTCATGGCCTTTTTGTCCCTAAGCACATCCTTTTCATCCTCTTCTGTGAACTTAGTGATGAGTTTTGAAACATATTTGTCAAATGCAGGAGTTCCATCAAGATTTACACATGTGACCAGTTTTATGAGAACATGAGGACCTTTCTCTATGCAATTAACATAAGAAGGGTTAAGAGAAAGTAGATGCAGGTGTATTTTAACTTTCTATGGAAAGTATTTATCTTTTTCTAACACTGAGATCTTTACACCTGAATCCTTTTGGCCCATATTGACTTGTTCTTGATCTTAAACTATCTATATGTTGAAAGCCTTGCTCTAATACTAATTGTTATTCCCTGGAACAATGTTAATATATTTGTAGAAAGGGGGTGAATACGAATATAATAACTTTTTCATATTTTTACTTTCCTGAAAAGTTTGAGAGGATTTTAAGTATGAACAAAGATAATTAAAAATGAATATTTGAACAAAGACAAGATCTTTAAAATTACTGATAGATTGATTTTACCATCAGTGTGTGTCTTTGCTCAAATAACCTAGGTTAAGAAAACCTAACTGCATTTACAAGGTTAGAAATAAAATTAATTCTTCTTACAAAGTACCCCAACGCTGACCAGTTGATTCATAAAATAAATCTAACTCAATTGTATATTTTTAACAATGCTACCACTCTTATTTATATTACACAAGAGTGTTTACAATCTCGAGAATAGTAAAATAAAACTAAATATTCTAGGAATATTTCTAAACTATCATTCCTATCTGTTTATTTCTATTTTGAAAAATATCTTCATCCGAGGAAGGACACCTTCGATATGAGTCTTGATAGTCAATCTCGACTGTCTTCCATAGGTATGCTTTAGTCTGAATATTCATGACATTTTGTCTTGTTGTGGAGTCCATGTCAATTGTTAATTTACTGTTAAACATATTAATTGATTATTCATTGTATTCAGGGATGAGCAAAACCGAACCGAAAACCGAAAATCTCATGAAACCGCATAAAACCGAACCAAAAAAAATGAAACCGATTAAAAACCGAATCGATATTTTGGTTTTGGTTCGGTTTTAAAATTTTTATGAACCGAATAGAAACCGTACTGAACTGCATTAATATTTATAATACATATTATTATATATATAATAATAATAATATAATATCATTATATTTGAATTTAAATATTTTTAACTATAGTAGAACCTCGATAAATGAATACGTTTGGGACCATAAATATATATTCATTTAACGAGATTATTTATTTATAGATAAATTAATATAATATTTATTTATCAATAAATGAATATTAATTCATTTAGATAATATTTTTAGGACTTTTTTCTTAATTATATTATTATATATATATATTATGTTTAAATGACCTAGAATTCACCACAGTTATAATTTTTATGTAAATTTTAATTGTATTGATTTTTTTAAAATTCTAGATTAGTTGTACTGTACATGCGAGCATGTAATAGATAAAGTACACAGTACCATGTATTACACAAAATTAAGGATAAGATGCATTTTGGTGGAGGGAAGAAACAAAACATTTTAGAGACATTTTTCGAAAATATATGACTTACTAATATGTTTAGAAATTATTATTGGATAAAATTTACTCATATATTATATAAATAAAAATATATTATTTGAAATAGAGTTATTATTCATTTATATTTACATAGGGCCTATAAAGACTACATTTTTATTTATTCATTTATGCATTTAGCGAGTTTATTGATTAAGCCCATTTGCCCAAATTGGGACTGAAGGAATTTATTCAATTGTCGAAGTTATTCATTTATCCAGGTTCTACTGTAATTATACAATGTAAATACTAAATATATAATATTACAGCACATCAATACATAATATAATTGATAAGCTACTAATCTAATTATTTTTTCAAATTTCAATTTATGTAAGATGACGAGTATAATAAAATAGTAATGGTTTTAAAACCGAAACCGAACCAATTGAAAACCGAACCACACTTTTTAAAACCGAACCGAACCGATTATTTTTGGTTCGGTTTTGGTTTCTATTTTTTAAAACAGCACACAAGTGAGTACGGTGCGGTTTGAGGCTCAAACCGCACCAAACCGCACCATGCTCATGCCTAATTGTATCCATCAACTGATATTCTTTTTTATTGATCTTGATATCAATCGATTGAAAATAACTATTGATTTATCGATTGATAGATGTTATCAATCAATATACCAATCGATCGTTCTTCGTATCAGTTGATGGTCTTCAATATTTGACTTGACTTTCTGTCAATTGACTTTCTATCCATTGATGCCTCCATATCATTTGATCATCCTTCACTTGTGCAATTTTTTTGTCTCCAAATAATTACAATTTGATAATCTAAGTTATACATCAATTGATGACCAATATCAATCCACTATAGTATCAATTGATGAGATAATTATCAATCGACTAACATCATATCAATTGAAATAGACTAAGTACACCTATGCTACAATCCACATTATCAGTTGGTTCACATAAACATGTCAACTGATAAATAGTTTCATGATTAATTGATATTTATAATTTTTTTATATCAATTGATCAGTTACAATAAAATAAAATTTTATGATTCTAAGGTTTAATGTTATCATCAAAGTTATATTGATTCTTAACATGAACATTAAAAAATTTAAATATAAAAATTACTTATTTTTCATTTATCTTTATTTTTATTGTAATGATGGAAAAAATTTAATGTATAATTTGAATAATAATTAATTTATATTATTTAATAGTATTAGTTTGTAAATATCAATATTTTACTCAAAATTTTATTTTAAAATTTATATATAATAATTTACTTTTCAAAATTGACATAATGTGACACCAAGTAGTATTAATTTTATTTTGTTAATTCCTTGGTGGCATATATAGCTAAGGTAGGTCGAGAAAGAATTTGTTGTGGAGCATTATTAATCATAGTTATTTATTTACTCACAAAACCAGATTTAAAGATAATAATGCCATCCGTTCTGACCCAAATGAATTTCAGTGAACCCGAATTTTTAGATTTGAATTTGAATTTGAATTTGAAGTAGAGCAAAGTGATATACGACCCGCAATGTAAAACTCAATCCAAACTCGAAATCCAATATATTTATATATAATATTTGTTTAAAAGTTGTGGTATGCAGCGTACTCATAATAAAATTTTATATTATTTTTTCATTTAAAAAATATTTAATAAAAAATTACAATGCCTGTATAAATTTATCAAAAAATAAGTTATTAAATTGCTTTTTGAAGGAAATATATATATATATATATATATCATATATCACAAAACAAATAAAACATTATATACAATTAATTTTATAAATTAAAATAATTGTAGGGAAAATAATTTCATTATTTTAGTTCATTTTAAAAGCTATTATATGTATCACAAATAAATAATATCATTTACACCTTAATATTAAAGTTTGAGATAGAACCTAAACTATATATAAATGTCCCAGAAGTAATTTCGCTGATATGAAATTTACCTTAAAATATGGAAAACAATCGAGGGGTATTGATTTTTTCCGAAGGGACTTGAAATCCATTGGGTTGACTGAGAAATTTATCCTCTAACTCTACTCAATGATTTCATTAAGTTCTTTATTTAAGTTCCTCTAACTCTTTGATTGCATATTATTATTTAAAAAATAATTCATGCCATCGTAATTTATAAATAAATTATGTCATTTATATTATAAATTTTATTATATATACGTGATTAATTATTTATGTTTTTACATGTCATATTATTATATTATGTTTTAATTATTTATTTTGGAAATCGGACTGAAATTAGACCCTAATGCATTGGATGTTTTGGAGCATAATTATATGTCTTGGCTGGTTGATTATCAATTACATTTTAGTGCTAATGGATTAAAAAATACTATGGAGGGAAAATTCTAAACTTTAGAACAAAATGCCAAAACTTTATCTTCTTTAGGCTCCATGCACATTCATACACATTAGGTTATCCGACCGATTTTGGCGGTCATTTTTAACTGTTTTCCTTGTACTGAATAAAACAACGGATGTATTAGTTGTTACTATTTCACACGGACGATATTGGTGCAATTGATGGTACTCATGTTCGTTTAAAAGTATACTCTACAAAAACTCCTATTTATCATGGAAGGAAAGATTATCTGGCCCAAACTATATTGACTTCTTGCATGTTTGGATCAAGTTTTCTTATGTCATGGTTAGATGGGAGGGACTCAAGACTCAACAAGTATGTATATACAGTAATTAGAAACCATTGTCTCAAATTCTACAAAGTATAGATGATTTTGTTTTTAAATGTAAACTAGTATATCATTGCTTATGATCTCAAATTAGTATATAAAATTAGATCTTTTTTTTTAATAATGCTTATGATTTTACTCCCTTTGGTCCTTATTATAGGTCCTTTGACTTTCTCCACACATTTCAAAGTCTTTAGACTATATAGTTAAAATTATTATTTTTTGAATTTTCTTTTTCACAATAAAAATATATATTTAATATTTTAATTCAGAAAAAGAAAAATTAAAAATTATTATTTTACATTTAATTCAATAAGACTTTCTTCCAAGAAAGTGGTTTTGATGTGTTTACCGTATGAATATATAATATTCTTTTGAATATGTTATTCAAAATAAATAAAGGAAAAAATACAAATATGTAATGGTAGCATATGACTAGTTAAAGAATGTAAAAATTATTAATATTATACTAAAGAGTAATTAACAACAAGAAGATTAAGGAGTGGAATGCGGATCAAACAAATGAAAAGAAAAGAAAAATAATGGTGTTAATCTTAAGGTACAATGAAAGCGGCTTGACAAACACTACAAGAAAAACACCATCAGACAACACATTTCAGACAACGCTCAGAGAAAAAAGCGTTGCCTAGATTTAACAGACAATGTTTTATTTTTGCCCCCAATTAACTGTTGTCTGATCCATGTATTATACAACAGTTTTAAAACCGTTGCCTAAAAAACTCAATCACACAAGAGTTTTTATATGTCGTATTGTGCAAAGAAATAGCTCTATACAATGGTTTAATAAAGCTGTTGTTTGAATAGACTTGAGACAATTCTCAGTGGGAAACCGTTATTGAAATCACACAAGTGTTTATTGTGAGGTATTATGTAAGACGTTTTCAAATAACAGTACAATATTGTGTTGTCTGATAGAGCTCATCAGATAACAATTTTTCAATGTTGTATTGTGCAAAGTAAGAACTCTACACAACGGTTTCAGAAGTGTTGTTGGAATATAATTCAGACAAGGTTTCAAGAAATCGTTGTTGAAATAAGACAAGTGTTTTCTTCATTGTATTATGGAAGATACCTTCAAACAAGTGTTTCTGGTGCGTTGTTTGTTATTCATATTAACAAGGGTTTATTTGTTAAAAACCCTTGTCTGATTTACAGCATGAAAAAAAAAACAATTAAGACCTGCCAGATTAATAACCAAAGCATGGCAACCATCAAAGATCATAATCAGACCAACACAAAGTATATATAATTTAATTACATCATGAAAGTTGAATGAATTCATCTACGTCATCTCGCATGTAACTAGCCATGTCATCATCATCTAAATCGACATCGGGTAAATTGGGAACAAAACAATCGTTCTCAAGTTCTACTTCGATCGATCCCTCATTTTCATCATCGCTCTCTTCATAGTACTTCTTCTCGGGTAATTTCAAAACGACTGACCATAATTTATCAAGAGGGTCGTCTATGTAACAAACCTGTTTAACATGTTTTGCCAAGATAAATGGATCATTTAAAAACCCCAACCTATTTAAATTAACCAACGTATATCCCAATTCATCTACTTTAACTCCTTTATTCATATCGACCCACTCACAACGAAAAATAGGAACTCTAAAGGTGTTATAGTCCAACTCCCATATACTTTTTATAACTCCGTAATATGTATGGGACAAATGCTCAATGTTTTGATCTTTAACCTGCACAATCATTGCATCAGCTACGACACACACACCACTGCATTAAACTTGGCGAGTCTCATCACGATCCTTCGTACTAAACGTAACTCCATCCACTCTATAGCCGCTGAATGTTGGTACATCCTTGTTGGGCCCGTCTGCAATCCATCTTAACTCTTCCGACACTTCTTTTTCATTCACCAAATCTGAAGCAATCTTCAAAGAAAAATATAAAAATTTAAGGTAAAATGATTCATGTTTCCAAGGAGTAGTATAAATTGCACATAACTGTTAATAAACGTCTATAGTACCTTTTCTTTAAACCATTTTGGGAATGTCTCATTTTGCTCCTTCTTTAACCACATCTCATCATTTTCATGTTCCGGATGAATCATCATTAACAATGCCATGTGCTCACTGCATGGAATTAAAACAAACTGCATAAATAATGACATAATGGCATAAAATATGTAATGAAAACAGACTAATGACATACTCAAAATATGGCCTAACGTCAGTAGTATTTTGTAGAAGGCATAAATGTGCTAGGTGCAAATTGGTGTTGCTGGGGGTTATCATGGTTGCACCAGATAATGGCCTGCATACGACGTCCTTAGCATGCCTTCCACTTTTTCGTACCCCAATAGTCGTTTCTTCGTGACTGGCCAAACACTCAACGGCCTCTTCTGCAATATAAGCCTCTGCAATGCAACCTTCTGCACGAGCACGATTCCTCACATATCCCTTGAATGTCTTCATATATCTCTCAAACGGATACATCCACCTAAGAAAAATTGGCCCGCACAACTCAACTTCTCGTACAAGATGAACCGAGAGATGAAACATTAAATCAAACAAGGAAGGGGGGAAGTATTTTTCCAGGTGGCATAAAGTTTCTACCAACTCAGATTGCATTTTCTCTAACTTATCCACCTCAATAACTTTACTGCAAATTGCCTTAAAAAAAAGACAAAACCTAACAACAGTATTCCTGACCTGTTTTTGTAGTGACGACCGAATTACAATCGGGAGCAAGTGATGCAAAATCATATGACAGTCGTGAGATTTCATTCCCGTGAGTCGAAGATTTTCCATCGAAACTAAACTCTTAATGTTTGAACAAAAACCATCAGGCAACTTCATGCCAAGAAAAGATGAGCAAACAACCTTTTTTCTGAATGAGTTAAATTCCAAGACGCCAAAGATAACTTCTCCTTTTTTCCGGGAGTCTTTGGCCTCAGCTCTGTTCTTATCCCCATTTCGGCCATGTCAAGTCAGACAGATTCCTTATCTTTTGTCTTCTTTGGTATATTAAGCAAGGTACCAAGTAAAGCTTCACATATATTTTTCTCAATATGCATCACATCGAGAACATGCCTAACAGGTAAAAACTTCCAATACTCAAGTTCAAAGAATATTGACATCTTCTTCCAAATAGGCCGATCATCACCTTTCTTCAATCTAGGTTGTCGTTATGTCTTACCAAAGATATGGCCCTTTAAATGTTGTACTCTTTTAAACACATCTTCTCCAGTTAACGGAATTGGAGAAATTTCTTTTTCCACGGTGTTATCAAAATTTTATTTCTGCTTCCTGTACGGATGATGTCGGGGTAACCACCTACGATGCCTCATGACCACTATCTTACGATAATTAACCAGCCTCGTAGCTTTTGTTTTATCAACACAGATAGTACAACCATTATAACCTTTGATAATATTGCCCGACAAGTTGCCATAGGCAGGATAATCACTAATTGTCCATAACAAAATGGCTCTTAATAAAAAGGACTCTTTCTTGTATGCATCATAAACTTGCTTCCCATGCCACAACTTCTGTAGATCTTCTATAAGTGGTTTAAGGAACACGTCAATATCATTACCGGGCTGAGTTGGTCCAGATATCAACAGACATAACATAATGTACTTCCTTTTCATGCAAAGCCACGGTGGAAGATTATAAATGGACATCAAAACTGGCCAACAAGAATAATCTATATTTGTGCCATAGAAAGGATTAAATCCATCGGAGGATAAAGCTAACCGCAGGTTTCTAGGATCTAAGGCAAACTCGGGCCACTTTGCGTTGACGTCCTTCCATGTTTAAGAATCTGCTGGATGTCTCATTTTACCATCCTTGATTCTCTCTGTGTCATGCCAAGTCATCCTTTGCTATTTGAGGCGAATTGAACACATTTCTCAAACGTGGTATTAACGGAAAATACCATAAGACCTTTGCAGGAATACCTTCCAGTTCCTCTCCTTTTTTATTCAACTTCCACCTAGAGGCTTGACAAATACGGCATCTCGTCTCATCTTCATCTCTCTCTCCACGGTACAAGAGGCAATCATTCGGGCACACGTGTATTTTTTCATACTCCATTCCTAAAGCACACAAAGTTTTCTTCGCTTCACTAAATGAGGAGGGAAAAGTGTTGCCTTCTGGGAGCATAGACCCAAATAGAAGTAGAATCTCAGAGAAGCAACTATCGGATATTTGATATTTTGCTTTCAAGTTATAAAACTTTACTAAAGCACTCATCTTAGTATATCCTTCACATCCTGGATAAAGGGGTTCTTGGTCAGATCGTAGATGTTTAAATAAATCCGAGGTCTCTAGGGAAATATCATTGTCAGTATTGTCGGTTTGATGTTAGATTTGATCCACACTTTGTGAACTGCCAGTCTCGTCAGTGACATGTTTACTTCCTGTATTTACCTCTCCATGCCAAATCCAACATTTGTAGGTCTGATCAATGCCATATTGGACAAGATGATCCCTGACTATTCGAGCTTTCCAGGATTTATTGTGTGCGCACCTTAAACATGGACAACTGATTTTGTTTTCATCAAATCCATTCTCAAATGCAAACAACAACAATTCATCCACTCCTATTTGGAACTCTCTTGTTCTTCTATCAGCCCGCACCCAAGACCTATCCATCTTTTAAAATAAAAAAGAATCAACACTTATTCTAGACTAAGGTAACAAATGTACCAGTGGAGCATACAAATTTGTTCTTCATTATAGCAATTTTATGTCGATACATAGCCACCAGGTTAGAGAAGACAGCAAGGACAATCATGAAGATACATAACATCTTGTCCTTCTTTGTAGCAATTTTATATCGATCTCTGAAATGACAAAAACATGAAATGAGTCCCTATTGACATTGAAGTTATTTCTTTGCCTAATGAGTTATATTTTCCATCATTCACGTAAAAATTAAATAACATGTGTCTATTAAAATGAAACAAACCAAATCCCTGGACTTTAAATATAAAACTATTTTGAAAGAAACAAGTCATTCTTTGTGATTTCTTAGCTATTCCAATTCTGGGACATAGGCTAACCAATCTTTACTTGGTTTACATCCTCAATATTCAGCAACTTAGCAATTATATATATTTCTCTTTATAAAAAGATTAAAATACATATATATGGCCTATATGCAAAGCTCTATTTATGTAAGGCCTATATGTGCCCTCAAATTAAAATACATATATATGGCCTATATGCAAAGCTTGAAGTGATAAAATACAAAAAACAGTAAACATATATGAGCAACTATAGCAGCAAATTAGAAAAATAGAGCAATAAAGCAACTGTAGCAGCAAATGACAAATATGAGTAGTAAAAGAACATAATTAAGATACCAGTAAACATAAATCCCCCAATATGAGTATAAACCCTAATTTTAAATTGCCAAACAAATTTTGTCACAATAAAATACCTTAGTTAAGATAGTGGGAGGTTTGGTTGTCTTCAACTACTTCACAGATTTGAGATGAAGAAGCTCTAAACAGAGATGACCAGGATGAGATTTGACATAAATTAGAAAGCTTTAAACACAGATGATATGAGACATAGATGAGATTTAGAAGGGTTGAAGAAATTTAGATGAGATGTAGAAGAAATTTAGCTTTAAAAACATAGTGATTAATTTGATTTTGAAGAAGGGAGGAGTGATTAGGTTTTGATTTAATTTTGAAGAAGGGAGGTGTGAGTTGAAGTTCAGACATAGATGCTCCCGACAAAGGGAGGATATAGTGCTTTTTGAAATTAATAGATAAGATAACATTTTATGATGGAGAAATTTGAAAAAAGTTGTTAGGCCCCGGAAGTATCGTAGAAGGGGGGGTTGAATACGATACTCACTAAATAAAAAATTCTTTCGAATCTTTTGCGGATAAATAATTTAGAGTTCGGTTAGTGGGCTCGTGTTCTTGAGGTGAATAGTGTTTACGGAGCTGTTTACTAATTTTCTGTGTTTAGGATTAATCATTTCGGTTCTAGAAAATCAGCAGGAAAATGAACAACACAAGTTTCGGGGAATATATCATTTGATAAATATAAACCCTGAGGTTGCTACACCCGGTCAACAAATCCGGTCCGAAGAACAAGTTCTTCGCTGCTTAACAAAAACATATATAACTGTCAATTTCCTATACAAGTATTTCTAGATCAGTACAAAGGAAACTAAGACCGTAGAGAGTGATATATAGTGGCCCTGAACATTTTCTGTTAAGGTACCGACCACTAATACATCTCCGGTGAGGAGTTATATATTTTTCTGGGTGTTCCTCCTCTCCGGCTTCGTCTTCTCTCTCTGGTTATTTTTTGTTGTGTTGCAGAAGACTCTGCCAAATGAATGGCTCTGCTTCAATTTATGTGTAGACTTTTTCAGTACAGCTACGTGGCTTCATGTGGTCCAAGTAACTGAGCTGCTTCTTCACTTCTGTTTTTCCTTAAGTATCGGAACAATTTACTGAGTAATTGTTTAACCATCGATGAGTCTGTAGAATAAGTATCGGAGGATTAAAACAATTCCTGAAATAAAATCAATTACTTCAAACATGAGTAACCATCGGCAAGTGGGTTGGTGGGTTCTTTGCTTTTGTTTCCTTTTCCGATAGTTAATAACTATCGGCATAGAAGACAAAATAAGCCCTTTTCATTTCACCAATTCTTTTCCATTTCACCCGATGGTTGTTAACCATCTGTGAATAAGACAAAATAGCTTGTTAACCATCGGTGAATGAGACGAAACAGCTTGACCAAGTTGACTTCTGGATACAGCTTCTGTAGTCTTCTTTACTTAGCCAATTTCGAACCTGTTAAGCTCTTAATATAATTTCTTCCACTGCAACCAAGTCAAATAAATATTTCCTTGTTAATTCGAACTTGATTTATTCTGAGCTTCATCATATACCACTTCACTTGTTACCCATTTCAGTAGATAGTCAATTCTTCTCATTCATAGATGCAATTCTCAATCTCTTTTGTGCTGACGTTTGGTGCAACTGGTCTGGTTCACAAACGACTAACACGATCTTGATCTTCACATCTTCTTTACAATACAATTGACTTTGTTCCTTGTTGATTAGAAGTGCTTCGATTGTAAGTACATTGGAATCCTCTGGCACTTATGCTGAACCATAAACATATCTGAAACCCTGAACATCTTCGAACTTTATCCTTCACTGAAGTCTGAACATATGAATGAACTTCCTCCAGCAATCTATAATAGATTCCAAGATTCCATCTAATATTTTGATTCTTTGTATTTGCCGTATATTCTATCTTATCGATTCCTGTACTTGTGCTCTACAATTCATTGCTTGACTAATTTGCAGATTTGGATCACTAGAATCTTTCTGGTACTTTGACAACTACTTCACTGCTTCCACATCCTTGAATACTTTAATCTTTATTCTTCACTGAGGCATGAACATATTAATGAACTTCTTCCAGTGAGCTAATGCTTCAAGTCTGTAGATTTCCTCTTTATCCTTTGTCTTTACCAAGTCTTCATGTCTTTCTGATTCCGGTGATAACTTCATATTATTTACACGTCCTGTTCTTGTGTTGAGTTATAACCCTATGTTACATATAGGTCTATACATACAGCCTTTCAATCTCCCCCTATTTGTTTGGTAGAGATTAACAAGCAAATCCCTAGAGGATAACTCAACTAACTACAAGAAAATATTAATGCTCTAGACTTGTAAATAATACTACTTGGGTTCTGGATCATATAATACATTTCCAGATTTCTATAAAGTAAAGAGAAATAGAAAATGAGTGTTCATTTAGCACTGAACGCATCGTCAATAGATATCATCTTCATTCCTCTGTGTTTGAGCTTTTCTCTGCTTCAAAATCCTTCATTGCTTCACCTATAAAGAACTTATCATAAACTGAGTTTCATAAGAATCAAAATTCCTGGGAACATCTTCAATAAAATATAGAACATTGCTCAAATAATGTTCTCCCCCTGAGAATGTGATTCTTCTTCTTTCTCTTCTTCTCCCTTTAGATAATCAATGGAAGTGTCAATTCTTTTCTGTTCTTCCCACTTGGATGAGGAATCCTCTTCTGACAACTCCTTTCAAGTATAGGATACAGCTTCTTGATTCTCCCATATTTCTGTTGTTTCCCCTCAGGATCAGAAGATAAGATTTTCTTTTCCTCGTCTCAAATCTCCCCCTATGGATATTAACTTCTCCCAAGGAGGCGAACCCCTTTTCCCTTTAAGGATCCAGGAACTTCCCTTAATGATCCAGGATACGAACCCCTTTAGGATATTAACTTTTCCAAAGTACGAAGATAAGACTTGATTAACTTCTCCTTTTTCTTCCTATAACTTCTCCCCCTTAGTTGAGGAATCCTCCAATGGCCCACTTTTGAATGGTTTGTCTTCCAAAGAAGGTTCTCGTCTGTCATTGATCGGGAAAAATATAGTAGCTTTTCTTTCAGAAGTAGCAAGTAGCAAGGGTAAGTGTTTGGCTTATGGTTTCCTCACTTCTACTACGTTCTGTTGGTGTTTACACTTTAGTATCGAGCATTTTAAGTGTTTCACTCTTTCTCTCCCTATCTCTCACTCAAGTGTATCTCTCCCTCACTTTCACTTAAGTGTTTCTCTCTCTCACTTTCACTATGCATTCCAAATATAGCCTTCTGTACCTGCAAGTGAAATCCGTCAATTCATATATTCCCAACACCTGATTCATCAGAATGAACTGAATCACTAGCAAGTGGAGAATTGCCTCGTTGAGGTGTTCTTGATCTATCATGCATAAGCACTGTCTCAGCACTAGACTCAATAGCATTTGCTAAATCATTATCTAGTGGAGCCTCACCTCTTTGAAATGGGTTATCCCAAGATATTATATCTTTTAGGGAATCCTGCCTTGTTCTATCAAGGAGTTACCTCACACCTTCTCCGTAAACGGGAGGTGGACATTCCTTTTCAGGATCTGGAAATGTTCCTTCCAGGAGGGGCGACGTAGTAGACAATGTAATGAATGGCAAATTAGAGTCTACGTTTCCCTCGTAACCCTGTGACGGGTAATTTGTTAACATGCCTATACCTCTCACTGTGCACGTCTTGCAATGTGTTCCTAGAATTTATCTGTTTAGGCTTACCATCAGCGTGAGTGCCGGTGGTGTGCTTGACTCATTACAAGATGCTCTGGCTGACGAGCGAATTTCAATGGACTCACCCTGTTGAGAGAATGATTCCAGAGACAGTTTTATTGCCTTTTCAGCTCTGCATCCTTTTGAGAAGATACAGATGAGCTTACAGTTACCTCAGTTATATACAACTTTTCTTCTCTGGAGGTAGAGCTGTGGGTGCACTTCCGACTTCATCCTTATTTGCTGCATCAAGTGCAGTTTCTCCCTTATCAACCTCTAACTAACATAAGTTCCTTATATCTCCAAGGGTTAATATATGGAAGTGGATGAATGAGTGTTTGGTATTAAGGCCTGGGTAAGAGATTGATGGGTTTTCAACCTCTTGGCCAGCTACTGTAGCCACTGGGGGCTAAACGGATAAAATCAATTAAATAAGATAAAACAAAATAATCACTTTAACATTCCAAAACATATTTTTCATCTCAAAAAGAAGGAAAAATATAAGAAGGAATGGTAATGGATTGCATTAAAGCACTTTTAGTAAAAGAGTTTTGTCGGTTCTAAAGATTTATCATTTAAGAACAAGATACCAATAGAAATTTTCTTTAAGATACTTATCCCATAATAAAACGCGGGAATGTGTATCAGAGAAAAAGTCTATCCCTTATGAATTTCTTATAAGGCAAACTTCCCATAATAAAACACGGGAATTTATACCAAAGAAGAAATTCAACTCTTCTACCAAATTAAATCTTAATAAAATGACTCTTTTCCATTAAACCTAAGTACTGTATGTTTTGAAAACAATTTTGCAAAACATCTTTATCAGATAGAACACAATGATTTTCCGACTCATAATGCAATTATGATTTACATCATTTTCGTCCACCTGATAGTATCCCCGACTTAAAATAAAAACATGACAATTGGGGTGAATGAATGCTTAACAATACAGTACTAGGCCTTCAAAGCAACAACCACTGTTTAGGTACTCTGAATCAATGTGAAACATACATTGAAACAAGTATTTAAAAACAAATCATTTTACAAGTGATTGGTACCTCGAAGTTAAAACAATTTTCCAAAAGAGAGAAAAGCTTTTAAAGATAAGACTTTTAAAAATAGCTTTTGGGAGAGGATAAAAGATTTTGAGATTTAAAGAAAGAATATCCTCAAGAAAAGTTTGATTCACACCCTAAGATTTAGAAATCAAAGTAGGGCTGTAAATCAAATAATTTTTAAAAGAGAAGTTTTGAAAAAGAATTCTGAAGTTTTCTTATCTAAAACCGATAGAAAGTGAATGTATATTTGAATAATACATTTTGAAAAAGAAATAGACAAAAATTTCTTTTTAAATACATTCAGGAATCAGTCTAAGAAAGAAAACTAAATATACTAATACTAACGGCTTTTTCAAAAACCAATTTTTACTTAGAATAAAACTAAGCAAATCCATTAGTATCAATATATCATAATTATTTTATAATAGAATATTATTCAATTATTACAGAGATAATAATTATACTACAAATAATTATGCTTCTTATTTATTTTAATATACTTAAATCATGGAACCAATATATCACTGAATTGTTTTATATCATCATGATTTAAACAAATCAAAATAAATTAAATACTTATGTTGCACTAAGCAATTGCCAATCACATGCATATTTATAAATTAACTAAACATGACAATCATTCAGTAGAACAATAAGCATTAAGACATATTTTTATTATTAGTGATTTCAGATAAGCAACTTGTGTTATCACTAATATTAAAAATATCACAATTAATTGCACGTTGATACCAATTATTTGATATTTATCAATAATTTCAAGATGCAAGAAATTGTGCTTCTTATATCATATCAAATCAAAATTATGAAACTGATAATCATTGAATTGCTTCAATCCATAATTTTAATAGGATAAAATAATTTCGCTAAATACTAAAATATTCATAAGATTGAATATTAGCATCTAACTTCCTACACTATATCTAATAATTGTCACTCTAGCATATTACAATTATACTCATAACAATTATTATTGATATATGTAAGCTCGAGAAAATAGTTGAATAGAAATTCACAAGTCCTTTAAATATAGACATTTAACACTTGTGTTCCTAATAGCAACTTCTCGCAACAAAAACAAATTTAGAAATATTTTCTAAGTATATAAAATATTGAGAATTTTTATACACATAATTTAGAAAATACTTCGTCTTTCAATATTAGTGAGTTTTGAAATATGCATTAATTACTTAGAACAGAAATTCTAAATACTGTCACTAATATCAAAAGTATCACAATTATTTGTAACAAAATATTTAAGAATATCAGAGCAAAATATCAGAGCAATTAAGCAAGACATCTTGACTAATACTCATCAAATATTTAACATGCAAATAATTATGCTTCTGACTTATGCTAAATAATTTAAATACCACTTATGCATATTGCATTGTAAGCATGATAATTAAACTTGTAGCAATAAGCACGAGGAACTGGATTATAAATAAATTCACAAGTCCTTTAAATATGGAAAATTTAATACTTGTGAGCTTATTTAAGAATTCCTTGCAGATGGGATTTCCAACAAATATGCACATTAAATAATATCCCAAGTTCACCAACCAACTTAAGACAAAATGAATTCATCAAGTTGTTTAGCAAATATCTACAAGTAATTCACTTAAGAACAACTCTCAGAAGAAATGATACCTGGTGTCCATGCGCTTGTTCCATACGTGGTGTGAAGAGATCAACAGAGTTGCTGGAAATAATGACAGCTTCTAGGAATGACTTCCCTGTCTTTCTTACAACCTGCATATCTCTATAGCTTGTCACTTCAGTTCATATATCTGATTTGCACTGATCAAGCTTAGTGGTCTGTTGGCAAGAAGTCTTGGCAGGTCTAGAATCTTCTAAATTGCGCATCATTAAAAGATCCTTGACTTACTTTAATTGCCATCATTCTTTCGAATTACTTGTAATCCAAAAAGAATTGCAACTCTTCCAACATGCTCATGTTGTACCTACTCTGCATTAACTTAGCAATAAACTCTTGCCAAAGTTTTCGTTAGTAGACCCACATATAATATAATCATGGTATTCTTGCACATATATTACATTGTGTGTGCTTTGTAATCTAGAGAGATATATGTGTGTATAACTACTCTAATATAAAATCATTTTTAAGTAATTAGCAGTTAGAGTGTCATACCATGTCCTTGACAATTTGCTTGAATCCCTAACTCTGTTAGGTCCTCATCTTGTTAGGCCCAATTGTTAGGTCCTAAGAGGATCAAGTCTCGTCACTGGTGCTTACTGTTAGATCTTGAAAGTCCCGAAGATTCTGTTTCTATCATCGTCGATACCTTTTGCTTGATATTAACCTGTAGCAACCAGTTTGGCTTTGTCCCTCATAACAATGCCAATTATTATCCAGTTTCTGTAAACCCTTACTGTATCAGTTTCAGCTTCGACTTTTGGTATGGGTTCCAGCTTCAGTAGATTTTGCCTTCGAACTGATTGAGATCATCTTGCAATGCAATCACCCAATCTGGATCAATCAGTGCATCTTCAATATTCTTTGGGATACCAATTATTGATTGTTGGGTCCCGAAAAATGTATGTTCATTTTGATTAGCACTTCTAGCCTTTACTCAATAATCCGGATCACTAAGAACTAGACTCCAGGAATGACTTTGACTTCAAACCCTTTGTCTCGGCAGATATGTTCTTAATGTATTCCTTTGATCTTCATTGTGTTGAGTACGACTAGTAGATCATTCTTTTATTTGCTCCCCCTGAGTTGCTGCTAGGATGTATTGAGGATCCTTCACCTTTTTCAGTGGATTCTGTTAAAGTCCACGAGTTGTGTAGTTTCACTACCATTTCCACTAATAGGATCTGAATCAACATCATTATCATTGTTTCCTTCTGCAACCTCAGTTTCATCATCAGTATCTGAATTTGACTCTGACAAGATGTCATACTTCAAAGATTCAGAATAGTCTTTCATTTGAATGCTTGGGAGCTTGGTGTAGTAGGTCGACACATTCAGTCTTTCAATCACCTTCTGGTTTTTAATCACAAATGCCTTGATAGCTTTCGACTAAGTCCTTTCACGATCTTTGTTGAATACAGTAGCATGCTGTGTTAATTGCTTCAGCTTCATAATCCCCTTAAAGTGCAGACTTTACTTAGAACTTCATTCGCGAAACTCAGTTCCATTATCTGACTTCAAAGTTCTCACAGCTTACTTTACTTCCAACTGATCTTTCTGATGTGATCAATCACCATCTGTGATGCTTCAATATATGTTGAATGCACGAACATCACCAAATTATAACTAGGGTCATCAATCACCACTAAGCATATTTCTTCCATGACATAACTTGCTTCAGTGTGATGTTTTCATTGACTTCCCTAAATGTGACATACTTCAAAATGTCCTTCTGGATAGAATTCCATTAGAAGCAGTCCTCTCACTAATTTCATCTTTCTCAGAGAATCCATTGTCTTGATCAACAAGTGTGAGAGCTTCTTTTGCCATAGCTAACTCTTTACTGATGAAGCTTTACTGAAGATTTCACTTCACATTTGCTTATAAACTCCATGTCAGCTACGAACAAATTTCCTCACTCTCAGTTGAGCGAGCTTCCAACCTTCTTGTTTGAGATCAAACACTTTTCATTTTCAATGCTTTTCCAGAAAACCCTTGATAAAGAATTCCCTAGTTCACTGTAGATAGTGCTTAAGTCTTTCCACAAGAAAGATGCTTCCAGTGATGACAGTTCTTAAATCATGATAGCCATATCCCTTGTACATCCTTTACTGTCTTCTCCAAAGGTTACCATCGGGGAGGCCTTCTCAACCAACAGTGATAGTAGAGCTTTAATGTTAGTCATATGCCTCGAAAATAACTGTCAAGAAATCACATAACTTTTGCTTCTTTTTACATACTCTGCAATCACAAATGATTAAGCTTCTTGGTACTCAATTTTAATTGAGTCCAGATGGGTTAGAGATATTATCAAAGGTAACAACAGCTTCAATATGCATAAAGCACATGGATAGAAGAACTAACAAATTAATTACTAATTCTGTCTAGTCCATTTCTGTCGTTGTCTAACATTTTTAACTATCTCTAATTACCTAAGTCAGTTTTGGATTAAACCTTGAATCTACAAATGTTACTGATAATTTAGATAATTCTACCATCTTATCCCTAACAAGCAATACATGATCTAATATGACATTTAAGTGCAACTATGTGAGTGCAAGCAAATCATGTGAAAATAAGCACATAAACAATTTAAGAATATGCAGAATATTTGAATAAAACATTATAAGCAATATCAAATTCCACATATACTTATCAAGTCATGTATCACAATAAGAACAAATATAAAATATCTGATCTATGACCTGTTTGTCTATTAGCAATTTTCATAACATTAGCAGAGGTATTAAATCACAGAAGATTTAAATCAAGTTTCAGCAAATGTTTAGGGATACACCTAACCGTCTAGAACACCCTATCTAATTCTAGATATTCATTTTACTGCATAGAAAATCAAGTATGAAATGTACTCACTAAACTCATATAACTAAGCATGAAATCTTATCCTTAGCAATCAATTAAGCATTTAAGTTCTAAGATGCTAACATGCTGACACGAGCCTAATACATTTCAAAACATAATAATCATACAATTATGAATTAGATAAAGATATACTAGTTGGTAAGTGTACCTGTGAAGTGCTTAGTGATTCATCTCTAGTGTTGGTCATTGATGCCAGATTTCCATTTGGTTCATCACTGTCACTGATAGAATCATCCTTGCATTTAACTTCACCAACAAATGATTTTCCTTGCTGCATCCTCACTAATGCTTGTGATTCATGCTACAACTCAACATAGTGTCTGTCATCTTTTGCTTGTACAGGCTTCTTCAAACTGTGTAGCAAACCCCTGATCTTGTCTTTCAACTTTAAACCATCCATGTCTTACAACCGTCTCTTGAACTGTACTTGAAAATCTCCTTTACGGAATCTATAGGTAACGACCTTAGATTAAGAATTGGGATTCCGTCTGAATCTGATGTCACTGAACTTCCTGTTGCCTTGCAGGCTTGACTTGCAGTCCAGTTCTCAAGTTATTCCAAAGTGTCAAATTCACATGCAACACCTTGACCACTACCTCAAGCTACAACATCTTCAATTCAGCTTCTAGGATCATTTCATTTCTGTTCAGAGATTCTCAACCTTGACTTCAATCAAATTTGGTTCCTGGGTCACAAATACAGTGGATATGCTAACAACTTCTGCTTTACCAAATATTATCTTCTTTAGCTCTTGTTCTAGTTCATAGGCTTTCAGCACATACAGGTCTTCTACAGACAATGTGGTTGTATCCTTAAATCCCTGTTGGCTGTATCCCTACGTTCCAGATGATCTGCAGTGTTAGCACGAACGTCCTGTAATCTCCCTGTAGAATAATCTTTAAGGCTTGTACTGAGATTCCAGGTAGTCCAGTCTGTTCTCCTTCACTACTTCAAACCCCTTAGATTTTTCATCCAAAAATTCAACTCAAACCAACTAAAAACTGTACCCAAATAAGCTTTTCATAACCAGAATCAACTTCTTTGGATAATCTTCAGTCGATCTTCATTGTCTTCAATAACCCGTAAAAATCTTCAACTACTAACTTCTGAGCATCCTCGAATAAGTACTTAAGAAAAATTTAAATTTACAGAATTTTTAATTTTCTTAGAAAATAAATTAAACAAAAATAAAAATTTACAGAACTTAATTTTCAAGAATTTTGAATTTTCTTAAAAAATTAAAATATTATAAATTAATATTTAAGAAAAATTTAATTAACAAGAATATTAAATTTTCTTAAAAAATAAATAAATCTAAAATAGATATTAGAGATTCAAAACGTTAAGTAGGCCAAAATAGCATCTGAGGCGCTTATGTCCAAGAGTAACACTAGTGATTCACATTTTTCCTCAAAAAGAAACTTCGCCAATATTAATATCTAAGACATGATTACACAGTAAAAACACTATATGATCATGTTTCAGAGTTTAATAAACACTAGTCAATTTTTATTCCGGAAACAAAAATTACACCAGGGGCAAATATCTTTTTCTGAGACGCAATTCAAAAATGAACACTCTGCGACGTCCAAGCAGCTTCGACACCCTTAATTTAATATTTAAGAAAAATTCAATTTCCAAAAATTTTAATTTTCTTAAAAAATAAATTAATCAAAAATAAATATTTACAGAAAAATTTAATTTTCAAGAATTTCAAATTTTCTTAAAAATTAAATAAATCGTAAATTAATATTTAAGAAAAATTTAAAGTTAAGAATTTTAAAAATTTTAAAACATAATAAATCAAAAATAAAAAATTTCAGAATGCAGCTCCGATAGTTAGTAACTATCGGGGACGTGTCGATAGTTAGTAACTATCGGACAGAAGCTTTTCAAATTTCTAGCGCGTGTAAGTCATGCAGACCTCAATAACAATCGGCAAGGTTGACATATATATATTGAACTTGGTCGAATGATCTTGAACTCGAGTTTATAAATGGACCATCTTAAATGACTTTATTAAATTCTTTAAAAACAAACTTTTATAAATTTATAAAATAAACTATTAAAAGTTATAACATAAACTAATAAAAATTTATAAAACAAATTTTATAAAAGTTAAAAAAATAAATTTAATATTAAGTTTATAAAATAAACTAATTAAAATTTATAATATAAACTAACAAGAGTTTATAAAATAAATTTTATAAAAGTTTATAAAATAAATTAAATATTAAGTTTATAAAATAAACTAATTAAAATTTATAATATAAATTAATAAAAGTTTATAAAACAAATTTTATAAAAGTTTATAAAATAAACTTATTAAAAGTTTATAATTAAACTTATTTAACAAGGCCTCCATTCTGAGTCCAAACAGCTTCTGCACGGTGAGCTTCACTGAGTTACAGATCCTGATTTGTATATCAATCAGTCAGCTCTGATACCAATTGTTAGGCCCCGGAAGTATCGTAGAAGGGGGGGTTGAATACGATACTCACTAAATAAAAAATTCTTTCGAATCTTTTGCGGATAAATAATTTAGAGTTCGGTTAGTGGGCTCGTGTTCTTGAGGTGAATAGTGTTTACGGAGCTGTTTACTAATTTTCTGTGTTTAGGATTAATCATTTCGGTTCTAGAAAATCAGCAAGAAAATGAACAACACAAGTTTCGGGGAATATATCATTTGATAAATATAAACCCTGAGGTTGCTACACCCGGTCAACAAATCCGGTCCGAAGAACAAGTTCTTCGCTGCTTAACAAAAACATATATAACTGTCAATTTCCTATACAAGTATTTCTAGATCAGTACAAAGGAAACTAAGACCGTAGAGAGTGATATATAGTGGCCCTGAACATTTTCTGTTAAGGTACCGACCACTAATACATCTCCGGTGAGGAGTTATATATTTTTCTGGGTGTTCCTCCTCTCCGGCTTCGTCTTCTCTCTCTGGTTATTTTTTGTTGTGTTGCAGAAGACTCTGCCAAATGAATGGCTCTGCTTCAATTTATGTGTAGACTTTTTCAGTACAGCTACGTGGCTTCATGTGGTCCAAGTAACTGAGCTGCTTCTTCACTTCTGTTTTTCCTTAAGTATCGGAACAATTTACTGAGTAATTGTTTAACCATCGATGAGTCTGTAGAATAAGTATCGGAGGATTAAAACAATTCCTGAAATAAAATCAATTACTTCAAACATGAGTAACCATCGGCAAGTGGGTTGGTGGGTTCTTTGCTTTTGTTTCCTTTTCCGATAGTTAATAACTATCGGCATAGAAGACAAAATAAGCCCTTTTCATTTCACCAATTCTTTTCCATTTCACCCGATGGTTGTTAACCATCTGTGAATAAGACAAAATAGCTTGTTAACCATCGGTGAATGAGACGAAACAGCTTGACCAAGTTGACTTCTGGATACAGCTTCTGTAGTCTTCTTTACTTAGCCAATTTCGAACCTGTTAAGCTCTTAATATAATTTCTTCCACTGCAACCAAGTCAAATAAATATTTCCTTGTTAATTCGAACTTGATTTATTCTGAGCTTCATCATATACCACTTCACTTGTTACCCATTTCAGTAGATAGTCAATTCTTCTCATTCATAGATGCAATTCTCAATCTCTTTTGTGCTGACGTTTGGTGCAACTGGTCTGGTTCACAAACGACTAACACGATCTTGATCTTCACATCTTCTTTACAATACAATTGACTTTGTTCCTTGTTGATTAGAAGTGCTTCGATTGTAAGTACATTGGAATCCTCTGGCACTTATGCTGAACCATAAACATATCTGAAACCCTGAACATCTTCGAACTTTATCCTTCACTGAAGTCTGAACATATGAATGAACTTCCTCCAGCAATCTATAATAGATTCCAAGATTCCATCTAATATTTTGATTCTTTGTATTTGCCGTATATTCTATCTTATCGATTCCTGTACTTGTGCTCTACAATTCATTGCTTGACTAATTTGCAGATTTGGATCACTAGAATCTTTCTGGTACATTGACAACTACTTCACTGCTTACACATCCTTGAATACTTTAATCTTTATTCTTCACTGAGGCATGAACATATTAATGAACTTCTTCTAGTGAGCTAATGCTTCAAGTCTGTAGATTTCCTCTTTATCCTTTGTCTTTACCAAGTCTTCATGTCTTTCTGATTCCGGTGATAACTTCATATTATTTACACGTCCTGTTCTTGTGTTGAGTTATAACCCTATGTTACATATAGGTCTATACATACAGCCTTTCAAAAGTTTATTATCACACAACGGTTTTTAACCGTTGTTTGATACACACAACGGTTTATATAATACACAACAACCATTGTCGGATAGACTTTACCATAAGGGTATACCAAGAAAACCGTTGTCTTATAGACTTTACAATAAGAAAACCGTTATCGGATAGGCTTTACCATAAGGGTATACACAACAACCGTTGTCGGATACACACAACGGTTTTTATTAATAGAGGATCGTTGTAGTAAAAGTTTAACTGTAACGGAATTTGTGAAAAGATTATTGTCTGGATCACATAACGCTTTTATAACAAAAAACTGTTATCTCTATTGCTTTAATTTTTTTGTTATTATACTAATTATATTTTAAACTGCGTCAACTAATTACTATTTAACTAATTTCTACAATTATATGTTACAAACATGTAATTAGAAATCATAATTAATTGTTTTATTTTATTTATGTTCAGATACGATATTTAGGATATATTTACGTAATATTATTGTAGAAATTGGTTTCCACGGAATTAAGGTTTAATGTTAATAACAACAATGTCATATGTTACAAGTTATGTTACAAGTTACAAAACCGACGTCAACTAATTCGGATTTAACTTACGATTCAGTCTAGTATTTATATGTTACAAATGTATATTCAGAAATCTCATTTAATTATATAGTTTTATTTATGTTAAAATACGATATTTAGGATATATTTATGTTATAGTTTTATTTATGTTAAAATACTATATTTAGGATATATTTACGTAATATTATTGTAGAAATTGGTTTCTACAAAATTAAGATATAGTGTTAATAACAACAATGTCAAATGTTACAAGTTATAAACCGACGTCAACTAATTCGGATTTAACTTACGATTCAGTCTAGTATTTATATGTTACAAATGTATATTCAGAAATCTCATTTAATTATATAGTTTTATTTATGTTAAAATACGATATTTAGGATATATTTACATTATAGTTTTATTTATGTTAAGATACGATATTTAGGATATATTTACATAATATTATCGTAGAAATTGGTTTCTACGAAATTAAGGTATAATGTTAATAACAACAATGTCATATGTTACAAGTTATAAAACCGACCTCAACTAATTCAGATTTAACTTACGATTCAGTCTAGAATTTATATGTTACAAATGTATATTCAGAAATCTCATTTAATTATATAATTTTATTTATGTTAAAATATAATATTTAGGATATATTTACTGAATGTTATTTTAGATATTGATTTCTACGAAACCAAGGTATAATGTTAATATCAACAATGTCATATGTTAAAAGTTATAAAACCGATATCAACTAATTCAGTTTTCAATATCTAATATTATTAATTTTAAATTATTATCCTCACATAAAATAATACAAATATAACTTTTAAAAAAAATTATTTTTAATAAATTTAAAAACAATATTATAAAATCAAATTAATTCAGCCAATCTTTAAATTTTTTATTTATAATTTTAATTTAAATACAATTAAAATCCCCCCTTTGTCCCTCATTCCCCCCTAAATTTTCATTTCCCCCCTTTTCCCGATTAATCAATTCAAACCCTTTTCCCCTTTTCCCAATTACTCAATCCAAACCCTCTTCCCAGTTACTCTAACCCTTATTTCTCCCTCTCGACTCTTTTCTCCCGACAAACCCATCTCCCATCTCCCATCTCCCATCTTCTTCAAACCCTAACTCTAACAGGTACTCCATCTCTCTCTCTCTCTATCTGTGTGTTTCTCTCTTTCTCTATGTATATCTCTCTTTGTTTGTCTCGTTCTCTATCTATCTCATTTTGATATTTCTCTCTCCGTATTTCTGTGAATCTATCTCCATCTATGTCTCTGTGTGTTTGTATCATTATGTGGTGTATCGTTTACATATGCATGCAATTGATTATGTTAGTATATACTCTGTTTCTTGTTTAGGGTTTCTTTAATTTCTCAGTTGGGTATCTGAATCTTGAAATGAGACTTTAGTTTGGGTTAAATTTGAGATGGGTTCTGTTTATAATATGATGGGAGGGTGTTAATATATGTTAGTATATATGTTTGGCAACTTGCATAAGCTCTTTATATGTTTTTTCTTGATAATATGTACTAGTCAGTGTCTGTCTTTATATGATTTTTGTTTGCGATGATATTGAACTCCAGGCATCTGCGTTGGCTTAAGAAACATATGCTTTATTAGCCAATTCCATGTTATTGCATCATGATGCACTCAATTTATTTGTTGTATTAATCTATGTTAGAGCTCTTTATATGGCTTTTGTTTGCGATGATGGGGTCTGTTGATAATATGATGATGGGTTAAATTTGAGATATGGAGGGTGTTAATATATGTTGGTATAATAGAGTTTAATCATTTACAATTCTATTGTGCGTTGCTTATGCTCTAAATACTGTGTTTGGTGCTTCTAATGTACCTTGCATATGCTCTAAATATTGTGTTTGGTTTTTCTGCTGTGATTCTACTGTGTTTATTCACGATGATGGTGTAATATAGTTGAATCATTTGTTGTCTGCAGATTAAACATGACACCTTCAAAAAGGAGGAATTCGGCTCCAAATACAACCACAAAGAATCTTATGAGGGCATTAAAGAAGAACAAGTCTATAGAGAAGCCGCTGCAGTCTTCCCCTACGAGATCTTCTCCTCGATCAAAAAGGAGCGAGACGAAGGCAGTGCAGTCTACCCCTACCATATTTTCTCCTCGATCAAAAATGAACGAGACGAAGGCAGCGCAGTCTACCCCTATGAGATTCTCTCCTCGATTAAAAAAGAACAAGATGGATGAAGTCCAGTCTTGCCCTGTGAATTCTTCTCCTCAGACTACAAAGAAAATGGCAATTTCCACAAACTTGCAGAGTAAATTGTCTAGAAAGAGGAAACGAGTGGAATAAGAAAAGCCTATCAAACAAGTCGGACTAAAACTTTTAAAGAGAGGATCTGTTACAATGCATCGGATCGTTAGGCGTAAGATATTGGGAATCAAATTGACGGTTTTTTTCAATTTAAAGGGTGAAGCTTATGGTCCAGCAGCCACGGAGATGCAATCTTATATTGGTGTTCTTGCCAGAACTAAAGTTCCAATATATTATGAGTCTTGAAAACAAGTTCCGAAGGAAAAAAAAATAAAGATTTGGGAATGTGTCAATATTGCATTTGATGTGCCATCTACAGCAAGGAAGATGGTGTTCAATTCTGCATGCGCGAAATGGAGGGAGTTCAAAAGTCGTTTAACAACCCAATATATCCTTCCATACAGAAATAATTCTGAACTGCTAGAGCATCCTCCGGGGGACTACACATCTATCGAGAAGGCACATTGGGATCTCTTTGTTGCTGACCGCCTATCTGATAATTTCTCTGTAAGTGTGTCACTTTTCTGTTATCAAATTCTTATTTTGTCCATCTGTTTACTGGGATATCTTTGTAACTAACATTTATATGTTGTGTTTTATGAAGGTGATCCACGCTGATCAAAAAAAGAGAAGGAGTATGAATGATTATCCTCATTATATGTCTCGTAAGGGATATGCGAACCTGGAACAAGAAATGGTTAGTGATCAAGAAACATATTACTTTCTTATTTTAGTATGACGTTGTATGATTATGGTTTAATGTTAAGATTTTGAAATATGTTTGTACATATCCCGTCTGGAGGTGATCCAGAAATTGAGATAGATCGATCATCTACATGGGTGCTTACGCGACAAGATAAAGATGGTAATTTTAAGTCGGATGAAGTTAGAAAGATTGCTGAAGATATTGTAAGTTATTCAGTTTTGTTGTATTAATGAAACATGTATAATTATATGTTATTGATCTGTTTGTCAAATGGATTTTGAACTTGTTAAGTCGGGTAGGCATTTTGCTGAAGATATTGTAAGATATGTTATTGATCTGTTTTGAACTTGTTACATAAGCTAGAAAGGGTTTTTTTAGGACGTCCACTAGGAAAAATGGTTTGTTGTATTGTACTAGATGCTAATGATAAATGCTAAATGAATAAAGTTTTCTTTATTTAGTGGGTTTGATCGGGCTATTTTGGTTCCATGTATTATGATATTGGATTAGTGTTCTATTTTTTTTCTTTTATGCTTGACATTTTCTGTTCATTTTTTAGGTGAAGATGAAAAAGAAACTTGAGGATAGAGAAGTGACAGAGGAGGGAAGTGATGATATTTTAACAAAGGTGCTCGGTAAGCCGGAGCACCGAGGACGAGTACGTGGGCAAGGGACTCATGTTAAGCAGTCCACCTATTTTCATCTTCCAAGGCAGAAAAGGAAAAACAGGTCTATTGATGATAAGATACAAGAAGGTGTTCAGAAATTCATGAAAGAGGAGACCGAAAAAATAATTCGTGAGAGAGATGCTTTTTGGGCGGCAGAGATGGAAAAACTGAAAGCATCTTTGTGTGGAAAAAAAGTTGATTTTAATTATAGTCCAAATTTTGGATCACAACAAGGAAGCTGTTCGAAGGATGTTTTAAAAGAGTTAGAGTTGGAGGGTGTAAAAAAGAAACTGGATCTCATCGAAATCCCTGGGATTAAAGAGAAGGAGGCTGAGATCGAGGAGAAGGAGGCTGAGATCGAGGAGAAGGAGCCTGAGATCGAAGAGAAGGCTGATGTTGAAGAGAAGAAGAATGGGGTCAAAGAAAGGGCTGATCGGGAGGTTTGTGAGAAAGACGATGAATTACCAGCCAAGAGTTGTTTGGAGTGGGAGCTGGCCGTTAGCTCGCGAACCAATGTTGTTGCTTATGCAAAAATTGATACAGGTTGTAATGTTCTTCATGGGAAACCGCTTGGAAAAAAAATGCACGAGTCTCGATTACCCGTGTAGTCCAAGGCTCTGCTAAGATTCCTTTCCCTATTGCGGATGAAATCATTACTGTCAAACAAGCTATGGGAACATTTATTGCATGGCCGAGAGACCTCATAATTGAAGTGAAGACTAGTTGTGCTCTGTCGAATGAAATTGCAAAGGTTAACTTTTGTTTTAAACATATGCTCTTTTTTTAGTTGTAAAGAATAGTGAGTCTAATTCTTTTTAATAGTTCAGTTTGCATTCTTATTATTCTCTTTAAATTTTCCATTTCAGAAAAGTAAGAAAATTGGTGGGAAAAAGTTAAAGAAGTATACAGATTGTGTCCGAGAGCTTGAGTTTGTGGTTGAGATGGGTGGAGATTACAACCCCAATCTAAAGCGCTTATGGCTTTGGGCAAAAAATGCCTTGATGGATGACCGTACAATCACTTTTGAGCTGAGCAAAGAAGGTTTTGGAGAAAGCACTAAACATGTTATTCTTTTATCAGACGTGCATGCTTTGTATATATAGTAAGTTTCAAATTTGAAAAATTTGTTATGTGGTTCTTGATTAGAATTTTGAACTTGTCTAAATGATTGTTTAATTTTCTTATATAGTATATTGCAAGACCATTTGAGAAGGCATAAGATGTCCGAGATGATATCATTTGTTAATCCTGGAAAGGTAGGCGCCCTCGGTTGTGGAAATGCAGGAGAAAGGTTAAAAGCTCTTTCTTTAAGATTTAAGAATGCAAAGCCAGGTCAAATATTTCTATTGCCATATAACCATGTGTGAGTACCCCTATATTTTACTTTTATTACTTTGTTACTTGTGATATGTAGATTCACTTTTAATTTTACTCTTTTGCCATGTGACATGCTTTATTTTGCATATCTAGTTATAATATATAATTGTTAGTTGTATAGTTCAATATTTAAGTTTTTTGAAATAGAGTTGGTATTGTTACAAATTAAGATCTATAAAGTGTCTTTTAATTAGGAATTATTCACTGGAAACAATTTTTTGATGTTTATTACTTTTCACCTAATTGAGCATATATATTAATATATAAATTGGAGGAAACTCGTAAATAATTGAAGTCATTAATTTGTGGAATTAACTAGACTCACATTGTTACTATTCAGCATGTCATATAGTACAAATTGCAGTAACCAATTCAATTGACACACACACTTACTTTTTAATCACTCCTCAGAATAAGAGTAATATAACTGAAAGATTAATGGTGATTAATCATGTTAATTAGTTGAGGACCGTGTTTGAGGGAATGAGCCGGGTAATATAAAATTTATCGTCAACGACTTGCCAGGAAAGAAAAAGATTATCGATGTGAGAATTTAATTTCAATAATATGTTGACTATTGAGTCAGTGTTTAATTTTTTTAGGACACTCTTCACTAAAAAATAAGAGAAATTGTAAAAACAAATGTTATTTTCTTTTCCTTCTTGGTAATTTTAGGTTCTTTCAAACTTCATGTTAAATTAGCTTTCTATTATTATTTATGACTTTGATTAATATATTAATGTATAAATTTTACATGTTCCGATTAGTATTTATGAAATTATGTTCTAATTAAATAATGTGACATATATATATATATAATGTCTTCATCCTTTGTTAGGAATCATTGGGCATTGAGTGTTGTGATCCCAGACGCGCAACTGGTGTACCACATGGACCCACTGAAGCGTCAGATAGCAACTAAAGAATGGACAGAAGTGGTTGACAAGTAAGTGCCACGTCATAAAATTATTTAATGTTCAATCTTTTAAGTGCTTATGTGTTACTGTTGATATATATTAATATATTGGCGCAGTGGCATTAAGCTTTACAAGGAAAATGCGAAGAAGTTTTTGAAGAAGAAAATAGTATGGGAGAATTTGGCGGTAATATTCTTTCCGTAATATATATGTTATCAATCAGTTCTTTGGTCTCTGCATGCATGTTTAATTTCTATAATTTCTTCGTGTATTTATCAGGGCATTCCTCTCCAAAATGGGAGTACAGATTGTGGCTTGTTTATCATGCGTTATATGAAAGAAATATCCCTGGACAAGGAATTCAGATTTGCAACGAAGGTAGAAATTATAATTTTCATAAACTTGTGTCAATGTTCTTGTGTTTTGTGGTGACAATCTCTGAGTTGCACTTTATTTTACAGTGGTTACGAAGGACAAACCCAACTTACAGTGTCGAGGACATCAATGAAATTAGGATTGATTGGGCAGAGTACTTCATGAAGCACCACGCTACTTAAAAGCTTCAAGGTCAAGGCATTTGGTATTTTTGGTTGAACATGGATGGTTTAGGATTTTTAATGGGAATCTGTTGAATTTTTAATCTGGATGTTCATCCCAAAATATTTGGTTGGTTTTGGTAACCTTGTTAATTATTGGTTATTTTGCTTTTGATTTTGGATTTAGAATGATGTAATGGTGGTTTGGTCGGTGAATGATTGGATGATTCTGGTGGTTTTTTACTGAATGAATGGTTGTGTTTTGGTAGTTTTTGGTGAATGTAGTATTGGTATTTTTTGGCTTTCTGATTTTCTGTTATAGCTTGTTTATTTTTTTTCCCAAAACCATTGTTTGTTCTATGTTTAGCTAATGGGACATGTATAAATACAGTTGTTATTAACCACATCAGACAATGGCTAGCTTTTTGAAAATATTGTTTGTAAGCATCTAAAACAATGGCTTTTAAACAACTAACCATTGTGGGATGAAATATTATACAATACATTAAAAGAAAAACATTTGTTTGATGATAAGAGACACAACTAAAAATTGATGTCCAACTAAAACTTTGTCTAAAGACAACAAATATAACACCTACAAAGCAAAGACACCATTGTCTCACTAAATCAAATACAACATACACTATGACAAAAACCATTGCCCAAGTAAGTGAAACACAACACACACTATGACAAAAAACCATTCTCTAACTAGATAAAACACAACAAAGCATATAACTAAAACAATTGTGTGATCAAGTGAAACACAACTAGCAATTTAACAAAATTTTGTAATAGAGCTATTTATACAAGACTTTTTATTTAGAAAATACTTGTCTAACTCAACCAGACACAAGCAATAATTACTAAATATCCGTTGTGTGTTAGAATTGTGACAACACTTTAAGACATGGTAAAGCTTTGTCTGTAGAAAACTACCACAACTGGTCCTTGAGTACCAAACAGTTGTGTGAAACGCTCTCGTTTGTTGCATTCTTTTCTAAAAATACTTGTGGACTCAGCTATACAACAATGATATTCATTGATAAAACTCTTATGTAAAAGTAGATAAAACAACTCTTTCTATTTAAGGAACCTTTGTCTTAACCCCTGAACAACAGCATATTTTATTTTCAATACACTTGACTCACTTCATTTCACACAAGTGGTTTTCAACATAGCGTTGTTGTTTCTAGGTGTTATACAACGGTCTTTAGAACATGAGGTATTGTCTTGATCTCTTTCAGATAACAGTTAACGTACCGTTGTCTGAGGTGCATATCAGACGGCGCCTCAATACTCAACGGGCAAACAGGGTATCAGACAACGGGGAAAAACCGTTTTCTGTTTCAGTTTTCCTTGTAGTGAAAGCACTCCCCAAAAACAAAGGTGTCTTCAACCAAGTACAAGATTAAATATTTATCTGACAATGATGTGTTACATTGTAAACTTATTAGGGGTAGAAAATGATGTGTTGTGTCTTTGTCAATGAGCTCGTTTAATCATCAAGTTTTGAATATTCTCATCAAATTAAAGTTTATATGCTTATAGAAGTGCTACTTTTAATGGCAGCAACCTAGTAACCAGTGGCGATTTCAATATAGTCGGGACTCAAAATTTTAATATAAACAAAAATTTCTTTGTTTAAAAAACTTTAAGACTTATGGTGACCTCAAAAATGAGGTTGCTCTTATTGTTTATAACAGAGAATCACAACTAAATCTATATTAAAGTGTTTATGAAACTTAACATTTATTTCGTACCAATTTTATCTCATATATAGAAAAAAATATGTGATAGATTTTACTTTTGATTTTTAAAAACTTGAAATTTTCTTATACCTTGGTTGTGTAATCAGTCGTCTAAATACTTCTAATATTTTTTTTCTACTTTTTAATTGTTATAAAAATATATAAAATGTGCCCACCAGCCGACTTAAGAAGATGATACTATAACATTATGGCTCCCCGATAAGCGAATCCACTTAAAATCTTTACCGAAAACATCATATTAGCAAATGAACGTATTCATGAGCTTAATGCGCGAAAAATGAGAATTGACAATCCATTTTTTTGAAATCTCAGGAGAATAATGTAATAGTGTACTCTAACCAATCATACTGTGTAAATCAATTTAATTGAAAATTTATTTTAGTTTTATTTTATATTACTTGCTTGGAAAACTGTAATCAAACCGTAGTAAAATAAAGAGTAAAATTAAGAAATTTGGATAAATGTATAAAAAAGTTTATGTGAGAATTATAATTTAACTATCCAAGAATGGATGATGTGATAGGGTGAGAAATAATGACAACTACCAAGTACTAGAATTGTAAATAGAGGAATTAGAATTACAAAAAATAGAAGTTATTATTTAAGGGGAGCTTAAAAATAAAAAACATTATATTGATTATTTTGACTTTAGTCGGGGCTTTAGCCTCCGTCCCTGGTTCCCCCCTTCTAGTAACAGCAGTGGTTGATCAAACAACATTTATTTCTTACCAATATAGTAAACACGTATAGGTGTAATTTGAATGCAATGGAGTGAACTTTTTTATTATAGAGTTTGAGGTGACACTTTATTGTATCAAAGTTAAATAAAAATAAATATTTGTGAACATGTTTGAGTTTGGCACCTATACAAATATATATAGTACTCACATTCAAATTGGCTAACAAGTTTTTGAGATAGAGTCGAACTTGATCTGAGTTAGAAACCTCTAGATACTAATGTAGCTTTGATTTTCTATGCAGAAGTGCATTCCCAAGGAAGGTTTGAAATTACATGCACGGATTTTATCTCGCGTGAAAGAGGGTAAACACCTCAGACCATATGCCTTTAGCTATACTATATGGGTGATGAAATGTGTAAATACCTTAAACAATATTCTTAATATATGATCAACATAGTGCTTATATATGGTGTAGAGTCTAATATGATATAATTACATTAATATTTTTTAAAAAAGTACATGATAAACATGCAATATAATGCAATCTCCCCTTAATACTCAGATTAAGAAAAATAAAGCAAAAAATTTCTCTACAAGTAATTAGGCCATTAATTTATGGATTTTTCCTTTCCTTTGTTATAATTGGTTGACATAGGATCACTCTTAGGTTGATCATTTTTTTAATAATGTGTTGCCTTTTTCCTTTTCCATATTTAGGATATGTGTATACATATACATATATATATATATATATATATATATATATATATAAATTAGGGTATATGCTTTTATGATAGTCAAAAGTAAAGTATCCTCAAATTTTAATTACCCTTCCCCACATTAATTCTTGTGAAATAATGTTTTATGGACTTCAGGGTAACCAGGAAGTGCCGTCGGACGGATGTGATGATTTTTCATTAAAAACTCATTCTTCTTCTAAGATACACGAATGAGAAATATAAACTCGCAGTACTTTGTGAAATTGCCATCCCAGTATTGTTCGGTCAAAATTATAGTGTTGGGGTGGAAGGTTCTTTTCAATATTTGATCCTCAATAATTTTTTCGCCCCCACAAAATTAATTTTACATTAGGTTTTAATAACACCGAATTATATATAGTACTTCCTCCATCCCATATATAATTCATGTCACTATTAGAGGACATGTAAAACAATTTTTTTAAAGATTTTTCCATAAATTATCTTTATATTAATATTTTCATTATTCTTGTAATTTAAATATACAAACAACTCATCTAAATTTAATGCAATTTTTAGGTGTAGACATGTAAACAAATTATTTTCGTAACTTTTCTTTAGATGCAATTTTTTTTCAAAAGTGACATGTAAAATGGAACGGAAGGCGGTAAAAGATTTAAAATTTTGGTACATCTGAACCGAATTCTTTTGGTGCAGGCCGCGAGAGCGGTACAAATCGAAGATAAGATTCTTTTCTAATAACTATCTATAAACAAAATTAGATAAAAGAGATCTGGTATAAAATCTTTATTTGGTCTGAGCAACATACGACTTATCTCAAATTAGTATTTGAAATGAGTTAACCAAACGAATAGGTTGTGTTAGATTGATCTATCGATATATAATTTTGATTTATTTTTCTCAATCATATGGATTTATAAAAATGAAAACGAATTCATTCATAGAACAAGACCCGCAGAAACATATATGGGTTCGGGGTTCAGAGCTATTAGAGCGGGATCCACTTTTTCAAACCCAATAGACGTGAAAATGCTTTTCTAGGATGAAGAAGACATATAATCTTGCCAATTGGGCAAAGGGAGGATAAATAAGTTTATGATGATCAAATTTGTCTTTGTTTTTTACAATCAAATCTCTTTAAGATTATTCGAGAGGGAGAGTAGGTTTTTGACATTTAGCTACTCATATTCTAAATGTGTATCAATGTGCATGGAGCTTAAATAAGATAAAGTTTTCACATTTTGTTCTAAAGATTGAAGTTTTCCGTCTTCCCATAGTGTCTTTTAATCCATTAGCACTAAAATATAATTGATAATCAAGCAGCAAAGACATATAATTATCTCCCCAAACATCCAATGCATTACAATCTAATTTTGTGAAATTCGCCATTTGAACTACAAAATAAATATTTAAAACATATCATCGAAATATCTTGTCCGACATTTATATAACAACCCATGTATTAGTTGTTATTATTTTGCACGGACTGTGTTGGTGCAATTAATCTAGCCCAAACTATATTGGTTTCTTGCATGTTTGGCTCAAATTTTCTTATGTCTTGGTTAGATGGGATGGACCGGAGACTCAAAAAGTATGTATATAATTAGAAACCATTGTCTCAAATTCGAGAAAGTATGTATATAATTAGATGATTTTGTTTTTAAGTGTAAACTAGTATGCCATTGCAAATGATCTCAAATTAATATATAAAATTAGATCTTATTTTTTAATAATGCTTATAATTTTACTCCCTTAGGTATTTATTATAGGTCTTTAACTTTCTGCACACATTTCAATTAAGGCTATTTATACAAAAAAAAATTTATTACTTATCTATGATAAATATACAAAACAAATAGGGGGCGGTTCTACAGCCACACTTGGATATCTTTTGATATCCAACCAACCCATCTCATACCGTTAAAAAAAAAATAAACGGTCAGGATTAAAAATAAAAAAAAGGGGATTACGCTCTATTATAGAGCGTAGACGCTCTATTATAGACCGTATATGTATAAAAAAAAATTCCTCTTTATGCCCTTTACTTTGCCGCGTATGTCCGCTCTATTATATAGCCTATAATAGAGCGTACATGATTTTTTTCCCTAAACCCGGTTTATCTTTACAGAACCGGTTCCTTTTTTAACAAAACCAACACTTTCTAACATATTTCCATAAGTTATAATCGAACCCAACCACAACCCATCCACTAAAACCTAATCACTTCTACTCGATATTGCTTTCAACAATTGGTGCGATTTTGCCTTCTACACGAAATCAAGTATGCATTCTACTTGATATTGACTTCTTTTACATACGATTTTTTCTCTTTTTTTGTGTGTATTCGATTTGTATGCATATTGTGTGTATATATGATTTACTTGTATGCATGTTGTGTGTATATGATTTGTATGCATATTGAGTGTATATATGATTTGCTTGTATTATGTATGTGTTTATATTCGGTTTTTGGATTTGTTGGATTATAGTTCGAATTATTTGAGTATGTTTGTATTAAATTTCTTTTTTTCTGGTATTTAAAGTGGTTTTAGTTCAAATATTTTTGGTTATGAGTATAAAGTTTAAATTTTTTTGGTTGAAAACTAATTTTATTTTTGGGGCTTTTTGGATATGGATGTTATTGGATTTTTGTTTGAATTTCGAAATTTGATTGTGAATATTATTATTAGAGTTTTTAGTTGTGAACATTGTTAGTCTCACGTAATTTGGTCGTAATTTTGTTGAGATTCCGAATATTGTTTGTTTAATTTCAATTTTTTTCGTTATATATGTTGTTTTAGTTTGAAGTTTTTTGGTTATGCATATTCTTGGATTTTTGTTTGAGATTTCAAATTATTTTTGTTTGATATGGACGTTAGTCTATCGACATTGTTAGACTTACGTAATTGTTTCTTTAATTTTAGATATGTCAGATGATTTGTGTGGCCCTGTCGATCCTTCGGTTCTTCACGATCAAAAAAATCACGTTAGCACTCTTATATGGAATGGGATTCACCGAAATCTTCTCAAAATTCGACAAAGTACTTCTTTGCTTTCGGAATGGAAATTAGAGCCATTTCAAGTTCATATTCTACAACAATGGGGTTTCGGAATGTTTACTAATCCTAAGGCCGTTATTCAAAATGATGTGGGTTTGATTTCGGCGTTAGTGGAGCGTTGGAGGCCAGAAACTAACACATTTCATTTCACTTTTGGTGAGATGACAGTGACTCTTGAAGATGTCTACATGTTGATGGGTCTTCCGGTTGTAGGAGAACCGGTAACAAATCTTGAAGCAATTGGTGTCAAGAATACTTGGTTACACAATTGGCCAGATCCGGATCTTTCCGTTGAAGAAAGAGAAGATGCTTTTGGTAGGGGTGGCGTCAGACTGAGTTTTTTGAGGGAGCGATATTGCAAGTGCCCGGATAAGAATAATCCCGAGATGTTGGAGATATATACACGGGGGTATGTCTTCTATTTATGCCGCGCTATTTTATTCCCTACAAAGTCTAATAATGTTGCTCACCCTAGATTAATCCCGTTGTTACTCGATACTAGCAAGATATATGGATATACTTGGGGGGCGGGAGTTCTAGCTTATTTGTATAGGAATTTGTATGTAGCTAGTTACAAGGATTGTGTATCTATTCCCGGATGTTGTACTCTTTTGATGCGTTGGGCTTGTGAGAGTTTGGGTTCAGGAAAACCTATGATTGCAAGTAATGTGCAACATACATGGCCTAGGGCTTTAGCATGGGCGATTCATCGGGTTGGCCAGGGGAAATCCAAGTACTATAATGTCCATATAGCGCCTTTTATCCGAGTTGGGTTGCTTGGAGGCCATATAGCGCCTTTTATCGCATCTTTGACCCACATTTTGAGAGGGCTCGACTAGCCGGTATCGCTCATGTGCCGATCATATTTTTTGAATATTGTGAATATCAACTTCCGGAGAGGGTGGCAAGACAATTGAATATGCCCTTGAGCATACCACCTCCGCGTGAAATAAAAAAAATGAGGCTTAATGTTGATGTTCCATTCCAAAATATGCATCCTAAGAATATGGTTAGATATGTAACAATGTGGCATGAGTTTGTGTATAATGGTATTGGTATTTTGGGCCCCCCGGTGTTTCCCGTATCATTAGAGGAGTATATGGATTGGTATTTGAATATTACAAAATTGAAGATTCTACCGCCTTCAAAACCAATAAAGGATCCTAAAATATACCTAGAAGCGAAAGACAAATTTGACAATCCTAAGGCATTGGATTTGGTATGTTTTCTTCCTAATATATAAACTATTACTCCTAGGTTCCTTAAATAATTTTGGATATGCATTTATATGTTGTTCTTGTTTTTTATATTATAGATCATGTGTGCCGCTCAAGGCATGAGTGACCTTTGTTTGCATGATATGCCTTCGGTTTTTCACGAGTTCATCTTCCCTAACTTTGTTGAAAAGTATGATACTTTTATGCTTGATACTTTTGGTCCGGCATATGAAAGACCCGAGTTTAAGAGTGTTTTACCTAAAAGAAAGGCAAGAAGGGCCAAAAAAGTTACTCATAAAGCTAGTCCGGAGAAGCTATATTTTGAGGAGTATGTAGAGTTTGAGGTGAATCCTAGTGCTCCTATGGACAAAACAACTCAATTTGATGAGGATCCTAGTGAACGGATTGAGGTAACATTTGTCTCTATTTGATGATTTGGTCATAGTGTTTTGTCTTTATTTTTCTATGTTTATCTCTATTTGTTCCAATTTTTCTTTATTTTCATTTTAGGATATTAGCACCATTTTGAGGGACAACTATGATAAGGGATCTCTTATAAAGCCTATCAAGGTACATAAATTGGATTGGTTGAAAGCACATTGGTGAGATTGTAAAAAGGTTGAAAATTTGCCAAGAGGTTGTAATAAGAAAGCAGTTGTTTCTTTACAACCAAAGAAAGAAGTGGAGGATAGTATAATGGATGTATATACTCAATTGCTAGAAGCAAGGGAAACTATGCTCTTTAGTCATGAAGGATGTGAGGCCACAAAATATTATTTTTTGTCTCTATGGTTCTTCCAAGTGATGACCTCACATCATTGCAAGAATATGAAGAATCCGTTGAAGAGAAAAAATAAAGAATGGGAAGCTATTGATAGGGACTTTAAAGCATATGGCACAAAAGATAGAGACGTGAAGATTACTGATTTTGATTATATTCTCATGCCGGTTGCAACGGGAGGTCATTGGATCCTATTTTTGTGGTCAATCAAAAATTTTAGAGTTTCATTATTTGGTCCTCTACGAGATGATGCTCCTTGCATGAAATTAAGAGAGATATACATGAAAGAGTTCTCCGTAGTGGTATATTTCATCTTTTTTTACAATTTGTAGTCCTCAAATTATGTTTGTATCTAATGTGTTTTTATGTTTATTTGATAGGAAAAATTGATTCCTTTGAGTTTCACCGATTGGACCCCGCCAATTACGAAAATGTCACATTTGTCGAAGTTGAAAATGTCACGGACCGACCTAGGCAACGTAATGGTATTGATTGCGGTGTTTTCATCATGAAGTATATAGATTGTATTTTGACATGTAATACCGAAAATTGGTGTGGTGTCGAATGGGATGATGATATTATCTCCCTCTTCCGGTCTCGTATTGGATGGGAACTCAACAAGGGATTAGCCCGACATATGCCCGAAACCTCGTATCTAGCTAGATTAGCGGGATTGTAACTTTAATTTGGATTTGTTGTAATTTGGATCGGATGTAATTTGAATTTGGATTTGTTGTAATTTGGATTTGTTGAATTTGGATTTGTTGTAATTTGGATTTGTTGTAATTTGAATTTGGATTTTTTTGTAATTTGGATTTTTTGTAATATGAATTTGGATTTGTTGTAATTTAGATTTGTAATTATGGTCCTATTCTCGGCCACAACCAAAGTATAAACTTTTCTACATTAGGCCGCCAATGTGGTTTTATATGCTCCATACACCTTAAAGAGCATAGTGCTCTCAGGGTGTTTTTCAATAACAACATAGGCTCCACTTTGTTTAAGTTCGTGTTGAAAACGTCTAAACATCTCCTTTGTATATATAGATGCCGCATGATTCTTCAATGACGAGGATGTTATTCTTGACCTATCCTTATACTTTGTTTCATAATCTGCTTCCCTCTCACGAAGATATTGTTTCTCCAATGCTTTTTGTGAGTTCTCCATAAATTCTTTCAAACCGGTGCTAGCATTCACATACTCATCGAAAAAAGCATTCATTGATTCACTTCTTGAGGTAGTGGTCATCCCGGCAGTGAAATGAAGTTTAGTATACACACAAACCCATTTATGTCGAATGGAATACATACCTTACAACCAACAATGATCAACCAAGTTATATTTTTCAACTAAATCATCCCACCTATCTTCAAATTGTTCAACCGTTAATGACTTGTAGATACATAAGTTGAAATCTTCTTTAAAGTGTGGTTCATTTCCATACAAATTTGATAATTTTTCTCCAAATTTAGTACTTATATGCCAAGTACAATACAAATGATTCGTGTTTGACAAAACTTCGGCAATTGCATTTCCAATCGCAATATCTTGATCCGTGATGATTGAGATTGGAGGCTTGTTTCCCATGGCTTCCAACCAATTCTTAAAAACCCATACATACGAACTTTCTTTCTCATCCCTTATTAATACAAATCCAAATAATATGGATTGGTAGTGGTGGTTGACCCCCGTAATAGGTACAAATGGCATACAATATCTATTTGTACGGTACGTGGAGTCAAACACTACCACATCTCCAAAAACTTTATATGCATTTAATGATCTCGGATCAACCCACAACATAGCACGCACCCGATTTTCTTCATCAACATCTACTCGGTAGAAAAATTCCCCCAAACTATTACATTTCAATTCTCGAAGTAATGTCAAACCTTCTCGGGCATCACTTGAATCAAACACATAATGTCTAATATCACGCAAAACATTCTGAATGTCTTGACTAGTAAATCCAATATTCTCTAAACCTCCCGTTAACTCACCCAAAACATTCAAAGTTTTTAAAGGTCCAATACCCGATTTTTTTTAAGTAACAATCAATTGTCAAATAATGGGGGTTATGTTTCTTGGCCTTTACATGAAATGCACTTCACTAGGTTCTACCATTTTATGATTGTGTTTCAAATTAACCAATGTCACTTCCCATTTCTTTAATTTCTCTCTATGAACAACATACATCCGTGCTTTACAACTCGTTCTACCAAGAGTATCTCTATTTCTCTTCCTTTTTCGGACATCAAATTCATCCAAAGTCTTTTTTAAGCCTAATCTACCACCCTTTCTACATATATACAAACGCGAACAATTTTTTTTACTTTTTATGCGTTTATGTGTAGTTCTAATTATTACCTCAAAACCAATACATCTACCATAATCTCTATAAAACATCTCCGTCTCATCTAAACTATCGAACAATTGACCAACACAAGGGCAAGCATCATTCAAATCATCCAAAGGAACATCTTCATTATCTTCCACATTATCTTCCACATCATCATCACCAACATAAAAATCATCACCATCATCCTCACCATCATCATAATTATCATCATAATCATCATTAACATCATAATCATCATTATCATTACCATCATCATTTCCTTTATCATCACTATCATCAATAATCTCTACTATTTTAGGACTAGCTTTTTTATCATTATCATCATCTTCAATCTCAATTTTTAACTTATTAGGAGACTTACTAGGAGACTTTAATTTTGAAAAAATGAAAGAAGCCATGAAATGAAATAAAGAGAGCTAACCTTAATAAAGTTTTCACCAAGCTCAAACTTTAACTTTGAAATCTTGAAGAAATCGAATCTTCTCCCAAACTCAAAATTTGAAATCTTGAAGAAATCGAATGTTCTCCCAAACTCAAAGTTTATAAAAAAATGGGTATTAGATAGCTCAAAATATATTGGGTTGTGAAATTGGTATTAGATTTATACAAAATTTGTAATCAAATAGGCAAAGTTGAATTGGGTTTTAGATAGTTCACACAAAACTCTTAAAAATGGTATGATAAAAGAACAAGTGTGTTTCTGGGTAGATAAGGGTGTGTTTTTATTAGAGCTCTATAATAGAGCGTATACTTTAAAGGATAGAATTGGAATAAAAAAAAAAGATACGTACGCTCTATTATAGAGCGTATATCCGCTCTATTATAGCGTATGTATCCTTTTTTTATTCAATCTCAGTCTTCGATGTGCTCTTTTAACGTTATTAGATGGGTTGGTTGGATATCTTTTAATATCCAACTGTGGGTGGTGAACACTTTCCAAACAAATATTGAAAAGAATAATATATAATATCTTTACTTCAAATTAATGTTAGCAACATGTTAAATGAAAATTAGGATGAAGAAAACTGAGAATCAAAGAAGTCTATCTAGGTTATATTCTCAAAAAGACAGTAGGAAATGTTTAAGAAGCCCACAGAACGCATTTTTTGTGGTGTCAAGTTGGTATAATCCTCTTTTCAGCAATAAAGAAATTAGAATATAGTTTAGGTGGTATCTCAAATTTTTAGATTAAGTTGTAAATGATATTATTTATTTCATGGTTCAGCGGACTTTAATTCTATATTATCTAAATATTTAAATTTATATATAAAAAATGGTCAATTATTTGTTTAACAATCAACTTACAAAGTATTGTTTGATAAATTTATATATTATTATACCTATTTATTTGATCATTTTTTCCTAAATTATAATTTTGATTCCATATAAATTTTCATGAATTTGTAAAAATATTATAAAATTATGTTGCCCAACCTGGGCTTAGTCCACTAGCATAAAATTGTAGGAGGAAGCCATATTTATGAATGACCCGATTTCTATTGATTTGTAGATTTTAACTAATTTTAGTTCAAAACCTTTTGAATTTATTATGTTTGCAAGATAAATATGAAAAATAAATATTCTAAAGAATAATTATAAAATATCTTTAATTACTTAAATTGGCAGAACCTGTTTAGGAGAAAAAATAATGACTATAACGGTCAAAATTTGGTGAACTCCTATAAAATTCCTTGGCATGGCTAAGTGGAAAATATCACACCCATTGTTTCTTTCTCTCTTCCCTTTTTTCACATACTACACGAGCTTTAATCATCTAAAATGGAAAGGATTTGGGGAGGACAGGGCCGAAAGAAAATTCCAATCAAGAAAATTGAGAATCAGAGTAGCCTCGATGTTACCTTCTCAAAAAGAAGGTGGGGAATGTTTAAGAAGGCCACTGAACTCAGCATTCTTTGTGGCTGCCAAGTTGGTGTAATCCTCTTTTCAGCTATAAAGAAAGTATATAGTTTCGGTCATACCTCCCTCGCCGTTATTCTGAATAGGTTCATCCCACGGGGCAACATGACTACTTACCAAGATAGAATGTTGCCCCAAGGTGGCATAGATGATAGAATCAGTGAGCTGGACCAAGAAAGAGTCCAACATGAGTCGATCATTAAAGCTGAAAAAGCAAAAGCCATTAATGATCTGCAGAACGAGGAAGGTGAATGCAAGAACAGCACCTACTGGTGGGGGTCAACACCGGACGAGGGAACAATGACCATGGAAGAAACGGAAAATATGGTTGCTGATCTGGACAACTTTATGAAAACTATATAGCTGGGATCGATGAAACTGGGCTCTGAACAAGAGATTCTCTTGATATCGAAGATTGTTGAGACGGGGTTCCTAGTTATTGTTTTTCAATATTTTCAGAAGCATGATTTTGTGAAGAGTCCGTACGAGCATGCACTCTACACACAAACAAATTCAAAGGGAGATATTATGATCGTGTTCTTATACGTGGACAACATGATTTTTACTGGCAACAACCCTGGTATGTTTGATGATTTTAAGAAAGTTATGACCAATGAATTTGAGATGACAGATATTGGTCAAATGTCGTACTTTCTTGGAGTTGAGATGAAGCAAAGCAAAGATGGGATTTTTATGTCACAGAAAAAATATGATGAGCAAATCCTTAAAAAATTCAGAATGGAAGAATGCAAGCCAGTGAGTACGCCAGCAGAAGCAAGCATAAAGCTCAGTGTTGATTCAACAAGAGAGTCGGTAAATCCGACATTGTTCAAAAGTTTGGTTGGAAGTCTGAGGTACCTAACTTTCACTCGTCCCGATATTATGTATGCAGTGGGACTGGTTAGTAGGTACATGAAAAAGCCGAAGCAAGATCATTTCATGGCAGCTAAAAGAATTTTGAAATATATTAAAGGTACAATTAATCTTGGTTTATTTTACACACATTCTCAAGATTCAAAATTAGTTGGCTATTCAGACAGTGATTATGGTGGTGATTTGGATGACGGGAAAAGCACTTCGGGTTATGCTTTTCATATTGGTTCGGCGATATTTTCGTGGTCATCAAAGAAGCAACAAACAGTTGCTCTCTCAACATGTGAGGCAGAATACATCGCAGCTGCAGCATGTGCATGTCAAGCTATGTGGCTAGGCTACATATTGGGCGAGTTAAATCTTGCAAAAGATGATCCGGTTACAATCTATGTGGATAATAAATCTGCTATCTCACTAGCAAAAAATCAAGTGTCTCACAGTCGAAACAAGCACATCAACATAAAATATCATTTTATTCGAGAACAAGTTAATGACAAAATTGTTGAATTGGTGCACTGCAGGACTGAAGAAAATTTAGCGGATATTTTCACAAAGCTGTTGAAGCCCGAAATATATCAGAAAATGAAAGAAAAACTCGGTATGCAAAGTTGGGTTTGAGGGGGAGTGTTAGAAATACAAACCCATCTAAATATTCTGGAATATAATAAAATAATTATAGAGTTGAATCAAGTGTACACTACATGCAAGGTGGCAGTCAAATGCGTGTTTAATAAATTAAGGTGGTAATATTCAAGGTTCACTGCACCAGCTATATCTCGTAACAGGGTACCGTAAAAAATGGTAGGCAGCAATTGAAGATGAGCTTGTGTTCACAAAAGAAGTCTACAGCTGGCTGTTTCTTAGTACTACGTGCATACATGAATGTTACAAAATGAAAGCTGCCTAGTCAATAGTCTATGTACTATTTATTGTTGTGATGTAAGTGATTAGATAAGCAGGTATTAGGTAATCTATAAATAGCAGGGAGAGCAGCCTCATTTGCATGTGTGTAGCAAGTGAAAAAAAACATTAGAGAGAAAAGAAACAAAAGCAGAAGCTCTGTTTCTTGTATTAGAAAAAGGGTCGTAGCCTGTGTTATCGAAATAGAGTTGCATTCCTATCTAGAAAAAAAAAAGTGTTTTTTGCATTTGTTTTAAAGTAATATTTTATTTTAAAGTCCATACACGTTTCCAACATCATATGTGAAATAACACTAATTAATTAAGAAACAACTAAATTAAAATCAGGAGTTTAAAAAACTAGATGACAAATCTTGATCACCAGGAGTTAGAAGAGCTTCCCACTCGAAAGACAAATCACATTCTTCTTGTGTATGGGGAGACCATAAAGCATTTTTAAACTCACATGCGTTAGCCTCCATTTTTTCAAGTTCTTCCAAGTCATCGTAAGTCCCTCTTGCTGCAAAAGCCACCAGTACCTGCAATTGTTGTCCGCATCCTCTTGTAGGTTTAGTGTTTCACTGGTAGATTTAGTTTTCTCTTCCCCATTGTAAGATTCATCTTCCACGATCACTTCATTTAGTTCAAAGTCTTCATCTAGGAGAATTTCCAATGACTGTGGGTTGAGCCTATGTTGTTGAGGATCCCCGCGGATGAATCTACTAGACACGAGTTCAGCAGAGGTATGACCGAAGGAAAATAGTTTTTTCTTCATTGAACACAGAATCACAGCTACATGACAGCCACAAAGAATGCACAGCTCCGTGGCCTTCTTAAAGATACCGGACCGGCGTTTACAAAAACTAACCTCAAGCCTCGTAGGATATTCAATTTTCTCAGTTGCGGTCTTCTTGCGACCTTGTCCCTTTGGAAGCCTTGGCATGTTTTAGATGTTACAAAACGAAAATGTGTAATATATATATATATATATATATATATATATATATATATATATATATATATATATATATATATATATATATACCCGAACAAAATCTGAGAATTCAGCTGTGATATGTTTGAGTCCTAATGTCAATATGTTTGGTATAAAATATTTTATAGGAAATGGTGGAGGAGGAAATGGGAAGAGATAGAAAGGAAGAAGATATTATTAAAAAATATTTTTGTAGTAAATATTATAATTTGAGATTTTTTCAATATTCTTAGAAAATCTTTATTATGAGATTCAGATTCTTTAAAATATTTTTTCAAGATTATAATTTTCTGACTTTTTGATATTTATATATTTTTATTCGCATTTTCTATGATATATATGATAATTTGCATATTATTTCTTTCAAAATAATTATAATATTTTGTTTATGTATAGTATTATTAATTTAACAAGGTATATTTTTAATTTTAAGATTATTTAAAGTGTTTCTTGAATGTTTTTCTATAATATATTCAGTGTTATAAAATGTAGGAATCGGAATTAGTCGTTGAATCAACCGAACCCAAATTAATCACAAAATCGGAGATTAATCGGAATGATTAATCGATCATTAATAGGGATCAATTAAAATTATTTTTGCATATATAGTTATTTTTTATAAATAATATGGATTTAAGTAATTATTTTATAAAATTTTAAAATGAGAGAATAAACTTATAAGTCAAATAATTGAATTTCTAATAAAATAATTTAAATATATATATTCTAAATTTTGGCATATTCATTCTCGATTTTGATCAATTAATTCAATTATTGACGGATTTTTCCACACTTTTCGGTCGCTTGTCACCACGTCTCTCTCTCATGTTCTTTTTGACAAACAGATTATATATTTCATATTTATCGGTACTTGTGCATCAAGGTGACAAGTCACCACCAAGTTTGAAGAGAGAACGTTACAGATGACATAAGAAAAAGAAGCAGAATCAATAATTTGTCTTAGAAATAGGATGTATTTAAATGTAAGAGTAATTAGCATTTAACACCCCTAATATTTGAGCATATTTTCAATTTTGTCTCAAACTTCTTGACATATTGCATCTCTAAATTTTAAATTCGCTTCATTTTACACCTTTTTGACTAAATTAAGTGGGGTAAAATAGGAAATGATTTATTCAAGTATGGTTTATCATAAATTACACCCCATAATTTTAAAATTTTGACAATATTTACCTTAACCTAATATTTCACTTTTTTTAAATAAATTTTAATATTTTAGAAATAACCAATTGTAAGTTATTTTAGTTAATATATTTTTAGTGATACTTGTTAAAAGATATACTCCATCTATCTTAAATTACTTGTCCATTTAAATTTTACGCATATTTCAAGGTGTATTGAACATATAGTTCAATTAATTACTTTTATTTTTTTGTTAATAAAAATTTAAATACTAGCTTTTATATATACCACTAAAATTATGCGCAAAAAAATATTTCCTTCTCCCAAATATCGTGTTAGAGGAACTTCTGTAGGGAACTTAATGCAATCATAGAGTTACTTAATGCAATCATAGAGTTAGAGGATAATTTTCTCATTCAGCGCAATGGATTTCAAGTCCTTTGGGAAATAATCACTAAGGCTAGGCTTTTTTCCATATTTCAAGGCAAATCTCATATCATTGAAATTACTAGTCAGGCATTAATATAACAATATATGTATTAGTTGTTATTATTTTGCACAGACTCTATTGGTGCAATTGATGTTACTCATGTTCGAGTAAAAGTATATTCTACGGAAACTACTAAGGGGGTGTTTGGGGGAACTTTTTTCCAGAATAAGTCAACTTATTTTAAGACAAAGTTAGAGATTCCTAACTTTTTTCTGGAAAAAGTTAACTTTTTTTTGCTACTTATAGAATCTCAAATATACATTAAATACTTGTATAAAAAACATTTATCAAAATATGAAATTTTTACCCGAAAATAAGTTCAAAATGACTTATTTTAAGGCAGGCCAAACAGGTCATAAATATCGTGGAAGGAAAGCCTATATGACCCAAACTTTATTGGCTTCTTGCATGTTTGACTACAAGTTTTCATATGTATTGGGTAGATGAGAGGGACGGTATATGAACCATTGTCTCAAAATTCCAAAAAGTACGTATATAATTAGATGATTTTGTTTTAAAATGTAAACTAGTATGTCATTACTTATGATCTCAAATTAGGTATATAAAATTAGATCTTATTATTTTTAATAATGCTTATGATTTTTCTCCCTTTGGTCCTTATTATAGGTCGTTTGACTTCCAGCATATCTTTTGACTATATAGTTAAAATTGTTATTTTTGGAATTTTCTTTTTCAGAATAAAAATATATATTTAATATTTTAATTCAGAAAAAGAAAAATTAAAAAACAATGCATTTAACTATATGGTACGTCAAAACACCTGCAGGACCCCATGGAGTATTTGTGAAAATACTACCTCGTGATTGTTGGGTTTGGGTTTATATTGAAGAGAGGATTACACCATATAGAGGAGTCTGTTATCATATAAAAGAGTATTGTGTAAATACACCTAATGTTTCACGTCAATTATTCAACAACATGCATTCTTTTTTGCTCTAATAAAATGAAGCATGCATGCATTTGGTGTACTTAAGAAGAGAGTTCCTATCATAGCAAGTGGAAATAAACCAAACTATTGAACGAAAACACAAAATCTAATTGTCATATCGTGATGTATCTTATGCATAATTACTTGATGAGTAATGACCTGATCATATGATACTTGCTCAAGTTGATGGAGAAATTGAAATTGATGGTATGGAAGAACAAGAATTAGCATATGGAAATGAATACAAGGCTACTCAAAGAGGAGAGATCATTAGAGGTTCTGTAACACCCCAAATGGGAGATAGAGTCCACCTCCATCCGAGTTCAAGGTACTCAAATCTTTTTAGTATAATTTTGAATTCCAATGGAAGCCATAATATTGTATTAAAATATAGTAACATATTAATATCAAGTTACTCTCCAAGCAACCAAGTATGAGTTGACTTCCTCAATTTACAACTTGTAATTGAATTATCTATTTATTGGCAAATACTAATTATTTGAATTTTATTTTAAGAGAAAGTTAGAGCCTGTTAATAATTTTATGAAGTTGAGATGGAGCATACTAGAATTTACTTAAAACACTTGGTATATAGATAGGTGCATATATAAATAGTACCATATATTAATAATTATTAGTAAAAATTTATGTAAGTTAGCTTAGTTGACAACGTTTAATTAAATTCATTGGGGAATTCATACTAATAAAAAAGATATTATAAGAATTTTATGCTAGATTTTGATGAATTCCTGGTAGTATTATCTTCCATGGTGTGCTAGGCTAAAAGTGGTGAATGTAATTGTGCATGTAATCTGAATAAACAACCATTCACTTTTCTTTTATCTATGCAAGGCTAATTTGTAGGTTTGGTTATTTTTTTAAAATATATCAATATATATAGTAAATATTTATTTATTTATTTCTTGTATTATTTTAATATATTAGCCAAAAAATAATGATTATATATATATATATATATATATATATATATATATATATATATATATTAAGGCTATTTAAATAAATTTTTTATTACTTCTCTATGATAAATATTCAAAATTAATATTCTAAAGATAATATAAAATATCTTTACCTCAAATTATTGTTAGCAACATGTTAAATGAAAATTAGGATGAAGAAAACTGAGAATCAAAGAAGTCTCTTGGTTACATTCTCAAACAGACTGTGGGTAATGTTTAAGACGGGCACCCATTAATTCTTTGTGGTGTCAAGTTGGTGTAATCCTATATAATAAAGAAAGTAGTATATAGTTTAGGTCTTATCTCAAACTTTTAGATTAAGTTGTAAATGATATTATTTATTTGATGGTTCAGCGGGAATTAATTTGATAATATTTAAATATTTTACATTTATATATAAAAGAATGTTCAATTATTTATTTAACAATTAACTTACAAAGTACTGTTTCCATTAATTTATTATACCTATATATTTGATCATTTTTTTCCTAAATTTTAAAATTGATTCCATACAAATTTTAATGAATTTGTCTAGCTTAGTCTACTAGTAGGCTTAGTGGACTAGTATAAAATTGTAGGAGGAAGTCATACCTATCAAGGTCCCGATTTCTATTCATTTGTAAATTTTAACTTATTTTAGTATTAAAAAATTTGAATTTATTATTTTGCACGATAAATATGAAAAATAAATATTCTAAAGAATAATTATAAAATATATTTAAATACACAACATGTTAAGGAGAAAAAATAATGACTCTAACGGTCAAAATTTGGTGAACTCCTATAAAATTCCTTGGCATCGCTAAGTCCAAAATATCACACCATTGTTCCTTCTCTCCACCATTTTTTCACATACTACACTAGCTTTAATCATCCAAAATGGAAAGGATGTCAGGAGGACAGGACAGAAAGAAAATTCCAATGAAAAAATTTAGAATAGAGTAGTTTCGATGTTACCTTCTCAAAAAAGAAGTTGCGGAATGTTTGATATATCAATCTCCCGATCTAATACTTAAATCATTTATATCATATCATGTACTAGAATTACAACTCCTCCAATTCATTAATAATTCCTATGTATAAAATTAAAGGTTTGCGACTCTTATAATTGTGTTAAGCGCTGAATGGCAGATTAGTAAATCAAGAGAAATCACAATATAATCAAACAAACATAATAAACGAACCAATAATATCAAATTCCCAGATTAAAAATATATATAAACGATTAATACTATTAATACAAAGCATGAGTATAAGAGCTTAAGTGCAAATAATATAGCTTGACGAAATTGTTTGAAGTCCGGTTGACTCCCTTCACTCCCTTCCTCCAATTTCCCTCTCAAGTGTTTCTCTCCCTTTTCCCTTTTCTCTCGAAGGTACGGCTAACTAACAATATAATATTATGATAGTATTATATATGTCTAATATTATATAAAACCCAAATATATAAGAGTTTTAATGATTTACAAGGAAACACAAGCAATTTCCAATATTGAGTTGAACTCTAATGCTGAAATTCGTAGGTGCCTTTGAGGCCTGCTGCTCTAATTAAGATATGTGTGTTGGACCACCTCTGAATTATAGATTTTTTTGTTATCTTGGTGTGGGCTGTAAAATCACGCAATTCTGACTTCTAAAAACTAACTTATGGCCCAAACTGTGATGTTGTGAGCTACCTATTAAATCTGAATTTACTTCTAATTTATCTCCAAATTAGACTCTTTATTTTCCAATTTTATGAATTCTTTATTTCCCGAAATAAAACATTAAACTCTATTAATAAATATCCTATAAAATATATATAAGAAGGCCACTGAACTCAGCATTCTTTGCTTAATCCTCTTTTTGTTGAAAAATAAAATATATAATGTGTTTATGTATATGAGAGTACTGAGTACTTGTACTTCTTTTCTTATTTCACTGAATAAGATTACACGCATATATATAAGGTATCTAGGAGATATGGACTCCTAAAAACCAGCAACTACTTACCAAACAGCACTACACTACCTCCACGATCCTACAAATACTGAAACTACTTCTACGACTAAGTCTCTGCTGTTTACATGGGATGAAGTTATGCAAATTTAAAACATAAATACTTATCTAAAGAAAACAAATAATTAATAACTAAATTTAAGATTATTCCAACAATCACCCCCTTAATCTTAAATTTATGAAGCACTTCTCTTCATCTTGTGATGCACTTCTCACCACCATCTTGTGATGCACTTCTCACCACCATCAATATTGATGCACTTCTCATCAAAAACACAATTTTGGAGCACTTCTCTCCAAGGTGCACATAATCACCCAAAAATTCTATAAAAAAAAATCTTGTTCTTCCACAGCCACCTGTGCCATGGTCTTCTTTTTCTTCTTCCTTCAGTAAGCTTCTCCGGCATCGTCTCGTCTTTCTCGGCAGCCCCATACTACACATGCATCCCATACTACACATGCAGCTTTGCCACCATCCTTCTGCAACGCCTACCTGAAACTACCTCCTTCTTATGCCTCAAGGATCGGAGGGAAGGCTGTTAAGCCTTGAACCCCCCTGGGGCTTTGATACCACTGTTGAAAAATAAAATATATAATGTGTTTATGTATATGAGAGTACTGAGTACTTGTACTTCTTTTCTTATTTCACTGAATAAGATTACACGCATATATATAAGGTATCTAGGAGATATGGACTCCTAAAAACCAGCAACTACTTACCAAACAGCACTACACTACCTCCGCGATCCTACAAATACTGAAACTACTTCTACGACTAAGTCTCTGCTGTTTACATGGGATGAAGTTATGCAAATTTAAAACATAAATACTTATCTAAAGAAAACAAATAATTAATAACTAAATTTAAGATTATTCCAACACTTTTCAGCTATAAACAAAGTATATAGTTTCGGTCATACCTCCCTCGCCCTTATAATTCTGAATAGGTTCATACAACGGGGCAACATGACTACTTACCAAGATAGCATGTTGCCCCACGGTGGCACAGATGATAGAATCAGTGAGCTGAACCAAGAAAGAGTCCAATATGAGTCGATCATTAAAATTGAAAAAGCAAAAGCCATTAATGATCTGCAGAACGAGGAAGGTGAATGCAAGAAGAGCAGGTACTGGTGGGGGTCAACACCGGAAGAGGGAACAATGACCATGGAAGAAACGGAAAATATGGTTGCTGATCTGGACAAGTTTATGAAAACTATATAGCTGGGCTCCATGAAACTGGGCTTTGAACAAGAGATTCTCTTGATATCGAAGATTGTTGAGATGGGGTTCCTAGTTATTGTTTTTCAATTTAGTGTTCCTCTTGTCATATCTATTCATATCAGATCATGTGCTATCTTTTTCTCTTCCAACTATATTTTTTGTAATGGATATATATATACGTATATCTTTTTAGTAATCATTATTTCTTTACTTCACTCTTTTATAGCATGTTAATATGTATAATTCTTTTTAAAATGAATATATATATATGTATATACTTTAAATATTATTTTTTCTATTATTTAATTGAATAAAACTTTCTTCCAAAAAAGAGGTTTTGATGTTTTTAGAGTGTGCATATATATAATTCTTTTGAATATGTTATTCAAAATAAATAAATGAAAAAAATACAAATATGTAATGGAAGTATATGACTACTTAATTAAGAATGTAAAAATTATTAATATTATACAAAAGAGTAGAATCTCAAATAAGAGATACTCTTGATGTTGAGCTTGATATCAATGATTGATGAGAAGAAAACGCTCTTAGCTATTGTTTTTCAATTTAGTGTTCATGTTGTCATATCTATTCATATGAGATCATGTTCTATCTTTTCTCTTCCAACTATATATTTTGTAATGGATAAATACTTACGGGCAACATATATTTTTAGTTATCATTATTTCTTTACTTTACTCTTTTATGGCATGTACTAATGTATGCAATTCTTTTTAAATTGAATATATATATTTATATACTTTCAAAATTATTATTTTATATTTAATTCAATAAAACTTTCTTCCAAGAAAGTGATTTTGATGTTTTTATGGTATGCATATATATAATTCTTTTGAATATGTTATTCAAAATAAATAAAGCAAAAAAATACAAATATGTAATGGTAGCATATATATGACTACTTAAGAATATAAAAATTATTAATACAAGGACTCGTTTGCCCGCTCTAGACTACGAGTTAGAATGTAAGATGTTATTTATCTTAGGGTTATTACTGACATATACCTCTAGTGCTTTTATTTTTGTATCCATTTCTTAATTAGTTAAGAGGATTAAAATAGATTATATTGTTATATCATAATATATAATAAAGAAAATATGTTGTAATATATAATAAAATTATAACTAATTTTATTATAGTCTTAGGGAGGAAAGGTAAAATTATTGTGTTGGGCTAAAAATTTATAGTTAATTACTTTTAACAATGAAATTGAATGATAAAATTGAATAAATGACAACAGTAAATTATGATTTATTTAATTACATTATGTTAATTCTTTTGTTGATAAGATGCACTTAATAATAAGTTGCAGTAACAATAATAAATGAAAACAGTTAAAAGGAAGTTTAATTTATATAGTTGTAGCCATATGATGATATAGTGTATTGAGGTGGACATATTTACAATGGTGCAATGTAGGTAAATGATATGGAGTTATGGTTTATAATAATTGCTTCAACCATGAAGTTGTTGTTGGAATCATGCCTTCTATACTTACACTACAAGGAAACATAACATTTCCGACTAGACAAAACCGACCGACAAATCGCGGACCTACAAAACTTACCGACACATAAATCGGTCGGTTATATTAATGTAAAACCGACTGATATTTCATCGGGGTCGGAAATAACTACTTCCATAGAGTTTGACTTTTGATCGGGGGCAAAAATGATGTCGTTTTGTACACGGTGTCACCAACAAAACCGACCACCATCGTCGGTCAATTTTAGTTGTTGATGTGTAATTTTTTTTTAATTGAAAAACAGATTTATGATAAAAACGACATTGTTTTTTGTACTTGTCCATAACCGACCGATGTGCGGTCAAAAATTATATTTTCCCACTTTTTTTTTGTTTTTTGTGCCTATAATCGACCACCGATAAGTATGTGCGCTCGGTTTTAGGTTCAGAAAAAGTAAAAAGAGAGAAGTGGAGATAAAGTGAAGAGAAAGAAGAGGAGATAAAGCTAGAAAAGAGAAAGAAGATGAGATCATCAAGCTAATTAAATGTAAGTTTTACATTTTATATATATTCTTTGTTATTTAAATTATTACTTGCACATGTACACACATGATATTTGCATGTATATTTTACACACTCTTATGTATATATGTGTTTATTTAGATGTCCGTTAAAGATCGAAAATGAATAAGTAATAGGTTGCAAAATGATTGAATGACTATAAATCATGAATATAGTGATGGTGTGGATGGATTTATAAAATTTGCAAAAGAATTTGGAATGAATGGTGATAAAATGCGATCTCTTTTTAAAAATTGTAAAAATTTATATTGGACCACACTTAACGAAATTCAGTATGATTTGATTTCCAATGGAATGTGTGAGGGTTATAAGTTGCGGGATTTGCACGGTGAAAAAGAAGTGCATAGAGGAGTACCTATTCGACGAAGACATGGTCGTGGTCGAAAATCGCCAAGAATAGAGGAGCCGATAGACATGAATGCCATGTTAAGGGATGTTGCCAGAGAAAACTATGAAATTTATGATACCATGTTAAGGGATGTTGCCAGAGAAAACTATGAAATTTATGATACCATGAATACTAATAATGTAAAGGAAGCTCCAAAAAATAGTGTTAAAGAGTTTTATGATATAATTGTTCAAAATAGTGTCCCTATTTATCCTGGCAACACCAAATCCACAAAATAAATTTTACCACAAGGCTATTATAATTCAAAAATATCGTGCATTGTAGTGACAAGGTTTTTGATAGTTTTCTTAAACTCATTAAGGATGTTTTATCAAAAAAATACATTGCCCGATTCTTATTATGAAATGAAGAAGAGTTTGAGAATTGAGTATGAAAAAATTGATGCATGTGAGAATGATTGCATGTTATTTTATGGGACCGATAAAGAGAAAGTTGAATGTGATATATGTGGTGAAAGTCATTTCAAAGCCTAGTCGAGGAAAAATGGTAAGAAAATACCGAAGAAAATCTTGAGACATTTTCCTTCGATTCCTAGATTACAACAGTTATATATGTCGGCACATACATCGGAACATATAAGATGGTACAAAAATCGAGATGTAAAGAGGGGAAACTTAGTCATCCCATGGTTGGTGAAGAATGGAAAAGTTTTGATCGTCGATATTCATCATTTGCTAAAGAGATTCGTAATGTAAGGCTTGGACTTGCAACCGATGGTTTCAACCCGTTTCGTAATTCAGGAAAAAAACTTACAGTGTATGGCCAATTGTGATTGTCATTTATAATCTTCCACCTTCAATGTGTATGAAAAATCTTTATATATTTTTTACTGATATAGTGTCGGGCCCGATAGATAGAGGTAAAGATATTAACATATGTCTAAGACCTCTCATTGAAGAATTGAAGACATTGTGAAATACTAGAGTAGAAACATTTTATCAATACTAATAGTTCTAACAGTCGATATGTACGGAAATTCACTGCATTTCATATTAAGGTTTAAAAGATATCATTGTTATGTTATATATGTGATATTTGAAATTGACGTTTCAGGGTTCAGCTTCATGTAGTAGTATCTTAACCGATATCAGTGTTCATGTCAATTTTACAAATTTAAAGTAACCTTACAGATCATAACAAATATCATAAATATAAATACACATGGAAATTTCCTACATTTGAAATTGCGTAACCTACTTTTTATAAGGATATTGTATCAAATTTATTTAAAAATGACATTTTATAATCGAAATGCATTGATTTTTATTTAATTTAGGCGATCTAACCATATGGATATGAATATAATAAGTATTTATTTCTTTATGAATAAAAAAAATAATTTTAACATTTTTTATATGTGTTTTTTAGGATAAAATTGTGTAATTTCTGCCCAGAAAACCGACTGATCGGATCCAAAACTGACCACATGCACCTCAAAACTGACCACATTAATTACAAAACCGGCCCGATTCATATCAAAACTGACCATATTGATTTCCCAACGGTTAGAATTAATAGAACAAAACGATATCGTTTTGGTTCCATAAATCCGATCATGATTGGTTGGTTATGGTTTATGCGTCTTATTATTTTTCACGAAAATGTTAAATACCCCACCTAAATAAGTTAAACGACGTCGTTTTTATTTAACTTACGGATCCCAATACTAAAATCGACCAACATCGGTCAATTAAAGAGACTTGCATTCAATAAAATAATCTAACTTCTCATATTCTGTTACACTCTCATATCTTTAAACTCTATATTCTCTCCGTATCTCTAAACACTCGAAGATTCCGATGGCTAACATTCAAAGACATATGGCTAATCTACCTCAAGCTCGAAACAACAGATTAGTGCTTTCAATTAGTTTTGCTGGACATATGTTTTAATCCTTCTATTTTCTGAACTAATTATGCATGTTTGTGGTGGTATGTACTTTTGTAGTGGTTGTGTACTGATTCGGGATAATGTTCGTATATATAAGTTTGGTATTAATGAATTAATGTCATTGGTATTATTATTTGTGTAGTATTTTTTTGTTTACATATTTTGAATTTGTCTAGGTGTTATTGAAATAGTTGGATTTGATTTGGTTGGATGTTGGAAGTTGGATGCTTTGTTTGTTGGTAATATGATAAAAGTATGGTATGTGCAACAGGTTTGGCACAATAGCAATAGCAACACAGACCTCGCAAAAAAAATGAAAAAGGCCTAGAAAAAAATGACCAAGCTGCAATTATAACCGAACACATTTACCTTACCTGCACCACAAAAAGTGGACCACATTCAAATAAAATCGACCACATTATTCCTAAAACCGACCACTTTTACCATATTTGCACCACATAAAGCCGACCACATTCTTCCTAAAACAGACCACATTTTTCCTAAAACCGACCGAATGGACCGCATTTAAATTTCACTAAAATTGACCATTAAAGCAAAGAAGCCATCAAACATACCATCAATAAATTTTACTAAAATTGTTCATTGCTCTTAAAACCGACCGAATGGACAACAAATAAGTTTCACCAAAACCAACCATGTGCAGGTAAAAACGACCAAATGGACCATCTAAACCCGACCGATTTTTCCTACATAACCGACCACAAGCAGTCGGTTAAATTTTTGACTGTAAAGTCAAAATAAGAAAAATGACATAGTTTTGCGTTCATTAAAACCGACCGATGTTGGTCGGTTTAAGGTGACACGTCATCTTATACCTGGCTTGTGGGACCACTAATCCGTCAATGGACATTACCCATAACCGACCAACATCGGTCGGTCTTGATGAACTAAAAATGACAAAAATACCATTACTGACAAGGGCTTTCTGACCACGCATTCCGGTCAGTTTCGCGTCTTAACCGACCGATTGTAGTCATAACCGACCGATTTTGTCGGTTAGAAATTCCCTGTTTCCTTGTAGTATTAGCTACTAATTAAATATATAATGTATTAAACATAGAATAAAAATAAGAGAGATAGTAAAATTTACATTTTCATCTTTATAGGTTTAAGTTTCGTATGTTGTTTATTATTGTTGTCTTCAAAAACCCTTTCTTTTCGCCTTCTTCCACTTTTTTATTGTCATCCATTAGTGTATTTAGCTCATGTACATTCTTGAATATAGGTCTAGTAGAAATAGCTGGTTGTAGATCATATAATGAAATGTTAGAGAGGGTTGAAGATATTATAGCTCAGTAAAGTATCCATACTTTAGTCACTTATTCCACATTATCCAATTTGAAGGGTTGTTGTAAGCGTAAGTTTTCATTCAAGTTGATGTCTATCACAATATACTCTGTTGAACAATTTTTAATATTTTCATCTGATAAAGCAATAATAGCTTTGTATAACTTGCCCCCATACGACCAATAATTCATCTGGAAAAGAGCTGTTGTCCCCCTCCTTTTTTGGTTGGTAGTAAAATAATTTAGAAATAGTAAATGATTTGTAGTTTAATTAAGATCATCTATTGTGTAAGTTTAAAGGTACATACTTTACTTTGATGCGTTAATATATCAAACATGGTTAATCGAGTAATTTTTCTCACTTCTCTGTGTTGTAGGATTAATACTGCACTAGATTTATTATAAGACACAAGTATTCTGATACAGAACCTTTTAAAATATTTTGTTAGTGTGCATTGTTTTGTTAATTAAACTACTACATATGTATTCTATAGTATTCAACATGCCTTTTATGAGGGAATGGGATGTTTCTGGAACAACTATCGCATCTCAATTTGTTGTTTTTTAGGTCTACCTCTTATTGGCATGATGTGCAGACATGGTAGAACCATTCATGTGTTATCTCAACCTTTTCAATGGTAAGGTGACATGCAACCAATTTGTGTATGTTAAATATTATTTGTGAATATTTGTTCATGTAAACTTATTTATGAGGTTAGTAAGTAAACGTATCGGTATTCATTTGTAAAAGTGATAACACGGAATGAAATAAAATAATTGTTGTAGTCAGAGTTCAATGCTCTTATTTCAATTAAATTAAAGATTTGTTCATCAGGTGTGTCTTCACTCATTTCGTGGGCAGGATAAAAGCTTGTTGATGACACTCTATATATGTGTACAGTGTTATATATATAAACAGTAATTATAAATTACTTTGTTACACATTTTTATGTGAGAAGTTATATTTCGAGCAGTTGCAGGAGGTTGTGGTGGTCATGATTAATGTAGAACATGGTAGATGCATGGCTAGATAGATTGTATGAAGTCAAATGTTAAGGTATATTGTTACTTGGAATTTTTATTACATAAAATGGGAAGAATAATATTTTGTGTATTCAAATAATAATGTAGTTTAATGTTTGAATCATATTATATATTAGAAAATAAAGTTATGTTCTTTTGTAAATAGTAATGTAACATACATTGGGGCTTGGCTGGGTAGGACATGAAAATAAATAAATTATGGAATAATAAATTACTAAGTTTCTTCTACCAATTTTATAATATTTTTGTTTATATAAATAAATAAGTGCCTGAGTTTCCGCTGACACCCATGTTTGCTTTTATTATTATCGGAGGATTGAGGGTGACTTTATTTATGCATGTCGTAAGATCTTGAGCAAGTTTGTCCGAGAATAGTATTGCTACTGACGAACCACTACAAAATATTTTATTACCTTGCATCATTTTATCTTACGCTAGTATAGAAAATTTATTACCTTGCATCATTTTATCTTAGACTGGTCTTGATCATATCTATTTGTGAATTGGTGTAAATGTTGTATATCCATCACTACCCCAAGGATGTATGTTTAAAGAATACATTAGTAATAGTTAGTGGTGTAAGGTAATATAAAACTTTGATATATTGTGAAAGATAATGCTACATATTCATAAATTTTACTTGTGAGAAACATGTCATCTTTTTTTAGGTTTATAGCATGTTACAAATCATAAAAGTCAAACATATTTTTTTCGATGAGGACATCATCATCCACTTGTGTAGCTTTGGTATTGTCGTTATTTGTACATCCTTCTCTAGGCAACAATTTGGAATGTAATCTTTCATAAAGAAATTTTTTATGATGTACACATTCGCTTCACTAAATTGTTTCCCTAAACCCTCAACATTGCTATAAATGCATGTATGCGAGAATGCTGCATAAATAGCATGAAATGTAGGATTACGGCATAAATATTGTATATCAGGTTTTGGTAAGGTTGCATTAGATATAAGGAAATGAAAATGGAGGGATACTTTATAAGAAAAAATGTGTACATTATCATCCAACAATTTTAAATTACTCCCCTTTAAATCTTTCAGTGGTGTACGAATCACTCTAACTTTAATTATTCAATTAGATTTACTGGAAGAGATTGGATCGTATTTATCCATGATTGGCTTAATATTGGTGTATAAATAAAAGACCAATAAATTATTATAATATTGATATTGTAATGTTGAATGGGTTGTTATGCGGTTATGAAATATTATAAATTTGGTTGGGTGTACTATTTCCTAAAGAGCGTTACTATTGAGCTAAAAGACGTAAAAGAAAGGCATTTTATTTGCACTTAAACTAATGCAATTGTTTTGTTGAGAAACTTAGTTCGTAGTTTTTTAAATTATTGCACTGATAAATGTCTAGCTTAATTTTAGTGTGTGAGTAAATAACCAAAAAATTATTGTAATATTGATTATTGATCGGGTTGTTATGCAGTTGGAAAATTAAAATTTTGGTTGGGTGTACTATTTGGTAATGGGCGTTGCTATTGGGTTAAAAGAAATTGAAACTATTTGCACCTAAACTAATGCAACTGTTTAGGTCAGAAACGTCTAGTTTTTAGTTTTTTAAAATATTGAAGCAATAAATGTTACTTATAAACTCCATAATGTTAAATATTAAATAATGTTGTATATTAATAAAAAAGAATTAGAATTTAGCATAATGTTATTATTTTGTAAAGTATGTTTTTTAATTTTTTTTTTTAATTTAGGTATAATAATGGGATGGAAGAATGAAAATTGGTAATGATTAGGTAACAAAATTAAAAAGTTAGCAAGAAAAGTATAGTGATTAGTTAAAATTTTAATACAATTATATATGTACAAACCCAATATATTGTTTAACATTGGTTACATAAAATACAATATTGTGAACCAAATTTGTTTTAATACATATGTACACGTAGATAAGTGAATTAGTAAACATAGTAGGATTGACCACTTAATAGATATTTATATATATATATATAAAAAAAAGCTACTTGAACAGATAAAAGAAATAATGAAATTGAATAATGAGCATTAGTTTTATAAAACATTCTAACACTTTTGTTTTTTAAATTTTATAATTGTTTAGTTGAATGTTACTTTAAAATTTTGGTAAAATGTTTTGTGGAAAAAATGTATTGTATGTTAATTGGTTAAATGTGGGTTTTGAATTTATGATTTATTGATTAGAATAGTATTATATATTTATTTTGTTATAATTGTAGTTTTTTTATGATATGCACTATGTTCGGTAGGGTTTTTTGAAGGCTATTTTATCAGATTTTAGAGGTCTCCCTTCACACACACATATACACATATCTTATTAGATTTTATAGTTGAATATTAATTGGATAAATGTTGGTAGTAGTTTTAAAGCGTTATTTATATATATTTAGGTTTTGGTTTTAGTGATATATATATATATATATATATATATATATATATATATATATATATATATATATATATAATATTTTATAGTTTTGAATTTATGATTTTTCGATTAGAATATTATTATATATTTAGTTTGTTATATTTGTAGTTTTTTTAAGATATGAATTATGTTCGGTAGGGTTTTTTGAAGGCTATTTTATTAAATTTTAGAAGTTCAATATTAATTGAATAAATGTGGTTTTTGAATTTATGATTTGTGGATTAGAATAATAATATATATTTAGTTGGTTATAATTGTTAGTTTTTTAGTGTTTGTTCAGTAGGGTTTTTTTGAAGTCGGGGTTTGGCTTTTTAATATGGTGATGTTGGAGTACTCGTGTCTAAACTTATGTGGTCATAAAGGAGACTTCAAGATTTTATATATTAATGATTATACTAAAGAGTAATTAACAACAAGAAGATTTATGGGTGGAATGCGGATCAAACCAATGAAAAGAAAAGAAAAGCAATGTTGTTAATCTCAACGTACAATGAAAGCGGCTTGGCAAAGCACTCCTCAAAAGCAAAGGTGTCTTGAACCAAGTACGAGATTAAATAATTATCTGACAATGATGTGTTGTAAACTTATTAGGGTTGACAAATGATATGTTTTGTCTTTGCCGAGGAGCTCCTTTAATCATCAAGTTTGATATTCTCATCAAATTAAAGTTTATCTGCTTCTGGAAGTGCTACTTTTAATGGCAGCAACCTAGTAACCATAGAAGTTGATCAAACAACATTTATTTCTTACTGATATAGTAGACATGTATAGGTGTAATTTGAGTCCAAAGGAGTGAACTTTTTGATTATTGAGTTTGAGGTGACACTATATTGTATCAAAGTTAAATAAAAATAAATATTTGTGTACATGTTCGAGTTTGGCACCTATACAAATTTAATACTGAGATTCAAATTGATTAACCAGTTTTTGAGATAGAGTAGAACTAGATCTGAGTTAGAAACCTCTAGAATCTAGATACTAATGTAGCTTTGGTTTTCTAGGCAGAAGTGCATTCTGAAGACAGGTACCTGCACGGATTTTATCTAGGGTGAAAGAGGGTAAACACCACAAACCATATGCTTATAGCTAGATTCTATCGAGGATGAAATGTGCAAATACCTTTAAAAATATGCTTAATATATGATTACTCCTAACACGGTGCTTATATATGGTGTAGTGTCTAATATGATATAATTACATTAATATTTTAAAAAAAATTACATGATAAACATGCAATATAATACAATCTCCACTTAATACTCGGATTAAGAAAAATAAAGCAAAAATTTTTACTACAAGTAATTAGGCCATTAACTTATGGATTTTTCCTTTCCTTTGTTATAATCGGTTGACTTACCATCACTATCAGGTTAAGCATTTTTTGAGTATTTATTGAGTTCGTCCTTTTCCATTTTTAGAATATAAATATATAAATTAGGGTATATGTTGTTATCATAGTCGTAAACTATCCTCAAACTTTAATTACCCTTCCCCACATTAATTCTTGTGAAATAATGTGTTATGTACTTCAGGTAACTAGCAAGAGCGTGTGGGATGATTTTTCATTAATAAGTCATTCTTCTTTTAAGCTAAAGAAGGTGAGATAGTCAAAGTACTTTATGAAATTGGTTCCTTATATGGTTGGGTCAGAATTATAGTATTGGGTAGAAGGGTAATAGGGTCTTTTTAATTATTTGAGCCTCAGTAATTTTCTCACCGAAAATTAATTTTATACTTATTTTCAATAACACCAAATTATATTTAGTAATAGATTTAAAATTTTGGAAACTTAGATTAATGCAATCATGATTGGGAAAACCGAGAATAAACTAGTTTTTGATGGTCAAATGAATCTGTCTTTATTTTTTACGACCCATTAAAATTATTCGAGAGGGTGAGTGAGTTTTTGACAGTTAGCTACTCAGATTCTAAATCTGTATGATTGTTGATGCCTACGAAAGATAATAATTTTCCCATTTTGTTCTTACGGTTCGAATTTTCCTGGTTTCCATAGTGTCTTTTAATCTATTACCACTAAAATGTAATCGATCACTAAAATGTAATTGATCATCAAGCAGGCAAGACATACAATTCTTCATTCTAATTTACAAAAAATATTTAAAACATGATATAATAATATAACAGATAAAAACATAAATAAGCAATCGCGTACATATAATAAAATTTAAACCATAAATGACATAATTTATTTAAAAGTTACGACGGTATAGCTAGTAGCGAGAAACTTGTTTTTTTAATAATAATATGCAATCATAGAGTTAGAGGAACTTCCATAGCGAACTTAATGCAATCATAGAGTTAAAGGATAATTTTCTCATTCAACTAGATGGTTTTCAAGTTACCCTCCAACAAGCTAAAGTATGAGTTGACCTCCTTAATTTACAACTTGTAATGGAATTATCTATTAATGGCAACTAAAAATTGTTTGAATTTTATTTTAAGAGAAAGTTAGAGCAAGTTAATAGTTTTAGGAATTTTTAATGATACCACGGTAGAATTGACTTTTCTAAATGGTATCATTCACTATTTAGCACCACTATACTTTTCAGTTCATCCGCATCATACCACTCTGTTAGCTAAATATTAATAAAACATTAATTTTAATGGTACCATTTAGAAAATTCAATTCTACAATGGTACCATTAGAAATTTTTCAATTTCTAAGTTTTATTTTTCAGGGATGATAATAATACAAAAATAATTATAAAGAAATCAATATCTTTATATATGCTAAAAAAATTAGAAAGAAATTACTTTGCTAAATATTACCATTAGGAATTGCCATTTTAATTAATACTTAACGGTTTTATTAACTTTTAGTTAACAGAATGGTATGATGCATACAAAGTATAGTGGTGCAACTTGGAAGTTCAAAATAGTGAATGATACCATTTAGAAAAACCAATAGTACTTTTAGGAATTTCCTATTGTTTTATGAAATTGAGATGGAGCATACTTGAATTTACTTAAAACACTTCATATATATAGGTGCATAAATAGTGCCATATATTAATATTTATTATTAAAAATTTATGTAAGTTAGCTTATTTGACAACATTTAATTAAATTCATTGTGGAATTCTTATTAATGGAAAAGATATTACAAGAATTTTATGCTAGGTTTTGATGAATTCTTGGTAGTATTATCTTCCTTGGTGTGCGGTAGGTTAAAGGTGGGCATGTAATTGGGCATGTAATGTCAATAAACAATCATTCACTTTTCTTTTATCTATGCAAGGCTAATTCCTAGGTTGGTTAATTTTTTTTAAATATGTCAATATATATATATATATATTAGTGAATATTTAATTATTTCTTGCATTATTTTAATATATTAGCTAAAATTATAATGATTATATATATATAGGTTTTTTCTCAAATGAGAATCTCACTTAGATATGAGATTTAATCATAACTCTTCATTTTATAAAATTTTAAATCTAATCTAATGGTCAGCCAAGGCCCCCACATTAATAACCTACACCTAACTCCAGGCGGACGGATGTTATGATGATAGTTTATTTAAAAAATTAAAAAAATTATTTGGGAAAAATTTTATATTTCTGACATCATGCACCTCAACATGGTGATTTTCTCGAGGAGTGGTGATTTTCTGAAAATACAATCATCACAATCCAATTTTTTTTAAAAGTGGTCATTTTCTTCGTAAACAAATCACCACATTTCAACAAAAATCACCACTATGACGTCAAATGTCATCATGACATTAGATGTATAAAAAAAATTTGAAAATTTTTATTTTTTTAAAAAAAATTATTTATGGCGTCAGCATAACATCATACTAGTGATTTTTTCGCTCATGTGATACTTGGTGATTAATTGTGTAGAAATGAGTGGCTAGAATTACATCTCATATCTCACGTTAATTAGCATTCTCATTGGAGAATGACCCTATATATATATTTCTTTAAGTCTATTTAAACAAAAAAAATTATTACTTCTCTATGATAAATATACAAAATTAGTATTTTAAAGAATAATATAAAATTTCTTTACTTCAAATTAATGTTACCAACATGTTAAATGAAAATTAGGATGAAGAAAACTGATAATCAAAGAAGTCTCTAGGTTACATTCTCAAAGAGACTGTGGGTAATGTTTAAGAAGGCCACTGCACCCATTCTTTATGGTGTCAAGTTGGTGTAATCCTATTTCCAGCTATAAATAAAGTAGTATATAGTTTAGGTCCTACCTCAAACTTTTAGATTAAGTTGTAAATGATATTATTTATTTGATGGTTCTGATGGTTCAGTTGCTTTAATTCAATAATATTTAAATATTTTACATTTATATATATGAAAAATGATCAATTATTCATTTAAGAATCAACTTACAAGTATTGTTTCTATTAATTTATATATTATTACACATATTTATTTGATATTTTTTTCCTAAATTATAAAATTGATTCCATATAAATTTAAATGAATTTGTAAAAATATTATAAAATTATATTGTGAAGTCTGGGCTTAGTCCACTAGTAGGCTTAGTGGACTAGTATAAAGATTTAAGAGGAAGCCATACCTATGAACCGCGGCTCGATTTCTATTGATTTGTTGATTTTAACTTATTTTAGTTTTAAAATTTTTGAATTTATTATTTTTGCAATAAAAATATGAAAAATAAATATTCTAAAGAATAATTATAAAATATCTTTAATTACTTAAATTGGCACAACCCGTTAAGGAGAAAAAATAATGACTCTAAACGGTCAATATTTGGTGCTCTTATAAAATTCATTAGCATCGCTAAGTCAAAAATATCACACCATGTCAAAAATATCACATCATTGTTCCTTCTCTCCTCCCTTTTTTCACATACTACACTAGCTTTAATCATCTAAAATGGAAGGATTTCAGGAGGATAGGGCGGAAAAATAATTCCAATGAAGAAAATTGAGAATCAGAGTAGCCTCGATGTTACCTTCTAAAAAAGAAGGGGGGGAATGTTTAAGAAGGCCACAGAATTCAGCATTCTTTGTGGCTGCCAAGTTGGTGTAATCCGGCCTCTTTTCAGCTATAAAGAAAGTATATAGATTCGGTCATACCTCCCTCGCCCTTATTATGAATAGGTTCATACCACGGGGCAACATGACTATTTACTAAGATAGTATGTTGCCCCAAGGCTCACTGGACCAAGAAAGAGTTCAATATGAGTCGATCATTAAAGCTGAAAAACCAAAAGCCATTAATGATCTGCAGAACGAGGAAGGTGAATGCAAGAAGAGGACGTACTGATGGTGGTCAGCACCTTCATGGAAGAAACTGAAAATATGGTTTCTGATCTGGACAAGTTTATGAAAACTATATAGTTGGGATGAAGCTCGGCTCTGAACAAGAGATTCTCTTGATCTTGAGCTTGATATCGATGATAGATGAGCGAGAATCGAACTCAACACCTGGGACGACAAGAGATAAGCTCTTACCACTCGAGCTATCTCATCGCCTTAAAAAAACAATGTTGTTAATCTTGACGTACAATGAAAGCGGCTTGACAAAGCACTCCCAAAGACAAAGGTGTCTTGAACCAACTATGAGATTAAATAATCATTGTCACATTAATTACCCTTTCCCACGTACGTTAATTCCTAATTCCTGTGAAATGATGTCGTTATCTAGGCAGAGCCTGTGGGATGGATGTGATGTTTTTTCATCAACAGCTCATTATTCTTTTAAGGTACAAGAAAGAGAGACATCAACTCGCTGTACTTTTTGGAACTGTGTTAATTGCATCAGGATTTTAATTGAGGTGGAAGGTTGCGAAATTCTTTTGAATCATTTGACACTGAGTAATTTTCTCACCCAACAAAATTAAATTTATGTTTGTTTTGAATAATAAAGAATTATATTTATCAATAGATTTGAAATTTTGGAACTTTACGTTAATCCAATCATATTGGGTTAAGGGGATATAAACAAGTTTTGATATATGTCTTTGTTTTTACCATCAAAACTCTTTAAGATTATTCGAGAGAGTGGGTGGGTGTTTTTCACAGAGATTCTAAATTTAAAGTGTATGAATGTGGTGCTAAGGAAGATAATAGTTTTCGCATTTTGTTATAACCGTTGGAGTTTTCCCTGTTTTGATAGTGTCTTTTAATCCATTAGTACTAAAATGAAATTATGCCCGAAACATCCAATGCATTACCATCAAATTTTGCATGATTCGTCATTGTGATTTACAAAATAAATATTAAAAATATGATATTATAATATGACACGTAAAAACATAAATAATTAATCACGTACATATAATAAAATTTATAACATAAATAACATAATTTATTTAAAAGCTACGGCGGCATAGCTTGCTAGAAACTTATAAATAATAATATATTTTAAAGAGTAATATAAATTTATAAATTATAAGGAGAACAATTATAACAATATTTATATAAAAAATATGTAAAATTGAAGTGTCCCTCCTTCCTTAAATAAACCTTACTCAGCCACTACCTCATTTCCTTTGTTAATAAGACTAAAGTTTCTCCACAAGAATTCATGCTGATAACCCGTTATAATAATAGTAATTTCCGAGAATTATTAAAAGCAATAAGAAAGAATCTTTGTGTATTATTCTGGCTATCTTGTAAGTGCTTGGTACATCCTCGTATTTATAACTGAGGTTCACCGCCTTTCGTGTACATGCCTTATATTTCAATATAGTAATTGTCTTATATTTCAATAGAGTGTAATTGTCATCGTGTATGCACTAATTATATCCGTTTATCGGAAAACTTACATAGACTTGATCATTTGCATGTTCACATTGACAATCACTTATATTTGTATATTATATTATAATAGTTAACAATCTTAACAATAAAAGCGGCATGATATAAATTACACCATGTAGAAAAAATGGCCAAAAAATCAACAAGAATAAAAAAACACAAAACTGCCACAAACGAGGTACTCCATGGGGATTAAATAATTAACTAACCAAAGTTGTAAGGTTAAAAGGAGAGGCAAATGGTGTTTTGTCTTTCTCAAAGATTTTTTTAAAAAAATTATTGTGAGGTATTAATCTTAAGTTTCGAATATTCTCAAGAAATTGAAATTTATATGGGTCCTAAGTGCTACTTTTAATGGGAACATCCTAGTAACACCTTAGAGGTTGAAATAGCATAAACATAACAATATGCTTAAAATATGATTACTACTTGTTACGGGGTGTTCTTATGATTACGGCAAATCTAATGTGATATAATGTTAATATTTAAACACAGAAGAAAACGATCAAAACACTTTTTTTTTAATGAAAAATGATTTGTTAAGATTAAAATCACAAAATTAAAGTGCAATAAACACTAACATATCGAATATAATATCGAATCTCATCTAAATTTTAAAAATCAAATGTTACAGAATCTAACATGAAAACCAACATAGAATCTTATATATATTTTGTAAAAATGAAATTTACGCATAATTATGTTATGATTTTTTGTTAAGCTCATGTTAGACTCTATTTTTATTTATAAAAAAAAAACATAATCGATGTTAAACTTTAAAATCTAAATGAGTTTTTATGTAAGATTCTAAAGTGTTTTTTCTTGTTGTTTATATAAGGGTGTTTTTTATGGAGTAATGGCCTAATTAAATATGTATTTTAGAAGACATACTAAATACATTTATAACATAAATATATTAAAAAAATATTATTAAAAAAATAACAATAACTTATATAATATAAATATGTACAAAGATATTTTACAGAGCGACACAGGAGTGAAAATATGTTAAAGAAACATTGGCAGTACAGGGGGTAATGCACCGTGGGCAGCCAACTCAAACAGCGGTGCTTGACTTGTGGCTTCCGTATTTTTTTTCCTCTAGCGCTTTATGTCAGAACAGAGAATTAATTAATACGGTAATTTTTCAAATCTACGCCGTGGTATGGATGCAATGTTTTTTTTACTCTAACCTCACAATTTTGTGCTACAAAAATGTATATCCTGAAACACTTCAAACAAATGCATCAAGGTACCTTGTGGGAGTAAAAAAAATATAAACAAAAAAATATGATCTATCCTCCTAAAAAAAATACAAAAATATATAATAGTAATTTTTATAAAAAATATAAATATATAATAATAATAATAATTTACCTTGGATTGCCTCCCAAAAAGCTCTCCTTTAAAGTCATTAGCTTGACTTGTTCAAAAATTTCCTCCGATAAAGGATAGAAAGCGAAGCATCCACTTTCTCGGTCATAATCTCACCACCACGAATAATATCAAGAGCATCCATAATTGTTTTTACCCTGGAAAATATTTCCAAACAAGCATAAAGAAATTTAATCGTTCCGTCAATAATCAACAATTGAGTAAGTGCTTGTGAAATTTTTTAAAATTTTGTGATAAAACAATGATAGAATTTACAGCCTAGAAAACATACATGGGCACTTTGAATGCACTACCAAGCCAGTTCTGAGAAAGATCATTTTGGGCAAGTGTTTCCAACATGTCAACTTTGAGATATGTATCACCAAATATATGAGGCTTAGGAGTAGATGTTAGAGTAAAAGCAATTGAATCAGCACAAAATCGTTGTTCCACCTTAATTACACCCAATTGATTTGAGAGAGTTAGCTTAGAAACACATGGTGGATAAGAAATAACAATCATCTCAGTATTTCTTTCCTTTGTGACCTCATCCTTACTCACAATGTTCTCAACAACAAAATCATCATCATTAGTATTATCAATGGCATACTCTTCTTTTTCAGTAGTTGCTTCATCATCTGACATAGACAAATTATCATACCCGAGATAATTATCAATAGTGATGACACTCTCATCCTCTTCTAGTTGGATAGGTTGTGATGATAAAAAGTCGAGTTGGCTTATAGTGGAAGAGCTAGCCAATTGTTTAATTTCAGCCTTCATCATCAATTTTTGAGTTCTGAATTCTTGAATCACTTTTGTAGTCTCTTCAAAATTCTTTTACAATTTGATCATCATATTCAATACCTCACTCGTCTCATAAGGTAGTGGCATATCTACATTGATTTGAGAAACCTGTAGTTCTTCTTGTAGTAGATGATATTGATATTCTAATAGTTATAGCAGTTCATATTAATGTTGATAATATTGTTCCTGAAATTGATGTTGATCATGATATGAATAATTTTGAACATCATTTCCCATGTATGAGAAATCAGACTAATTACCCATTCTTGATCAAAATTGTTAAAATACTAGTTATACCCATATCCTTCCTCTTGAAAAGCATTCAACTGTCCAAAATGAGTATCATGAGAATTTTATGCATTGTAGGATCACTCAAAACCATAATAACCCTGAACAGCACAAATTCAACAAAAAGTGTATGTTTTAGGGGCCACTTAAGACATCTTATTGATACTCATTGGACGTATAGTATGCTTTGTAGTCTTCAAAGAGGCAAGTTCTTGAGTTTGTGCCTCTAGTAGAGAAGAGAAGAGTACAAAATTATCAACGTCATCCATTTGTATACCTGAAGAACTCAACAAAGTCAAAAAAACCTAATAAAAACCTCTTTAGTTAGAACTAAAGTTCCAATGAGACGACAGAAACAATCTAAATAACTAAACTAAAACCAATAAAAACTATGGCATCTCCCCTGCAGCGGCGCCAAAAACTTGATGCATTTTATTTTATTTATAACCGCAAGTGCACGGTGTCTGTTATTAGCAAAGATTGGCAAGCGGGTTGTTAACACAAGGAAACAGGTTTTATCGATTTTAAGTCAATTATTACAGATTATTTCAAAAACAAATAAATATTTGAGAATATTAATAAACTACTAATTAAAACTAAACTACACTAAATAAATAGATACTAAATAAATGTATGAAAAATATAGGGCAATCAGGTCCACCATACTTACATAATAACTAGCTTCTAAGCTAAAACAATTAAAGTGGTCATGTAACTAGAGTTTGTCAATCTCTCTCAAGTATTAACACTCTCGAAACATGCTTACACAAATAATAACTTTTAGTAATTTAACCAATAAGGTAATTAGAGCAGTGTTAATCTCTCTCGAGTATCAAAGCCCTCAGGAATCCAATGATGCTCTTGCACTCAAATTCAATTCTTGAAAAGCATATGACTAGGCCTATTTTTAATAATTAAATGACAACTCGACTCAGATTAAAAAGGGGAGTAAATAATAAATATTGAAATAGGAATTAAGACGAAGAAATTCAAGTAGACACGAAAAATCATAATTTTAGAAGTATTTTGATGAGGTTGCTACTCTACACTGAAAGAAATTCATTATTATGTTCAAGCGTTAGTGTACAATAAAGGAGTAGTATTTTAGAAGAATTCAGAAGATACCAAAGATTTTAAGTGGCTACTATACGAAGATTCCAAAAGAAGAAAATTTTAGAGGAAAAATAGTGAAGCAGAAAAGGACAAAAGACCACAGATTTTAAAGTTAAGAGGTGATAAATATTTATTTGAGTATGGCACAAACAAACTAGACAGTACATTGTATGTCAACTAAATTAATAAATATTTATCATCTAACTCGAGTGGTTTTATGACAGACGATAGAGCAAAGACGGAAGAATTTCGGTGTTAACAACAAATGGTTGTACAATCAAGAATGTATTCTAATTCTACTATCAAAAGTAAATTAATTATTTAATTTATTTTAAGTCAATTCAAGTTGAATTAATTTAATTTATAAATTATTTAATTAAATTAAGTAGAATTAATTTATTACAAAAAAATGACTCTGTATGACTTTTAATAAGTCTTTTTAGACTTTATTAAAAAGTCATACCGAAATAGTGATTTGAAACAAAAGTCATACTGAAGCCATCATCAAAAGTCATACCGAAGTGGAGAGGAAAAAGTCATACCAAAAAAGTCTGTAAAAAGTCATACCGAAGCCATCATCAAAAGTCATACCGAAGTGGAGGATCAAAAGTTATACCGAAAAATTGACAAAAAGGTCATATTGGATCCACTTGCAGAAAGTCATGCAGAGTAATTCAAAAGTCATACAGAAGAATTTCTCAAAAGTTCATACAAAAGAAAGTCTACAAAATGTCATACCTAATTCAGAAAGTCATACCGAGCTATTAAAAGGTCATACCGAGCAGTAAAAGTCATGCCCATTATTTTTTCAAAGGTCTGAAGGCAAATTGAAGTGTTTGAAGAAAGTCCTGAACAAAAGTCATACAAGCTTTACTACCTCTATAAATATGAGGCTTTAGACTTCATATTTCAGTTGTTAAAAACATTCAAATTCAGTAATTTATCTAATTATAATATTCACAGACTTTCTATACTATTTTGAATTATAATTGTTAATTTAGAACAATTCATGTCAAAATCGATCTAGAATTTTAAACGGTTATTTACATTTTCATCATATTAATTTTGTAATACTTTTCAAGTTAAATGTCATGGATTAAGAACTAGGGTGTAGTTAATGCGATGCGTGTCGGAGCTTAACGAGCTTTAATGGATGAGCTTGTATTCCATAGCTTAATACTGCTCTCACAAGATGCCTACGTATCTCAAGCATATTGATAATTAAGCCAAAAATGTAGTTCTAAGAATGAGGGGTTAGGCCCTTTATATAGACGTGGAAAGTCTAAGAATTAGAGTAGGCTTAGGAATCCTTGGTGGGCAGGCCACCTCCTAGAAGGATTCTAGTTCATAGAAGTAGTTTCCAAGTAAAAATATGTTTCCTTGTTCATTAAGGTGTCTTGGAGCTACTCCTTGGAGTAGTTTCCATGTAATTGGACATAATTAATTAGATGTATATTTAGCCAATCAATTAATTACGAATTTATTTACTAATTAGGGTTTCAAGCCTCATTAACTGTGCCTCCCTTTTAGACCAGACTAGGTCTAATTAATGTCACATTAATTGTGTCTTTAGGGCTTACTTTCAACCCATATCATTTGCCCCCCAATTTTTGTAAAGTGTGCAATACTTTGTAGAAGTTAAGGTTTACGATTTTGTCGTTGAAGTTCTCCTTCATTTATGAATAATTTTTCACAATTCTTTTCTCGTACCCACAACTATTTTTCCTTAATTTCTAGGAATTTTTCTCTATTTATAGGGAATTTACCATAATTTTTTTGTACCCACAGGTATTTTTCCTTGATTTTTAGGAAATTTTCTCTATTTTTAGAGAATTTTTCATAATTTATTTGTACCCCCGGGTATTTTTCAGCACTATTTTTGACCAGGAATCCTAGTCGAATTCGACCAGGATCCTGGACGGTTTTAGGTTTCTCAGGGAATCCTGGTCGAGCAGGATTCCTAGTCGAAAATTCTGGTCGATTTTCGACCAGGATCCTGGTCGATTTTAGTCTATCACGGAATCCTGGTCGAAATCCCTAGTCGATTTTCGACCAGGATCCTGGTCGTTTTAGGATACAATAGAATCCAGATCGATAGGGTTTCTTGGTCGAATTCGACCAGGATTCTGGTCGATTTAGCAGCCAATTTGCATCCTGGTCGAATGTGACTCTTGGTCGATTTTCGACCAGGATCCTAATTGATTTAGGCCACATCTTGATTTCTAGTCGACAGGACCCATGAATATAGCGACTTAATGGGCCTTGGCCCATTTCTATTTTTAACGCCTTTCAGTCCTCCTCGATTTTTGGGCCATAGGCCTGCTAGGCCCAACTAGTTTGTGGACCTTATTTTTACCGGCTACAGGAAGTTCAACTAGTTGAATTACCGTTTTCTTCGACTATAAATTAGTGAAATGAGAACTTCACTTTTCACTGATTATTTCCTCAGTGTAATTCTCTACTAAAAACTTCTCTCTATAGTTCTTTTGGCAAGGTGATTTCCGACAAACTTTTTCCGATCAATCTTCATCTTGTCAGTCTGTCAAGCTTCCATTTATTGAAGATCAATGGCCGATCAAGATTCTGCGTAGCAAAGGCTCCTTATCAGGGCGGCAAAAAGAGGTAACATTGTTATCGTGACTTCTAATTTTTCCTCAATTTTTGATCTTTTGAGATCCATAGGTGACGAATTTCCTACCCAGGTCGTGTTAGATGCTTTTAGGTATACCGGTATTTTTACCAACCAACTTCATTGCGATAAATTTTCAAAATTGTATAAATTACCCTTGGATTTAAGTTTTTTTTGGCCGAACCTGGAGATCGGGCCTGCCATTGGCGGCCCAACATGTTGTGTGTTTTTAGAGATGCCCTCTTAGGTGAGCTTAGATTTCCTGTCCACAAGTTCATTATTAGACTCTTAGCCGAGGTTAGAATAAGCCCAGTCCAATTAACCCCAAACTCATGGTGAACCCTTCTTTGTTTCTTAGTTTTATGCCTTAGGAAAAACTATCCCCTTTCCATAGCTATTTTTAGAAGTATTTTTCAATTCAAGAATAGTCCAACTTCAATGTTGGGCTGGGTCTATATCAGCCATAGGCAAGGTGTCTCCCCAATTTTTAGCAATAAATCTTTGCCCGACTCCAATCAAGAGTGAAGGAGGGATTTCCTATTTTTAGAGTGGGAGGGCGGCGACTGGGAACCCGGGATTGATCTAATTTACTCCCGAAGAAAAGCTCATTATCGCTGATTTGGGCCAAGACAAGGGCTCGACCCACTATCGAAACCTTTTGGAGGAATTCTCTTTAAAGGCCGTGGGCCTTTCTAATGTTTCTTACAAGGGTAATTTTCTTACCCTTTTTTCCCTTTTCTTTAATTTTTTTTTCTGAGTCCACCTTTTTATTTCCTTGTTTGTTTTGCAGCTGCTGAGAGCATTAATCTTCATCTGGGTGTGGGCGATCAGGAAACCCACAAAATTAGGAAGGCCCGTGAAGCTTTGGAGGGTCCAATAAAGGAACCTAACTTTTCCAGCTTTCTTCAACCCTACGAGGGGGCCCAAAATAAGGCCATGGGGAAGAAGCCTTGTGAGGAATTGGAAGACCCAGCCACGGCGGCTTGGAGGCCTAGTTGGGGCATAGGGAAGCAAGATACCGTCATCGGGAGTACTTTGAACTCTGTTGACTAGTCGCGGAACTCTATTCCTCTAGTCGATAAAGCCAAAATTGTCTTGAAAATGGACATTGAAGAGGCCGAAACTCTGGGGGCCCAAGTTGTTGTCATGGTAAGGCCCACTCATTTCCCATCTTTTTTTTTGTTGCTTTTGATTTTCCCTGTTTCTCACCATTATTTTCTTTCTTTAAAACAGGTCAACACTTACTTTCAGACCACGGCCCATCAGGCCAAGACTTGACATTTTTCTGAGAAGGCCTAGAGGGCGGGCAAGGTCAAGGCGGAGGCCAAGGTGGCCAATTTGAGAAGAAACTGCTCGAAAAGGAACAAGAGATGCTAGCGGCCCATGCCGAGGTTCAGGAGTTGAAGGCAGACAAAGAGGACCAAATTGCTAAGTACATGGAGTCCGAGGAATTTTATGCCTTCATGGACAAGCATGACGACATGGTTTTCCCAGTGACTTGTGCTCAAGCCTAGGATAAGTGCCTCGAAACAGTCTTGGCCAAGCATCCCGACCTCTTTGATCCGACCGACTTTCCCTGTCCCATGGGCCAGCCATTGACCTTGACTTCGATAGCTGGAGGGACAGGTTCAGGAGACTTGTCGAGTGTTGAGGCACTGGATGATTATGACCGGGTCTTTGACTCCACTACAAAAGCCGAGGAGAATGCTAGGAAGGAAGCAGAAGGAGAAGAGAAGACAGGGGAGGACGAAGATGTCAAAGATTTCCCTTAGTTTCTTTTGTTTTCTCAGTATTTCTTGTACTCCCTATATTTCCTTTCTGTTTTTAATTTATGTACTCCTAAAGACTTTTTATTTATAAAAACCCTCTTGCTATTTGTTTTTCTTTTTCGTGCCTTTGTATATTTGATAAAATATACTTTTTGAGCAAAAAAGAACAAATAAAACTGGATATTACTCGGAGTGCCAAACAGGCTTTTTATTCTTTTGTCATGGTAGAACTAATAAAGGTTGCCAAACTAGGTTAAATACACATGTTTTCGAAGGTGCCATATGGCTAAGAATTTTATTAATAATGCTTTCGAGGCTTAAGTGGGCACGGCCCTTACAAAATGCGAATCTTGTCTAGAGTGAAAGGCTTTTACATCTTAGTGGTTTCATCGAACCTTATTTCTACTAAGTTTCTACTAAATATAAGAACTCATAGTTGAATTCTTTAAACATAATAAACCTTCAGGTTTGAGGAATGCCAAGTCCGTGGCACCTCAACATCTTCTAGGGTTTCAAGGATGTATGATCATCCTCCCTTGACTCGTTTTATCTTGTACGGCCCTTCCCAATTGAGGCTAATTTGCCTTTGGGGCCTACTCCGAAAGCTTCAGCTTTTCTAAGGACCAAGTCTCCTTGTTTGAAAAACCTTTCTTCGACCCTTAAGTTGTAGTAGAAAGATGACTTTTTTTTATATTCATTGATTTTTGCATGAGCTTTGTCTCTGACTTCATCTATCAAGTCTAATGCAAGCTTCATTCCTTCTTCATTTTCCTTGGGCTCAAAGGCCTTGATTCTTGGGGATACATGTGATATTTCAACTGGGACCACTGCCTCAGCTCCATAAGCCAGGAAGAATAGAGTTGCATCAGTAGTGACTCTATGAGTGGTTCTGTAAGCCTAGAGTATTGGAAAAAGCTCATCCACCCATGTATTAGCAAAACGCTCGATCTTTTTTTTGAGACCATCCAAGATGATTCGATTAACTACCTCAGCCTACCCATTTGCTTAAGGATGTGCAACAGAAGTAAAGCGTAGAATGATGTCATTATCATTGCAATATCCCTTAAATTCCTCATTATTAAATTATGTGCCATTGTTCATCACCAGGATTCGTGGTATTCCATACCTACATATGATGTTTTCCTAGAAGAATTGAGCTACTTATTTTGTGGTTATCTTGGTTAATGGATTAGCCTCAATCCATTTAGTGAAGTAATCAATTGCAACGATTAGGAACATTCTCTGTCCGCTAGCCATGGGAAAGGGGCCAAGAATGTCCATTCCCCACATTGCAAAGGGGATGGGTGAATTGATGGATGTCAACATCTCAGGAGGTTGTCTGATGAGTGGAGCATGCCTTTGGCACCTGTCACACCTTCTCACATATTCCTTCGAATATTTTAACAAGTCAGGCCAGTAAAAGCCTAGACGGTTGATTTTGTGAGCCAAATCTCTGCCCCCCAAGTGTTGACCACAAATACCTTCGTGTACTTCTTTTAAAGCCTCATGGGATTCATCTGGCCTTAGGCATTTCAAGTACGGAATAACAAAAGATTTCTTATAGAGAATTCTATCAATAAGAGCATACCTTAAGGCCCTCATAGTAAGTTTTCTGGCTTCCATGGCATTGGCAGGAGTTCATCTAGATTGAAAGTGGGCTATAATTTGGTCTATCCAGCAACTGCCCATGTTTATTGGGGCTATCAGCTTTGCATTGATGCTGGGGGTTTTCAAGATTTGGAAGTAAACACTTCTCATATGTTCATCCACTTCTGATGAGGTGAACTTTGATAAGACATCGACCTTCGCATTCTCTTCTCTAGGAATATACTCCACCTGACATTCTTCAAACTGAGTCATTATAGCTTTGACTAATCGGAGGTATTTAACCATAACTTCTTCTCTTGCTTCAAAATCCCCATTTACTTGGGATATAACCAGCTTCAAGTCTCCACAGACTTTGAAGTGTTTTGCATTTAGTGCCTTGGCCAAGCCCAGGCCTGCTATCAAAGCTTCATATTCAACTTCATTGTTGGTTATCGAGAAGTCAAGCTTAATAGCATATTCAATAACAAATCCTTCGGCACTTTGTAGCACCAAGCCTTCCCCACTAGATTTTGTTTTTGATGCCCCATCAAAATTGAGCATCCAATATTCTTTAGGAATTTGTCTTGCTTCTTGTGTTGCTTCCACACTATCATTATCCTGCCCCCGACTTCTTGGTCATTGATAGTATACTCGATCACGAAGTCAGCAAGAGCTTGAGCTTTGATGGCCGTTCGAGGCTTATACTTGATGTCAAACTCTCCTAGCTCTATGGCCCACTTGATCAATCTTCCACTTGCCTTAGGGCTGTGTAGGATATTCCGTAGTAGTTGATCAGTTACTACCTCAATTTTGTGCGCTTGGAAATAAGGACGTAATTTTCTCGAGGCTATTACCAAGGCCAGTGCAAACTTCTCAATCTTGGAGTAGTTAAGTTCTGCTTCATGCAAGACCTTGCTTACATAGTAAACTGGTTTTTGAATCTTTTCTTCTTCCTTTATAAGGACAGCGCTCAGGGCTTTATCAGATATAGCCAAGTACAAGTATAAGACGTTTTCGGGACTAGGCTTGGCCAATAATGGAGCTTCAGTTATATATTTCTTCAGTTCTTTGAAAGATGCCTGACTTTCTTTCGTCCACACAAAATTCTTCACTTTCTTCAATGTTTGGAAGAAGGGTAAACATTTATCCCCAGACTTTGAGATAAACCTTCCTAGGGCTGCAATTCTTCCTGTTAATTTCTGGACATCCATTACTGTCTTTGGGGATTCCATGTCGAGTATAGCCTTAATTTTGTTAGGATTGGCCTCAATCCCCCTTTTGGAGACCATCATTCCTAATAATTTTCCAGATCCTATGCCAAAGGTGCATTTTGCAGGGTTTAGCATCATTCTGTGATGTCTCAACACTTCGAACGCCTCTCTTAAGTGTTGAATATGGTCGGCCTTATCGAGGCTTTTGACTAGCATGTCATCAACGTAGACCTCCATGATTTTTCCGATGAGATGCTTGAATATTTTGTTTACTACCCTTTGATAGGGGGCTCCTACATTCTTTAACCCAAAGGCCATAACAAAATAACAAAATACACTAAAGTCAATGATGAAAGATACCTTGGCAATGTCATCCTCATGCATCCTGATCTGATTATATCCACTAAAGCCATCCATGAAGCTTAACATGTCATGTCCTGTTGTGGCAGCTATAAGTGCATCGATCCTCGGAAGGGGGAAACAATCTTTTGCGCATGCATCATTCAAATCAGTGAAGTCCACGCACATCATCCACTTTCCATTGGATTTTCTGACCATTACAGGATTAGCAAGCCATTCAGGGAATTGAATTTCCTTGATGAATCCATCCTCTAGGAGCTTTTCCACCTCTTGCTTTATGGCTTCTTGCCTTTCTGGAGTGAAATTCCTCTTCTTTTGCTTTATCATTTTTCATCGCGGATCCACATTAAGTTTATGAGTAATCAGTTTTGGATCAATTCCTGGCATATCAGCGGCTGTTCAAGCAAATAAGTCCCCATTCTCTAACAAGAATTTTGTCAATTTTCTTTCATAGGCTCTTCTAATAAGGCCCTAATATAGGTGACCTTTTCAGGCTCTCCTAGTACTAAGGAAATTGCAACCAAGTCTTCGGTTGGCTTCCCCCTTCTTTCTTCGTCTTCTCTCGAGTCTATGTCCTCTATGGGTAGGACTTGCCCCCCGACTCCATCGGGTCTCAGGGCTGCCACGTAGCAACTTCTTGCCATTTTCTGGTCTCTTTTTTCCTCCCCAACACCGTTTCTGGTGGGGAACTTGATTTTTAAGTCATAACTTGAGGCTACAGACTTGAAAGCATGCAAATCTGTTCTTCCAAGGATGGCGTTGTACGTAGAAGATGCTTTGATCACCAAAAAGGTTAGCATCTGAGTGACCTCTCTAGGCTCTCTCCTCATTGTCATGGGTAGTTGAATGGTTCCTTCTACTTCTGATTCTAGCCCATTAAAGCCAAAGATGGGAACATCCGAAGGGGTTAGCTGGGAATCATTGTACCCCATCTTTACAAATGCATCATGAAACAATATATCAACTGATGCTCCATTGTCCACCATGACTCTCTTTACTCTGAATTTCCTATCAAAGGGGCAATAACGAGAGGATCATCGTGAGGAAACTTTATCCCTTCCAGGTCCGAGTCATCAAAGGATATGACCGCCTCTGTTCTAGCACGTTTAGGTGTTTCTCCTACGACTTGCATAACTTCTCTTACGTATGCTTTTCTTGAATTTCTTGAATTCCCCGCAGCGGTGGGTCCTCCGAAAATCATATTAATAACCGGTCCTCTAGGCTGAGGATTCCTATCCCGACTATCATTATTTTTTATGTTATCGTCGCGCCTATCATGGCTTCCATCTTCAGTGTACTTAGAAAATTTTCCTCTTTTGATAAGGAATTTGATTTCGTCCTTCAATTCTCTACAATCATCCGTATCATGCCCAGTATCTCTATGAAATCGGTAAAACGCGTTCTTGTTCCTCTTCTCAGGATCAGACTTCAGAGGTTTAGGCCATCTCTGGTCGCGATCTCTTTCGATATCCATCAGGATTTGACTTCGAGGCGTGTTTAGCCTTGCGTATTCGGCAAACTTTTTCCCTAAATTATTTTTCTTAAGGGTGGATTCTGAATCCTTATCCATCTTAGAGTACTTGTCTCGGGCGTCATATTCTTGATCACCTTTTCTCTTCTTGTTATTACTCCCATGTGTCGCCATTGATATAGTGGTTCTCTTCATACTTTCTTCCGCCTTTATGTATTTCCCTGCTCTGTCTTGGAGAAGAAGCATGTTCTCAGTCGTTCCCTGTTATAAGGCTATCATATCCATTTTCTCGTCCAAGTCCGGGACTTTCAAGGCTTTCTTGGTGAAGTGGTTCAGATAGTCCCATAAATATTCGTTCTTTCCCTGCTCCAGATTCATGAGAGAAGATGAACTTTTTTCATGAACTCTTCCGCTTATAAACTGGCTTATGAAGGCCTTACTGAGATCTTTGAAGGATCCAATGGAGTTGGGGGGCAACCGGTTATACCAACTTTGGGTCATGCCCCCATGAGTTTGGGGAAACGCCCTACACTTCACAGCATCATTGATAGGTTGTAACAACAAAGTATTCGAGAAAGTTCTTACGTGATTGGCTGGATCGCCTGCTTCATCATAAGTTTTGATGGTGGGCATCTTGAACTTACTTGAGATGTGATCGTTCATGATTTCTTCGGTGAAGGGTGGTGTTGGATCATCAGGATCTCCGAGTGGTAATAATTCAGTGGGGTAAACCTTTGTAATTTTCATTCTTTTCCCTCGAGGCGTTCCATCCAGTTCTATGACGTCGGGGGCTTCATACCTCGGGGTTGGCCTTCTAGCCTGCCGATCTAGGCTTTTCTTTAGCTCTTCGAGTTCAGCCTCGTATGAAGCAATTTTCTGTTCTAGTGTCCTACGGGACTATGAACGCCGGCTTCCTACGGGTTCCTGTTAGTAATTGTGCTCTAGAGACAATACTTTTTATATTTTAAGGAAAATATTTATTATTAAGGATTATGTTTTATTGATTATTATTTATTTATTATGTTTTGTTTACTGCGTAATAAATTGAAAGCATAGTAAATGTCCTTGGAATTTTGATACGTATTCTATATCTTTAAGTATGTGACTTAAAAATGAGATTATATGAATAGTATCTTATTCCTAAAATTCCCTAGTCGAGTATTATTATTTAAGGACAATAATAATGCACAAAGACTAGTATGTTTCTTGACAGATGACCACATCTCATTGGTCATAGGTATGGGGATACTAAAGTCAAGAACATAAGTGCATGTATCAATGCATGGCACTGGAATGACCCGCCGTGAGATTCTACATGTTAAGTAAGTGTCATAAGTAATTCTCACTGTGATAATGGTGTAATGATCCTTAGACCTGAAATCATTATATTTCTATACGAGAATTAATATACTTTGATTACATTAAAAGTTACCTTTGACCGGGTGATGATAAAAGTGGACATTGGGTATATTATGAATCGTATGAGAAATATGAATGATCTAGATGGGATTTAATCCTCCTAATTTTAGGAGTGATATTATTGGCCTCTTGTTTGAGTGAGACTATGAAATGCACGGCCGTGCTCAAATGTTGATTTGATTTTAAAAGTCTACTCATCGATCAAGAAAATAAAGATTAAATTATGAAGAGGATGACACGAGACATGCCTTGAGTTTAATCTATAATATCAAGATTAAAGGGATTATATTAATGGAACATTATTCACGAAAGGCTTAATCGAATCACCGATTTATTATTATTACTTGGGTAGCAATGATGTATTACTAGATGCCGCTCATTGTTTACAATTTTAATTAGATATTAAAATTGTTGCCAACGTAATAATAACCTACAGGGTCACACACAAAGAACGCTTGAAGGAGAAATAATTTAAATTATGAATTTAAATTAAATAAGTAATTTATTTTATTTATGATATTAATTAAGTATGACTTAATTAATTATATAAATAGAATAAATGAATTACTTAAACTAATTCCAAAATTAATAATTAATTAATTAAGTGAGACTTAATTAAATAATTTTGAATTTTGAATTAGTATTAATTATAATTGGATTATAATTAGAAAACTTATTCCTCTCTATATAATCTCTTTATGGGCTGATTTAATAAAAAAGAGATTTTACAGAAACCCTAGCCGCTCTGAGAGAGGAGGAAGATAGAGAGAGAAGAAGTTTTCGGGTGCTAGTACACATCAATCCTTCATGAAAAGTGTTCGTGTGGATACCGTAGAGCGTAGATCGCGAGAGCGGGATACGTGGTGATTAAACAAGCTTTGGACCTCCATTAATCTTCCATTAATGAACTGTTAAAGCTTCTAAAGGTATTTATTCTTTATCTCCGAATTAAATCTTTTGTTTTCGCATGGATCCTGCGGAGGGTTTCGCTATTTTGATTTATTTTTCGCGTTTATTCCGCTGCGTTTGTGTCACGAAACCCTTCAATGGCATCAGAGCTACTTGCGAAACGTTTTAATTCGGTTATGTGCTTAACAGTTTTTGATATATAAGCATGTATGCGATCTATCATGATTTTATATTGATATAATATGTATATGTTTATATATATTATAAATATATGATATTTTATGATATATAATCATGTGATGATTATGGGTGTTGATGTATGTATATGATACATGTTTGTTCTTATTATGGGAATCGTATTCGATACGAATTCTGAAACGGCTGCCGTTGATTTTCTGAAATCTGTGTCCGTTGTCCGATTTTCGCAAACGATATGTGTTTTCTGACTGTAATCGGGTCACTGAGCAATACTGACAACGTCAGCTCTTCGTCTGTAAGCCACTAGATGTCGTTACAGCCTCCAAAACGGTGATTTATGATTTTCTGAAAATTATTTGATTTTCTAAAATTTTGAGTATATGTATGTATATATTATGAATATATGATATTCATATAATGTATAATCATATGATGATTGTATGTATCTCTGTATATGTATATATGATATATGCTTGTTTTTGTTATGAGAATTGTATATGATACGATTTCTGAAACACCGTCAGATTTGGAGAAATCTGACTGCTGTATCCGATTTTCATAAACGATATGTGTTTTCTGACTGGAATCGGGCCAATGAACAAAACTGATAGCTATGCTATCACCGACGGGTCTGTAAGGCGTTTGACGTCGATCAAGGCCTCGAAATAGCGATTTATTGTCTTCAGAAATCTGTTTTTAATTTTCTGAAATTTCGAAATTTGTTATATATGATTATATGATATGAATATATAATATGAGATATATTATATGTGTTATATGATAGCATGGTGGATGGTTATGGCCTAAAGACCCATAGGATAGTGGTTTTGATTTATGGTTTTGGTTTCTAAATACGACTTGCATGTCGTTTATTCATTGTAATTTAATTATCTCGAATGTAACTCGAGTTCTTCTTGTAATTTCATTAGAATAGTTTTATTTTTATTATTCAATGTAATTATTATCAATGAAGACTTGCAAGCAAGGAGGCGATCCAAAAGGGGATGATGGAGCAATGAAGAAAGAAGACATGTAATAGATAGTATTTTTAAAACCACCATAGACTGACCTTGATATTTCCATTAGCTTGGAAATATCATATAGGATGGGGCCATAACCAAACATGTTTAATTTACGCACATTACATATATGTATATGATTGCATGTATTGGTATGTATGCGTAGATATAATTGAAATGCATGCTTAATATTGATTAATCATGTATGTATTAGATACGACACCCATGTCATGTTTGCTTAAACAAGATAAAATCTGTAACGATTCAAGATTTTAAAATTAACAAACGATCATGAGATTCTTGTGTTTATGAAATATGGATTTTTAAAACACGGAATTAAATATGGATTTTTGATATCTATAATTGGGATTTTCTGACAAAAGCGGATATGCGTATTCGTAAGGCTGATGGGTTTTAAGTGTGACCATTGGTATCCTCCATCTACCTGGGAAATGAACAATTTAAGATGTCGATTTGAAATATTTGGTTCAAGGAAAAATTGAGGATCTCTTTATGATGTGATCATGATCGTTATAAATTTTCTAAAACCCCTTAACAAAATATTAAGTTTTACTCGGATGCTTTCCAATGAATGAACACTCATCGAATCCTAGATCGATAAGGGGAAGGACTGTCAGTGGCAGGGGACTCCTATCTATCGTGGTGAGATGCGACGAATATAAACGGTTATATTCGGCCGTTGTATCATTGGGTCTAACTTAACTGAGTCGTCATAATAAGTGAAAATAAACGGTTATATTCAACTATTATGAACTTAGAAGCATAGAGTTTGGTTAAAAGTCTATTAGATAGATAAGATCAATCGTTGTTCACCAAACTATCCAAGAATTATATATGATATAATTGACAACTGTTGTCTACCTAAATAATCATTTTCTAAGGACTTCCAGTGGTTGACTTAGGACATGACGAAATATGGATCTTGGCTCACTAGAAAGAATTATGGGATATACTTTCCAAATTAATAGTAAGGGCTATTAGTTTGATAAAAATAGTGGGAGGTATATGATGATATACCATAATCACTTAAACATAATTAATATTAAATTTGCAATCTAGTTTATTTTATGCACTTTAATATTGTAGATATCAAATGATAAACACAAACAACTTCTCTATGCGATCAGTTCTTGAGAAGGACAAGTTGACGAGAATATATTTCCTTGACTGACATAGGAGCTTGAGGATCGTCCTCGGGCACCACGATATTAGTCAAATCTCTTCCCCTGCTCTTAAAGTTGAGAATGTAACATGTGCAAATCATAGTGCTTATTGGAAGCAAATTGATATTGCGACTGATGTTTCATGTCTCAATCTCGCAAATATATGTGCTGAGCTTAAGAAGCAATACAAGCATATAGATGCTTATGAAATGATTGAGCACAAGATATATTTGAAAGGGCACTATACACTTTCAAGTAGGGAGAGTGAGACCCGGTTACACCACATGTTCTAAAGATTATAGGGTATAATGAATACCATTGATATTTTGGGTTTCCAGATTGGTCTGGAGACAGTTAGATTTGATCTTACAATCTCTGGACAAATATTATTCTTATTTTGTTATGAACAATAAAGTAAATAAGATTGGTAAAACACCCATTGAGTTGCTAAGCATGTTGGGAACTGCTGAAAGTAATATGATAAATGCATGAACTACTACTATATTGATGGTAAACATAGGGAATGTAAAAGGGAAAGGAAAATGGAAAGGCAAGGAGAAGATTTGATCTAGTTCCGTTGTCAAACCAAAGTCCAATCCCTAAAGCAGACTCTAAAGTCTGAATGAGGTGTTGATAAAGAAGACGATTGTTACTTCTGTGGAAAGTTGGGAGACTGGAAATTAAACTGTCATGCTTAATTGGAAGATCGGAAGATGATGATCAATAAGGGTCAAGGTTAAGGTATCGGGTTGGAATTGGAGTAAAGATAGTTGCTCTGGTTCGAGGAACTCGTTACTTAATTTTTGGCCTATAAGGAAAATTTAGAACTTGATAATTGTTATAACGTGCTTGCAATTGGCAGGGACATTATTTCAGTTTCTTGTTTGGACAAGAAAGGCTTTTTCATTTTAATTAAATAACAATAGTTGTTTATTCTATTTTGATGATGAGCCTTATAATGTTGCACAACTAACTAACAATTTATATGTTCTAAAGTGACTCAAATAAAATATTACCTTTGGCACTGTTGTTGAGGCCATATTAATGAGAAACGCATTTTCAGAATACATAAGGATGCATTCATGGATAAGTTTGATTATGAATCATACAAAAGGATGTGAATCTTGGTTTATTTGGTAAAATGACTAAAGCTCCTTTTACCGGACATGGTGAAGGGATCATTGAATGGGTATGACTTATACATAGTGATGTATGTGGTCATATGTGTACGATGACAAAAGGTAGATTTTATTAACTTCATAAAATTTACTAATTATTTTAGTAGATACGGATATATGTATCTTTTGAAGAACTAATCCGAATCATTTGAAAAGTTCAAAGACTATAAAGATGAAGTAGAAAATATCAAAGAAAAGTTTTTTTTGATAGGAGAGATCACACCTTGTTGGACATGGTGCGATCAATGTTGAGTCAATGAATCTTCCAATTAGTTTCTGGGGTTGCACCCTGGAAACGGCTCCACATACACTTAACTGTGTTCCTACTAAATTGGTTCAAAAGACTCCTTATGAGATATGGACTGAGCAACGTCACAGCATGTCATTTATAAAATTTTGGGGATGTGAAGCGTTTGTGAAACGTCTAATCTCTGACAAGCTAGGACCAAAATCAGATAAATGTAATTTTATGGAATACCCAACTGAAACAAGGGGTTATTCTTTCTATAATCCTTCCGAGAACAAAGTGTTTATTGCTCGAACTGCTGAGAGACAGTGGGAGGATAATAGATCTCAATGAAGTTTGAGACCCACATGATAATGTTGAACTAGTGGAGGAACCTGAGTAGAATGTACAAGAAAAATAATACTGCTCAAGAAACACAGGTATTCGTAGGTCTAGTAGGATTCGCCATGAGCTCGAGAGATAATATGGATTTCTCTTGACTCAAGATGGTGATGTGATGCTTATGGATGAAGATGAGCCTCTCACCTACCAAGACGCTATGAACACTCCAGATTCTAAGAGATGGCTGGATGCTATTAAATCTGAGATGGAATCCATGTATACTAATCAAGTATGGACTTTGGTTGATCCACCTGAAGGGGTAAAACCTATAGGGTGCAAGTGGGTTTTCAAGAAGAAGACCGACATGGATGCTAATGTACAGACCTATAAGGCACGATTGGTGGCAAAAGGTTTCAAGAAAATTCATGGTATTGACTATGATGAGACCTTTTCACCAGTTGTTATGGTCATGTCCATCAGGATTTTGCTTGCTATAGCTGCTTACTATGACTATGAAATCTGGCAAATGGATGTCAAAACCGCTTTCTTAAATGAGAGCCTTGAAGAAGATATGGATGTGTACATGACACACCCTAAGGGTTTTGTTGATCTAAAGGATGCTGGAAATGTATGTAAGTTGCGTCGATCCATTTATGGATTAAAGCAGGCCTCGAGGAGATGGAACATTTGTTTTCATGAAACAGTCAAAAAGAGTTTGACTTTATTCAGAATGAAGATGAAACTTGTGTTTACAAGAAGTTTAGTGGGAGCCATGTGGAATTCCTAGTATTATATGTTGATGATATATTACTAATAGGGAATGACATTCCTTCTCTACAGACTGTGAAGACTTGGTTGAGAAATAATTTCTCAATGAAAGACTTAGGCGATGTGACATATATATTAGGGATCGAGATCTATAGAGATAGATCAAGGTGATTGATCGGCCTAATTTAGAGTACATACATTGACAAAGTTTTGCATCGATTTCAAATGCAAAGAGACTAAAATGGATATGTCCTAATGTCTCATGGGATAGTGATCTCAAAATAAATTTTGTCCTAAATCATTGGATGATAGGGACTGCATGAGTAAAATTCCATATGCATCAGCAATTGGTTTTATAATGTATGCAATGATATGTACTTGTCCTGATGTCTCGTATGCTTTAACCATGATGAGTAGATACCGATCTAATCCAGGTGAAGGTCACTGGACGACTGTCATGAATATTCTTAAGTACTTAAAGAGGACTAAAGATTCATTCTTGTTATATGGAGGAGATGTGAAGCTAGTTGTAAGAGGTTTCAGTGATACTGGTTTCTAGACAGATAACAATAATTTAATGTTTATGTCTGGCTTTGTGTTTTATTGAGATGTTGTATGCTGGAATGGTTCACAGCAAAGACAATTGTTGATTTTACAATAGAACCTGAGTATATTGATGCTTGTGAAGCAGCCAAGGAGGCTGTTTGGGCATGTACTTAGGAGATATCACCTAATTAATGAGATTAATGATCAAGGAGATATACATATATGTAAAGTGTATACTAATAATAATATTGCAGACACACTGACTAAGGCTTTGTCACAGCAGAAGCATGAAAGTCACACTAGTTTCATGAGTATTGGATACTTGGGTAATTGGCTCTAGTGCAAGTGGGAGATTGTTAGTAATTGTGCTCTAGAGACAATACTTTTTATATTTTAAGGAAAATATTTATTATTAAGGATTATGTTTTATTGATTATTATTTATTTATTATGTTTTGTTTACTGCGTAATAAATTGAAAGCATAGTAAATGTCCTTGGAATTTTGATACGTATTCTATATCTTTAAGTATGTGACTTAAAAATGAGATTATATGAATAGTATCTTATTCCTAAAATTCCCTAGTCGAGTATTATTATTTAAGGACAATAATAATGCACAAAGACTAGTATGTTTCTTGACAGATGACCACATCTCATTGGTCATAGGTATGGGGATACTAAAGTCAAGAACATAAGTGCATGTATCAATGCATGGCACTGGAATGACCCGCCGTGAGATTCTACATGTTAAGTAAGTGTCATAAGTAATTCTCACTGTGATAATGGTGTAATGATCCTTAGACCTGAAATCATTATATTTCTATACGAGAATTAATATACTTTGATTACATTAAAAGTTACCTTTGACCGGGTGATGATAAAAGTGGACATTGGGTATATTATGAATCGTATGAGAAATATGAATGATCTAGATGGGATTTAATCCTCCTAATTTTAGGAGTGATATTATTGGCCTCTTGTTTGAGTGAGACTATGAAATGCACGGCCGTGCTCAAATGTTGATTTGATTTTAAAAGTCTACTCATCGATCAAGAAAATAAAGATTAAATTATGAAGAGGATGACACGAGACATGCCTTGAGTTTAATCTATAATATCAAGATTAAAGGGATTATATTAATGGAACATTATTCACGAAAGGCTTAATCGAATCACCGATTTATTATTATTACTTGGGTAGCAATGATGTATTACTAGATGCCGCTCATTGTTTACAATTTTAATTAGATATTAAAATTGTTGCCAACGTAATAATAACCTACAGGATCACACACAAAGAACGCTTGAAGGAGAAATAATTTAAATTATGAATTTAAATTAAATAAGTAATTTATTTTATTTATGATATTAATTAAGTATGACTTAATTAATTATATAAATAGAATAAATGAATTACTTAAACTAATTCCAAAATTAATAATTAATTAATTAAGTGAGACTTAATTAAATAATTTTGAATTTTGAATTAGTATTAATTATAATTGGATTATAATTAGAAAACTTATTCCTCTCTCTATATAATCTCTTTATGGGCTGATTTAATAAAAAAGAGATTTTACAGAAACCCTAGCCGCTCTGAGAGAGGAGGAAGATAGAGAGAGAAGAAGTTTTCGGGTGCTAGTACACATCAATCCTTCATGAAAAGTGTTCGTGTGGATACCGTAGAGCGTAGATCGCGAGAGCGGGATACGTGGTGATTAAACAAGCTTTGGACCTCCATTAATCTTCCATTAATGAACTGTTAAAGCTTCTAAAGGTATTTATTCTTTATCTCCGAATTAAATCTTTTGTTTTCGCATGGATCCTGCGGAGGGTTTCGCTATTTTGATTTATTTTTCGCGTTTATTCCGCTGCGTTTGTGTCACGAAACCCTTCAGTTCCTTACCAGGTCTTCTTCTCCTAGGATAGATATCGGTGTCTTCTAAGCTTCCATCATCGGTTGAGTATGGTTCTGAGAAGTCACGGACCTCTACTCTACGCCCATAGTTTTGTGGTTCCAACCATCTGATGTAAGGAGGGGGATAGGCTTGGGAGAGCCCAAGTCTAGGTTGGGCAACAGTGCTACTAGGGATAACAAGAGTGGAATTTTACGCGTTAGGAGGAGCAGTAACTATAATAGGAGTTTAAGTTACCTAAGATAGAGGGTTGGATCCATAGATGACTTCCTCAGGATTGATGGAGAGGACGATCTCATTAAACGGACCAAGTCTTTGAGTTCTAGGATTTTGAGTTCTAGCAGGGATAGTGGTGGTAACGGGGACCTCGGTAGTTTGAGTTTCATCAAGAGGGATGATAGCAGTTGGATCACCCGTGGTAGGGACGATGTCTCCGTCAGTTCGTCGTGTTCTTGCCATGGTTGATGTTGTTTTTCCACAGACGACGCTAAATGTTATGGATTAACAACTAGGGTGTAGTTAATACGACGTGTGTCGGAGCTTAACGAGCTTTAATGGCTGAGCTTGTATTTCATAGCTTAATACTGCCCTCACAATATGCCTACATATCTCAAGCGTTTTGAGAATCAAGCCAAAAACGTAATTCTAAGAATGAGGGGTTAGGCCTTTTATATAGACGTGGAGAGTCTAAGAATTAGAGTAGGCTTAGGAATCCTTGGTGGGTAGGTCACCTCCTAGAAGGATTCCGGTTCATAGAAGTAGTTTCCAAGTAGAAATATGTTTCCTTGTTCATTGAGGTGTCTTGGGGGCTACTCATTGGAGTAGTTTGCATGTAGTTGGACATAATTAATTAGCTATATATTTAGTCAATCAATTAATTATGAATTTATTTATTAATTAGGATTTCAAGCTTCATTAATTTTGCCACCTTTTTGGACCAGACTAGGACTTATCAATGTCACATTAATTGTGTCTTTAGGGCTTACTTTCAACCCATATCATTAAAAATCATATATTCTACTTGAACAGTATTTCATTAAAATTAATATTTTGTGATTAATTAAAATAATATTTTTTAAATCTGAAATTTGCGAGTAAATTTAGATATTGTATTCAACCCCCCTTCTACAATATCAGAGACCAACAATTTTGTTAATCGTATGTATATCTCTAGTAAGTATATCTCTCGATCATACCCATATTGCATAAAATTAATTCATGATATCGGTTGATTACATAAATCAATAAATAAAATATATCAATTAGAATTACACATAAGTCATCAAACCATTGTGAAAATCATGTCAATATTATAGTGCAAACACGATTTCCCCTTAAACCCTAGAAAAAACTACTCGCTAATAATTAAACAAGTAAAACAAGTATTATAACAAAGAAACATAATTAAACTAATAAGAATACATAAAAGATTTGGATAGGAAAACTTTCAATTCTCTCTATCACATGGAAAAGTCATGACCTCCATCCATCTCCGTCTAACCCTAAAATTAAACTACTCTAATCTAATAATAATGATATTTAATCAATACATAATAATATGATATGTCTCTAATATATATAGTATTTTAATTCTTTAAAACAATTACAAAAGAGTTTCCTAAACTGAGTAGAATTTTTCATGTCAAATTCGTAATAGTCCTTTTCGTCCAGTTTCTGGGATGATCTATTTGGCTTCTGTTTGTTAGACTACTTCTAAATTAAAGAGAATTTCATAAGTTTTGCGTGGACTGTATGATCGTCCAATTCTGACTTCTAGAACTTGAAATATGACTCAAACAGTATCTAGTGCGTACAGCCCAATAAATAGGAATTTTCTTCTAATTTGTGTCCAAAATAGCTCTTTAAGCCCAAATTTTTCCAAATATAGGAATCCTATCTTATCTGCAATAAAATATTAAAATCTATTAAATAAATATCTGATTAATGCAAAATACAATTAAGTATGAGAATAAAAACATATAGAATATATATAAATATATTCTATCATTACACACACTTTCATTATACACATATATACACACACCTGATAATCTTTAAGAATTATTTTCCCTTTCTCTCAAAACTCATTATCGAGCGTTGATCCAGCCAATCATGCAGAGGAAGGGCTCAGCCTAAAAAGACTTGTCACATTACATATATTAGGTAGGTGACAGTGAATTGAAATTGAAATTAATTAGATTACATGTTAATAACTTGGTAAAAATTAAAATTGGTCATTGTTATGACACCTATTCACCCCTTTTAGGCCTGCATTTTCACAAATTTTATTAAATCAACCGCTAATTGAAAATATGTAGAATTTTCAATTGAATTAAACATAAGAATCAATATTATTATTTAATATATCTTTTTAATGAATGTAAATCAATTTTTTGGAATAAATAGTACCGAAAATGTGATAATCATGGGTAAACTGCAGTTCATAGACCATAAATCATAATCCTTTTATATATATATATATATATATATATATATATATATATATTATTTTACATTTTTTTATGCATACTTTAAAATAATTTTCGGTCCCAAATTATTTAAAATTTTATAAAAAAATGTACGAAAATACTAATTTCATAAAATTACTTTTAAACACAAATTTAATAATAAAATGTTTATTATAATAAATGTTAAAATATAATTTAATATTAAAATAAATGAAGAGAACATGCAGCACCGAGCCACCGACATCATGCAATACATATACATACAAAAGTATTGTAATATCCATTCTAGACGTCTAAAACAAATCTCTCGCTATCATTGAACTTTCAATTGTTTCTATTCACGAGACCCCTTCCATACATTTCTCTCTGACTTTCCTTACATTCCAACATTAACACATGATACTTACCTAAACATATATACATATAAATACTTACATAACATGCAAGTATGCAACAACTTGCTAAACCTCGCACTGTACTTTTAGTTTTTGTTATGGCTTCAATTCTCTCTATTTCTCTCTTCTTGTTCTTGTTCTTTTTTCTTCATAATAATGGCTCTGCTGAACAATCAGTTATTGTTGAACAAGCTTGTAATGCTACTAGATTTCCAGATTCTTGTTTAAGTTCTCTGTCGGGTTTGAAGTTGTCTTCGAATCCAGAACCGGTTGGAATTATTCAGGCTGCAATAAAAGTTTCGCAGACTAGTCTGGAAACTTCGTACCATAAGTTACTAGCTCTCCTAAATTCTTCGGCCGGAAATTTTAATCTTACTGAGAATGTACGGTTAGGATTGGAGGCGTTGACTTATTCAAAGTCAAGGATTAATTCAACGGCGGTGGCTGTGCCACGTGGCAGGATTAGGACAGCGCGTGCGATGATGAGTGCGGGGTTGGGTTCGCAAGCAGGTTGTTTGTCGGGACTTGGTAAGTACATTAATGATAGTACAATGGTTAATGAGACTATGAATGTTTTGAACACTTCGATAGGCATTGCAAGTAACGCGCTTAGTATGATCCGGGCTTATGGGTTGTTTGGGAATGATACCGGGTCATGGGTCGGGCCAAAAACGGAGCGGGATGGGTATTGGGAAGGTGTGTTCGGGTCGGATACCGGGGCATGGGATGTGGAGTTTCCTAAGGGATTGGTGGTGAATGTGACAGTGTGTAAGAGTGGCGGGTGTGATTGTTTGACGGTTCAGGAGGCGGTTGAGAAGGTGGTGGATGATAGCGAATCGCGGTTCGTGATTTGGATTAAGGAAGGGGTTTATAATGAAACGGTTCGGGTCGGGTTTAAGAAGAAGAATGTGGTGTTTTTGGGAGATGGGATGGGAAAAACGGTTATTACAGGTTCGATGAATGTGGGACAGTTCAATGTTTCTACCAGGAACTCAGCTACCGTGGGTGAGTTCATTTTCTATTCTCATTTAAATTTGCTAATTTTAGACTCTGCGTAAATGATTGATTATATTTACTTTTCTATATTGGTTTGGAGTTGGTATTGTTTGCGAAATTAGCATGACAACTTGATCGAGTTTGACATTAGTGCTTCTAGTCTTGTGTGACGGAAAGGGTGGTTTGGCTGCAAAACTAACAAGTGGTTGCTATATATCTGTAGGAGTTTGAATATAAAGGTCAAAAATTGTGCATATTAGTTTTCGTTTTTAAACTAAAAGTCGAAGTTTAATATTACTTTACGAATAAGTTGTGATTATTGTTTTCAGAACAGCTGTACACTGTATCATGTATATTCTCTTGAAAGATAGTAGCCTTTTAGTTGTTGGATGGCTTGTTTTGGTAAGCAAGCTGGAAAAATTACTTCTGGGGTGGGGGTAATAAGTTAACTGGTGTGGCCTTCCAAAAGAAAAAAATATATACTGGCGTTGTACTGATTAAAGACCATCTACTGCTATAATTATCCGTATCAAAGTTTCTCGATGACTTAATTGTTTAGTAGTCTTCTTAGGCATTTGATTAGAAAACTTAAGTTAGGAGTAATAAGTTAACTGCCAACTGGTGTGGCCTTTTGAAAGAACAAAACATGTACCGGTGTTGCACTGATTAAAGAACAACTAGTGCTATAGTTTTGTATCACAGTTTTTCGATTGCTTAATCATTTAGGAGTCGTCTTAGTAGTGTTGTTAAAGGCGCGATTAATGGTGCTTCGCAATTAGGCGCAAGGTGTGCGATTCGAAATTAAGCGATTTAGCGCAATTCTGAAATCATCCAAAAGGCGCTAAAAGGTGTTAAAGGTGCTACTAAATGTAAAAAGGCGCTGATAACAAAAAAGACGATAATACCCTTAAAAAAAGAGTAAAAGGAGAAAATCCTAAAGTGTTTCATAAGACCCAGTCTCATCTAAACATCACAGCCTCCATCTAAACGTAAGTCTTTCTCAGTATATACACACAGATATATACGTATATTTGCATATTTCTCTTCTCAATTTTCTTCTTTGTCTCTCTTAATCTCTCTTCATCTCTGTCTCTTCTCAATTTTCTTCTCCGTCTCTCTTAATCTCTCTTCATCTCTTCTGATTCTTCTCTGATAATAACTCGCACTCCTGATATCGGATAGAAGTGTGGAACTCCAGTAGAGAATGATAAAAATAAAGTTCTATGTTCATTCTGCAAGAATATTTATAAAGGTGGAATTTGTCGATTCAAGAAGCACCTTGCCGGTGGATATATTCGAGATGCAATACCTTATGATAAGGTACCAGCCCATGTTAGAGATGAAATCAAAGAGTTTATGGAAAAGAAAAAGAAATTGAAGAGTACGAAAAATATGGAGTATGTAAACATCGAGGATCAAGAATCTGAAGATGCAGTGAGTACACAATTCAGTCAATTCAATTCAAGTTTTGCAAGCAATCAAAAACGACACAGCAGATGACCTATTGATTCTTTTTTTATGCCTAATCCAAAAGCTACATCAAAGAAAAGGAAACTGGTCACGAGTGAAGATTCAAAGAAATTAATGGAACACTTTCGAAATCAAGCTTGTAAGATGTTCGCAAGGTGGATGTACGATGCAGGAATATCGTTCAATGCCGTTAATTATGAGAGCTTTGGTCCGGCGATTGAAGCTATTGGGCTACATGGCCCAGGAATGAAACCACCTACCTACCACGAGGTTAGAGTCCCTTTGCTTAATAATGAGGTTGAAGAAACAAATAAGATCGTAGAAGAGCACAAAAAAGAATGGGAGAAAGTTGGATGTTCAATTATGTGTGATGGCTGGAAAGACAAAAGAGAAAGAACGCTGATTAATTTTCTGGTAAATTCTCCAAAAGGGAGCATTTTTCTTGAATCAATTGATGCTTCAGATTATTCAAAAACAGGTGAAAAGATGCTTGAGTTGATAGAGAATTGTGTTAAATTTATTGGAGAAAGTAGAGTTATACAAGTTGTCACCGATAGTGCTGCAAATAATGTAAAGGCTGGAAAACTTCTAATGCGAATGTATCCACATATCTATTGGACACCATGTGCAGCGCATTGTATTGATCTAATGTTAGAGGACATATTTAAGATCGGAAAACTAAAAGATACATGCTCAAGTGCCATGGCTTTGTGTGGATTCATCTATGCTAGGCCTGGAACTGTCAACATGCTCCGCTACTTCACAAAATTGAAGGAGCTGCTTAGGCCTGCCAAAACTAGATTTGCAACCTCTTGTATTATGTTAGGAAGGCTTTACTTGCTTAGAGCTTCATTACAGAAGATGTTTGTTTCTGATGAATGGAATGCAAGCAAGTGGTCTAAAGAGGCTGCCGGAAAAAGAGCTACAACCACTGTACTGAAAACTTCATTCTGGAAAAACATTAACTTTGCACTCAAGGTGTGTGGTCCTCTTATTAAAGTCTTGCGGATTATTGATGGTGAAACGAAACCTCCGATAGGATATATTTACGGGGAAATGGAGAGGGCCAAATCTGCAATTGTTAGTTCATTTGAATCGGCAAATGATTACAAAAAAGTCTTTGAGAAAATTGATAACAGGTGGGAGGTTCAACTCTACCAGGCTTTACACGCAGCGGGTCACTTCCTCAATCCAGAATTTTTCTATGATTCATAAGATATGTCCATGGATGCAAATATCAGGAAGGGCCTATATGAGTGTATCTACAGATTAGTTCCAGATATAACAATACAGGATGCAATTATTGACGAAATTTCGGTGTACAAGTATGCAGCGGAAAGCTTTTCATCAGACATGGCAAAAAGAACCAGGAAACGACATGCTCCAGGTATATAATAGTTGAATCACTTCACAATCAGTTTAGTAAACAAAAGATAAGTAAACTATAGACGCACTGACATATTTTAACTTTATTTAAAATTATTTGTAGCTCTGGTGGGATAATTTTGGAAGTTTATCTCCAAATTTATAGAAATTTGCGATCAAAGTCTTGAGTTTGACATGTAGTGCTTCTAGTTGTGAACGCAATTGGAGTGCGTTTGAACACATTCATTCAAAGAAGAGGAATAGATTGACTCAAAAGCGACTCAATGACTTGGTATATGTCAAATATAATCGAGCATTAAAGCGCAGATTTGATGCACGCGCTGTTCAGGACCCTATTGCACTAGATGTAATTGATGATTCTAACGAGTGGTTGTTGGGAAAGGGTCTTGATGATGAAGATGTGGATAATAACTATGTCCATGTTGGTGAAAACCTTAATTGAGATGATGTGTGTATTGCTTCTGGAGCAGAAGAGCCACTTTATCGCACGAGACGCTTGACAAGAAGCAGATCCACCTCTAATACAACTCACGGAGCATCTTCTTCAACTCTAATAGATGAAGATGATGAAGAGGAAGAGCGAGAATTTGAGGGGCCAGAAATCGAGTTTAATGACACCGAAGCTTTTGAACTAGAGAACCTTATCGATTAAGCCTTAATTATTGACACTATTATCATGTTATTTATGTTTTTATTATGTTTGAATGTTAAGATTATGTTAAGTACTAGTTTTTTGTTAAATTTGTGATTTTTTTTGGGTCAAAAGGCGCGCGATTAATGGCGCCTCGCGCTTCAAACTTAGGTCTTGCGCTTTTTTATAATTTGCGCCTTAAACAACACTGCGTCTTAGGCATTTGATCAGAAAATTTAAGTTAGTGAGTTCCTAACCTTTTTATTGCGTTCTGTTAGACTAACTAGAATATGGTACAAGTCCAGTGAAAAACTGTGACCCAAATTTTTCATACTTCAAAAACTTTAAACCATGTGCAAATTTTAATTGACTTTGTAGCACCAATAATGTGAACATCAATTATTTATTCAATAAACTTGCAGGCCTTTTGTTTAATTAAAGATTTTTAAGTATGTAATGCTTGTTTAGTTATTTAAGCAGGAATATTGTAATGTTTTGACAATATTATTAGTAATACTAGGTTTCTCTTGAACACATCTGGTTATATTGGTTTAGGGACAGTGCTTAGAGAAGCTAAATTTTCATTTTAAAGTGTAGCCCAATTTGTTTAGATAGTGATTACCCTAATTCAATTTTGGTGTAGTGTCTAATGAATGATTGTATCGAGATTGATATCTGTTTTGATTTCTTTTTTAATTAATTAATATATTATATTGTATACAAATAAATTTGAAAACTTTCATGATTAAGTTACAGGAATTTATTAGATTTTATGTTGTTAGGGGTGATTTTGTTTGTTTTTTCCTCTGGAACCGGACCACTTGAGATAACCTACAAATCTTGTTTCTTCTACTGCTCGAACTGCAGCAGTGTAATTCAAAGTTTAAGATAATCATGGCAATTGTTTACATTCTTGTTGAGAGATGAAAGAATATTAAGAGATTTTATGTACGTTTTCTTTTTGCTAAGTATATTTTTTTCCTTCTAACAGGTGTACTGGGTAATGGTTTTCTAGCAAGCAATCTCACAATAGAGAACACTGCTGGTGCTGGTGCGAATCAGGCAGTAGCATTTGCATCAGACAGCGATCTTTCCATTATTGAGAACTGTGAATTTCTTGGACATCAAGACACCCTTTATGCGAGTGCACTTCGCCAATATTACAAATCTTGCCACATTGAAGGTACCGTGGATTTCATATTTGGCAACGCCGATTCAATCTTCAAAGACTGCACCATCCTAATTCGACCACGACAAGAAGATCCTGAAAAAGGTGAGCAAAATGTTGTGGCAGCACATAGTAGAACAGATCCGGCTCAGTCAACTGGATTTGTTTTCCAGGATTGTGTGATTAATGGTACCGATAAGTACATGGAATTGTATCACAGCAATCCAAAAGTACATAAAAGTTACCTTGCGCGGCCGTGGAAAGAGTTTTCAAGGGTAGTGTATATAAATTGTGTGCTGGAAAGTCTTATAAATCCTCAAGGGTGGTTGATCTGGACTGGCGACTTCGCACTGCAAACACTATATTTCGGAGAATTTAACTCTACAGGGCTAGGTGCGAATTCGTCTGCGCGAGTGCCATGGAGTAACCAGATTCCGGCTGATCATGTTTCAACATATTCTTTGCAAAATTTTATTCAAGTTGATAACTTTATCTCTACATAATTAGTATGTATGTGATTTTCCATTGGTATACATGAGAAGTTTATGGTTCTATATCTTCTAAGATTACTTAAAGTATACATCATATAGGCATGGAAGTTTATTCGATATATTACTGCCAACGTTAATGTTTCTGTTTATTACCTTATCTGTAGTCACACTGTATTTTATCAAATTAATGTTAGAAATATGTGATTTTACATGTTACCAAGTTGCATGAAATTTAAGAACAATTTAGAAAAAGGTAAGGTTGTTCATGCCTTGACTAGAAGATTACTTGTGGACAAGATGGTAATCCAGTCCTGCAAAGCACGAGATGTAGACCAGAAGTTCATGGAATGAGCATTGTCGGAGGCCATACGGACAGCATATTACAGCTGAATGAATGTAAGAAAAACACTTATATACCAACATGAGTAACTATGGTAATGACAGAGTTCATTAGATTCAGACTATCAGTCAGTGGAACCGTATTTATTATCCAGGGATTCACATCTATAGACCATAGATGACACAGTACAAGAAGAGACCATACCAGTCATGCGGTCGTGAGGATTATCTTTAAACTTGTGAGAAGATTTACAACTTACTACATGAGTGCTTGTAGAAGTACAACTGTTTAATTGTTTTTGGATTACGACCATTAGTTACTTCGAAATATTCATCAGCAACTATAGCTACATTAGGTGTCGGTAGATTTGGATTCTAAAAAAGGCACTTCTCTTACTAAAGTTTGTTACAGGACGGTTTGGAGGATAGTCATTTATAGCGCACTTCCCAGGCATTGTTATGTTTGAGTCTAAACATAATACTTCGTATTTGTTCTGATTGGTGTTAGCAGCAGTGTATTGTGCCATATAGTTGTCAGCCCCTTACAAATCATATGCAGCCTCAGAACAAGTAGACTTGTTGGATTATAATGCAGAGTTGCAATAATTTCAGAACCTGTAGTTGATAAGGAACATAGCCTTGTCTCTGTTTCTATCGTGCCTAAGCATGGAAAAGTTTAAGTTACCGATGGCAAAGGTGTCATCATTTCTCTAGCAAAGGAGTAGCTCTTAGCATCTCATGTAACCCTCACTAAAAACTGTGACGCGATTCCTTCAGTATTCTTGTTGCCTTTATCCTTGAATGTTCTTGTTTTATAGGCAATATGTAACCAGTTAATTTATTTACTTTGTTATTCATTTTTTGTAAGCTGGTGCTCTTTGGCTTACATATTTCGATTTTCGAATTAGCAAATTTGATAAGGTTACTAGATGCGGACATGATCAGATTATTTCTACACTTCCATCTCGTATTTCTCTCTCGATCCAGTGTTTATGATAGAGTCTGCTCAAAATGATGCAATTGGTTATGCCAGATTACCGTTTGGTACAAATTCCAAAATAGATGTTGCAATTCACATCGTTGGAGTCTTGAAAGGCTCACATATAAAATTTTGATTGCGTATTGGAATGCTTAAAATTGCTGCATTTCAGTTAACTATGCAGACCTAATCCAATCTGTATTGATCTAGCCAGTTAAACCAAATCTGTTACAACCGTTGAATTTCCATACTATCTATATACATACTCCTCCCCACATTTAGCTCTTGACTTTTTCTTACAACCATGAATTAGACACGCATATAAAATGCATATACTCACTGCGTGTTTAACAGAAAGACATTGTATGTCTATTGTTAGCCATGGCATCAGTTCTCTCAATTTTCCTCCCCTTTTTCTTCTTGTTTTTTATCCACCACCGCACCTTGGCCGCACCATCACCTCAAATCGAACAAGCTTGTAAAGCCACAAGACATCCAGATACATGTATAAGCACGTTATCCGGGGTAAAAGAGTTGCCACCAAATCCGGAACCAGTGCAAATTATTCAAGCTGCAATAAAGGCAGCACAGAGGGGCCTTAACACGTCGACGTTAAAGTTACAAGCTCTCCTGCAAACATCAGCAGCGAATTTTAATCTTTCGAATAATGTCAGGCTTAGTTTAGAAACGATGCGTTATTCAGACTACAGGATGAGTTCAACGGCTGTGGCTCTGCCACGTGGCAAAATTAAGACCGCACGTGCTTGGATGGGCGCGGGATTAAGTTACCAAAATGGTTGTATGACAGGACTTGCTAAGTATTTAAATGACAGTACAATGGTTAATGAGACGATGCAGGTTTTAAATTCTTCAGTAGGGATTGCAAGTAATGCACTTAGTATGATCAGGGCTTATGATTTGTTTGGGAACCAAACCAGGTCATGGGATGCACCAAAAACTGAGCGAGATGGGGTTTGGGAAGGTGCATCCAATCCAGCTTCCGGGTCATGGAATGTGCAATTCCCCAAGGGAATGGTGCCTAATGTGACTGTGTGTAAGGGTGGCCAATGTGATTTTTTGACAGTTCAAGAAGCGGTGGATAAGGCACCACCGAATAGCATGACGGTTGAAGAGGCTGTAGATATGGCACCAATGAATAGGGGAAGACGGTTTGTGATTTGGATCAAGGAAGGAGTGTATGCTGAAACGGTTAGGGTCGCATTCGAGAAGAAAAATGTGGTATTTCTGGGAGATGGAGTGGGCAAAACTGTTCTTACAGGTTCCTTGAATGTGAACATGCCAAATGTTACTACACGGAGCTCAGCTACTCTGAGTGAGTGATCCATCTCTCTCTTATATAATTTTGCCCCTTTCGGACAAACTAAGCACTTATTTTTCGAAAAACTACGTAAATAAGTACATAATTTTGGTAATAATTACTCATCTTTTTCGAATATGCATAGCCAGACAGACTCATATTTACTTTTTAACACTAATTGGGGTATGTAGCACCCAGGATATTCCCATTTTGGTCTCTGGAAACAGATTCAACCACCTTCTACCTCGAATAATATCGCATCAGTTATATAATTTAGAAACTTGCAGGCATTTTGATTAATAGAAGATTACAAGTATAGACGATGTAATTCTTGTTTAGTCATTAAGTAAGAATATTGCAATTAATGATTTGTGAATTATTGATGATGCTAAATCTAAGCCCATTCGGCATTATTTTATAAATCTTCTGTTAGTTGGAATAAGAATTGATAATGTGATAAAGCTTCCATTATTAGTGAATAATATCAGCACTAGTAAAAATTTTCTTTTCATTCCTGAATAGAGGTGAAAGAATATGAAGATTACAGTTGGAAAGAATAAACCACTGTAAACAGAAACCAGATTTTATGTTCTTATTTTCTTGTAACAGGTGTCTATGGGGATGGTTTTATGGCAAGCAATCTCACAATAGAGAACGCTGCTGATATAGATGTTCAGGCAGTGGCCATGATATCAGACAGCGATCTTTCCGTTATTGAGAACTGTGAAATTCTTGGCCATCAAGACACTCTTTATGCCAATGCACTTCGCCAATACTACAAATCTTGCCACATTGAAGGAACCGTAGATTTCATATTTGGCAATTCCGCTGCATTCTTCCAAGATTGCACCATCCTGATTCGACCACGAATAATAATTTCCGAAAAAGGTGAGAATAATGCTCTGACAGCACATAGTAGAAATGATCCGGCTCAAGTAACTGGCTATGTTTTCCATGATTGTGTGATAAATGGTACTGACAAGTACATGGAATTGTTCCGAAGCAATCCAAAAATACATAAGAATTTTCTTGGGCGGCCATGGAGGGAGTTTGCAAGGACAGTTTATATAAACTGCAAGATGGAAAGTATTATAAGTCCTGAAGGTTGGACAGAATGGGTTGGCGATGAAGGACTGCAGACACTTTATTATGGAGAATTTAATTCTGTAGGGCCAGGCGCAAATCCAGTTGCGCGAGTGCCATGGAGTAACCAGATTCCTGCAGATCATGTATCAGTATATTCCTTGGAAAATTTCATCCAAGGTTCCCTCTAAGTAAAGATAACATCAGTGTAAGAATATATAAACCATGTATAAGTTCATGAGTGACAATGTAAATTTTTTCATTGTCCCATTGTAGAGGAGAATAGTAAAAATTTTGAGTTTATATAGGCTAGTCTTTGAGCTAGAGATTTATCTTTTTGTTTTTTAGAATAATTATTTTTTCTTTAGTGTTTTGCACTTTTGCGTTTTTCTTAAAAGGAAAGTAGATGTGAAATTATCAGCCCAAACAAGAAATGTGAAACCCATATAATTTTCGAAAGAGTGGATGTGAAGCTGTGAAGTTGAGCAAAAATATGATTCCCGACTAGAAGCAGAAACTCGCAAATCGCAAGAATGATTTCCACTAATTTTACTCTTTAAAGTGTGTATACGGCATAGTTTCCATTTCAAACAACGAATCTTTTTGAGCATCTTTTGGAATTTAACATGTTAACATTGTTAAATTTTGTAAGACTGAACTTTTATGAAAAGATTTCCAACAAATATTACTGTTATTAACTTATCAATGCTTTTAACATTAGTAGTACATCATCCTTTCTGCAAACCCTGAGTTAAAATGTTCGTGGTTTGTAAAACAGTGCTCGTGTTATAGTTTACAACATTTTCTTTCAAATCGCTGAATGTGTTGTTTCTTTCTTTGTAAAACCATTATGAATATATTCACATTCAAGCAAGGCCTGGTAAATCATGTTGTGTTCAGATTTTACATTTCGTTATTGAATCGGAACCGCCAGTTTGATCTCATTTCCCTCTGTTTATTTTTAGGATATTTTTTAATTTAGATTGAGCCATATATATGATTATAGTTCCTCTAGTTTTCTGTATCATATAGGTTCAGTTAAGTGCATCTAGAATTAGGTTAAACTGCAATGTAAACCTATTTTATTTGCACTAACATATTCAAGTTAGCAATTTAGGATCTATAACTCGATATATGTTAGTCTCGAGGTAAATTATTATGGGGAACCTAATTTTTCTTCTTCACTCTGAAACAAAAGACAGCAGCAATTTCTCTATATATCATTCTCAGGCAAGAATAGAAAGTAATATTCCTTCTTTCGTCTCTCGCTTCTTTTCCCCATCCTGCCAGCCATAGGGGTGTATAAAGATTATAGTGTTTTCTATCCGTAAGAAATTAATATTTGTGCGGTTTTTTAATTAAAACTGTAATCAGTTAAGCAAAACTAGCATTTCGGTATCATTATGTCTTTACTTCTAGATTCTTATTTGCGGGAATCTCTGCTGCAACTAGTGATATCTCCTGTCAAAATCACAATGCTGGATTTTCTTTTTTGTTGAAAGCTATTTCTAGTAAGGTAGTACGCTCTAATTAAGACTAAAAGAGTCAAAATGTACATAGCTCGCGAGTGCAAGAACAATATGCACTAAGGAGATATATATTGAAATCAAATTACTTGTTAATTTCACCAGACAAGGTTCCAAATGGCTTCAGCATGAAGGCGAACTAATTTCCAGGTTTTATGTACTCTGATCTATACCAATTCAGTCATTGCTGCATTTGGAATGTAGGTTATAACTGAATGCTCCAAATTGTTACCACTCTTCCACTGCATAAACTCCAAAATGAATCCAGAAAGAAACAGGGTGGCTGGAGCACAGATTTGAGAAGGTCCAAAGTGGGTCAATGTGTCTGGATACATACTCAAGCAGGTCCGTGATACAAAAGAAGTTGAGATATTAGCAACGATTTTTGTAAATTTGTAATACAGGAAGTACAAATATTGGCAGATAGGAAGAACCTAGTGAACTGCAATTAGCATTACTGCTTTCTACAAGATGATGATGGCTGCTGCAATTGTATTTCAAGTGTGAAACGCCGTCCTTTATCCCATATTTGAAGTTTACAGTAATATAGGTAAATCCTTGTATAACATCCGTATCAGTAGTTACAAGCCTTTTACATTATATAGAAATGTGATTGCCTCCCGAAAATTTACTTTTCTTGACGTCTTGAGTTTTGTTTTACTTGCAATCTAGAAAAATATATGTTTTATAAAGAAAGCTCATAACTTTCTGTTCTGATTTGGATCAAGGGAATCGTCACTGGTAATTGTTACTTCACTTTTTGGGCAAGGGGACAAATATTAAGGTACAACAAAAGAAAAAACAAAGATAACAATTCATTCCTCTGAGAAAGCCATGTTCCTCATTTTTATTCTAGTAATATACTGGGTTTGAATAAACACAAACCTTAATTATATATGAGTCTCCTCCATTAATTAATTACCTCAATTCCTTGATCCACATGGGTTGTCAAATGTCAACCTGAACTATGTATTAGAATACATTTCGTGGTTTGGGTTAATGAGTCTCGATTTGTTTTCCGTTTTTCCCTTTACCAGTATGACAAAGCTTAGCGAGTCTTTCTGTCGCTTTCGCTATTTAGAGTACAAGGATAGTAATTTTATTACCCTCCATGGGTACAGAAAGTCGAAGGCTGATTTCATTTAAGGAAAGCGTCAGGGTAGTAGGAACACTTTGAAGTCACGTAGGCTTCCAGGTTTCTTCTGTACTTAAATTTTAGACACTGAAAGATTGAGTCGCAAAGGCATATCTGTAAATGTAACCATGAAAAATCGCAAACTTTATGTGCTTTAATGGATTGATTAAACAGTAACCAAAGATATGGAGACTATGCAGCAACAGGACTACCAGATGCTTAATGAGCAAAACATGGCACTCTCTCCCATCACAGTTAACAAGGAGAATGGTGTGATTTGGAAATCCTCTTGTACCATCTGGAACTTCCACAGAAGACATTCCATCATTCAAACAGCTATGATTCACGTGTCTCTGATTCTGGTTCTGATATATTCAGCAAAAGAGGAGTGATACAGAAGCTGTGGCAACAGCTGAAGAGAAGGGATGACATGATACTAGAGATGCAAGATCAGATCGGGGAAATCAGATTTCTCTTGGTGCTCAAGTTTCACATTGTACTCATTTGCAGTCCTTGCTGGATGCTGTCAACAGGTAGTTGTTTGATTCTGAAAGAGAAAACCAGATGTTAAGGAAGGCAATCGCTGATCATCGTGTGAGGAAAGTTAATGCGTATGCCAATCCTCCAACAGTCGCTATGTGGCCTACTGAAGGGAGAAATGTACAAACAAAAGGGTAAATAAATGTCGAGAGCAATTTGGACTGTCCAGAGAAAAAAAAAGGAGTTGGGGCGGGATTGAGTAGCTAACAAGGAATGTAAGTGAGTTGAAAGAGGTTCTCTAGGGAAAGGAATACCTTGTACAAAGCTACAAGGGGCAGAAACCAGAGCTCTCAATTAAGATCAAGGAATTGCAGCAGAGATTGGATTCCCAGCTGCCGTATATTCTGTTGACAGTATTAGTTGTGCATTTACATGATTGAATTTTCTCTCTGCTTCTCCTCCCATTCCTATGCCAAAGAGTTTCAGTTATTGATATCTTTGTGTAAATAATGTTTTTAGAGCTAGAAAAAGAATTATCGTTCTGATGTTTAATGAAAATGTTGTACGTGGTTGTCGTAATCCTTCAATAGATGTTCGTATATTCTGTATACATGATTCTTTTATGGAAATGATTGGTGGTGATGCCCAAAACTTAGAGGAATGTATCGTGCAGGAAACGAAATTAAACTGTCAAACTTAAAACTCGATCAAGCAAAAGAATTATCATCTGCTGCTTTTCACACTATTCTTCGTCCACATACTCATCCTTAACAATCCGGAGTATGCAAAATAGAAGTTTGATGAGACCTCGGAAGTTTTTCTTTTTAAATTTTGAAGGTTAATACAATATTGAATGTAACAATCTCATAATAATCCAAAATTAACTAATCCGAAAGGTTTGGGGCTAGCAAATCATACATAGGAGGGCACGTTAAAGATATTTTGCTCATCACCCCCTTCAAAAAAAACATTTTAGCTACCCACATAATTTGTGTGTGTAATTATTACAGTTCTACAAGGTCTACAATCGTACATCAACTTCTGTGCCAGTCACATACTGACATCCACCACTTCATCCAGAGAGCGCAATATAAAGATGATTTTTATATCACTGTCTATAATTCATACAGGCGTCAAGTTCCTTTTTAATATTCTTCGTCAGTTAAATTAGCCTTCAACTGTTAATTTGCGCATATCAGACTCATACCCTTGAGTTAATAGCTGCTGGGCAACAGGCAACTCGAAATTTGGTTGTGTTCCATAATATGCAAACGGTTATACAGAGAAACTTGAGTGAAGTCGAAATGTTCAGGGAATTCATTCAAATTTCTTTGCGCCATTTATAATTCAGTGTCATGTAGATCCTCTAAGTTAACATCCACACTGGTATTCTCTTCTAAGCCAATCAACCGGAACCTGGCTCTTGGTATAGGAGCTATCGTATAATGTCAAAACTAAAAAGTAACTTCTGTTATACACATAATTCAATCGACACCAAGGTCTTAAAGATTCCTTCCATTGTTTCATATAATATGTTCCCACAAGGATGAAAGATGTCTCCTTGATAAAATTTATGTATCTTCCCTTTAATTGTAATACAGCTACAACCCGGGGATTTAAACATCCCCATGTTTCTCATTATAGCTCTAATACTTGTAACACCATCCAGCATACCTAGAGCTTCATATATACTACACAAGGCTATGTAGTTGCTAGTATTCTTTGGTTCCATTTCAAAGAGATGATGAGCCGCTATTTCTCCTATCTCAACATTCCTGCATGTCATACATCCCGCTAGTAGAGCACCCCAAATACTTGTTGTAGGAGCCAACTTCATATTCTTTATCACTTCAAATGCTTCTTCAACACACCCTGAACGACCCAAAAGATCTATGATGCAAGCATAGTGCTCCACACTAGGTTCAATATTGTAGACTGAACCAAGTGAATCGAATATCTTCTTGCCTTGGTCTACAAGGCCCGAGGACTACAACCAGCTAATATTGCAGTAATTGTGACAGAATTGGGTTTAAATCCACGGACTTTCATTTCCTCAAATAAAACCAATGACTCTTTCCCTTTCCCATGAACCCCGTAGCACGATATCATTGTAGTCCAACTCACTAAATTTGCATTAACTATATTCTTAAAAACATTTTCCGAACTATACAAGAACCCGCACTTCGAGTACATATCAATGAGAGAGTTTAAAACTGTTACATCGTCACAAAATAAAACACTCTTCAGTACTTGCCCATGAATTTCTTTCCCCTTCATAACGTCTCCTTCCCTCCCGCAAGCACTTAAAATACTCGGAATTGCCATACAATCCATTGCCATTCCTTCCTTGAGCATATCTTTAAAACAATCTACACCATCCACATAAGATCCTAGCTTCACTAACCCCGAAATCATCGAATTCCACGCAACAGAATCCTTAAATCTCAAATCACCAAAAACTCGCTTAGCATCCATCACTTCCCTACATTTCAAGTAAGATTCCAAAAGCGCACTCCCAACAACGACATAATTCACAAACCCACATTTAATCACCCAACTATGCAAACTTAAACCCAATGTCATATCTCCAATTTCAGCGCATGCCTTAAACAATGGAGTAAATGTATAGTGATCCGGTCTCTGGCCCACTTCAAGAAACGCACTAAAAATACTCAAACCATCATTATATTGACAATTCTTGACATGGTAGAGATCATAATGTTCCATGAGTGCATGCTTCTTTCAGGCATTCTATCAAACACCTTGCGTGCATCACCCAATAACCCAAATTTAGAATAAACCAAAAGCAAATATGTTTGGAGAGTAATGTTTTGGAGGAAACCATGAATGAGAATTTGAGCATGGGCTTTTTTGGCAGTAGAGATTGATGAAAGCAAAGGACTGCAGTTTCGTAGTATTGAAGAGAAGTTCGTAGCCGTAGTAAAGTGTGACATTTCATAACTTTTAAAATAAAATTACAAACTTAAATGAACACATCATCTTTTTATTATTTTTTTTAAAAAAAATAAATTTATTTAATAAACATAATAATGAAATTTCTTTGAATTTTTAATAAGCTGATTCCTAATTTTTTTTCAGCCAAGAATGATAACAATTTATATATAAAGATATCTAACATTTTGTGCATTTGAAATATTTACCTTTTTTGTCGAAATATGAATAATTTTTTCCTCTTTTTCAAATAAAACAATATTTACTTGAGACATAAGCTACCTTCCATATTTTTTTATATAGGTCGTTTAACTTTCCGGTACATATTTCTAAGTACTTTGATTGCATATAAAATTATTTTCTACACGTATTTTTAAGTACTTTGACTGTATATAAAATTGTTATTTTTAATTAATTTTTTTCGTAAATTAAAATTTTGGTTATGTATTTTTATTCAAAAGAAAGAATTTAAAAATAACCATTATAATTAGACAGTCAAAGCATCTAAAAACAAACGTGTTCATCAAAGTCAAACGACCTATATAAAAAAAACAAAGAGATATAAATTTTCTTTACTTACTAAAAGAAATTAATAATGTAAATTTATTAAAGCATTGCAAGTCGATCTTACATTATTTTGAATATGACAGGCTCACACAAGTTACACAACACACTAAAGCAACAAACATGTAAAATAAGGTTCAAACAGCTTTTTATGCAGGAAATTTTTCTCTTCCTCGAACAACTGGTTTTGCAACCAGATGATTTACTCTTACCATTGTCAAACCAAACTTTTCATCCATGTCCAACTCTGTAGGTAATTTGCCGTTAGGTAACTCCCAGTCAAAGCAATGTACCAACTGCGCGACTACCAACTGAATGTTGATAAGACCTAAATATGTGCCCGGACATTTTCTCCTGCCAGAACCAAATGGAGTAAGCTCGAAATTGCGCCCTTGAAGATCTATTTTTGTCCCTATGAACCTCTCAGGGATAAATTCATTAGCATTGCTAGACCACACGTCGGGATCTCGTCCTATTGCCCAAGAATTAAGGATGATCCGCGACTTCTTGGGAATGTAATATCCATCTATCACAATGTCCTCTGTTGACTCGCGAGGTATAGATAGTGGCCCCACAGGATGTAATCTCAGACTTTCTTTAACTATCATGTACAAGTAATGTAACTTCGACAGATGAGCTTCTTCCACTATATTCTTGTCTCCAACAACCGTAGTAAGTTCTTCTTGAAGTCGCGCCATCACGCTTGGATGTTTTATAATCTCGGACATGACCCATTCGATTGCAGTACGAGAGGTTTCGATTGCTCCAAATATTAAGTCTAGGACAATTGCTTTCACACTTGCTCTATCGAATGTGGGGGAGTTTTGTGGCTTAGCACTAGTGGACTTGTGTTTAGATGATAAAAGCATATCAACAAGATCCATATCAGGATGCTTATGCTTTTCTTCAGAGTCCAATTCATGCTCGTTGATGATGATTTCCAACATTTTGTCAATAACTTTGCTTACTTTCTTGGCCCGTCGATTAAGTCCCTGAAAAAACATAACATGTTGCTAAAATATACTGTAAGCCAAACAGATAAATGTAAACATACACTGTTATAAAAAGCACAGATTTTTTTTATCTAGCACTGCCAAAACCATTTCAGACAATTGTTCACATTTTTGTGAGAGAAGCTAGGGATAGTAATGCAAACAGAATGAGCACTAATATCAAATTTATGTTCTAAACAAGTGATATCACTTTTATCTAGGTGAAAAACATACCTGTAGATCAAGTGCCCCTAAGAAAGGTACATAGTCTCCTATATTAAAAGCTCCTAAAATACCAACAATTTCGTCAAAAATCCCTCTCAGATCAAATCTCTCATCTCTACTTCTCCCAAATAGCATTCTGAAAGTCATGTTCTCTACCAGCACTCCAACCGTGTCAGTAATATCCATCATTACATGCATATCCGCAGCTTCTCTAAGACTCTTGACATATAATACAAGCTCCTCGTGTCTCATCAATGCAAGAGAATCAATCTTCGAAGCACTGAGAAGCTCTTGAGCACAAATCTTCCTGATATCGCGCCAATACGAGCCATATGGTGTAAAAGTGATACCCTTTTCTCCATACGTAATGCATTCTGTGGATTGTGCTTTGGGCCTGCTAGCAAAAACTGTGTCATGAGTCTTATAGATTAGTTCAGCAGCTGTAGATGTTGAGACAACGATTGCTGGTACATATCCTAGGCGCAAGAACATAATGGGGCCATGTTTTTTGGCCAAGTCATTAAGAGCTCGATGTGGGAGGCTTCCTAACCTGTGTAGGTGTCCTATAATTGGCAAACCGCGGGGGCCTGGTGGTAGTCCTACTCCTTGGTGACGGTTTGATGATGATGTAGTGGTCCAATGTCGATGGAGGAACCACCACACGGCTCCAAGGATGACCCATATAATGGAGATGCTCAAGGGAGACATTTGTCAAATTTTGTGAGAGTGCTTGTGTGTTTGCTGCTTAGCTTATCCCAGCAAATGTCTGACTCGTTAGTTTTGCATCAATTAACCATATCAATGTATATTTAAGGAACGTTAAAATTAACTAGTACTCTATCATTTTTCATTGTAATAGTAACCAAAAATTGTAATAGTAAAGAACACATTTTTGTACATTGATGGCATTTTTATAAGTTACTTTGAAATTTATATTGTATATCTACGTTATTTTGCATATTCAATACGGTTAATCTTAATACAAGAAAATTCTAATTCAATTTAAATGAACATGACAGTTTTTCTTCATTTATAATTAAATAATACAATTTAAATGAACATGAGATTTTTTCTTCATTTATAATTAAATAATACACATGTAAATATGTCACATTTGTTCACCGCTGTCAACGTGTGTTTACCCACCTTAAAGTCGTTACGTTTTATGTCATGGTCGTCAGGTCAACTATCTTGACCTAACGGTCAACGGTGTTATTTAAATAACCCAAATAAAATCCCGATAAATAGAGTGAAATTTTTCATATATGATCGCGATTTCAATGATCATTTTCATTTTGATAATTAACCTATACTTATAAATATAGTTGGACTCTAATGATCTATTTTTCTTCTTTACTTTAGTTAATTAACTAACTAAACCAGGGGAGACTGAAAGTAAATATTCTATGATTAAAATTAATTTTTATCAAACATTGTTTAATACATAAATATTCTGTGATGAAAATTAATTTTTAGCGAACACTGTTTACTCTAGGATTAAATGTAGTTCCAAACATTTGACATTTTGAAACATCTATAGCTCTCCAAATCAATCAATGACTGGCTGAATATCTTCGGGAAAAATATCTCCAACGGAAATATCTATGAGTTTTTGATACTCAATGGGAGGTGGGTATGAGGAGAAGGTATGAGTATCAACTTTAATATTATTATTTTATTGATGATAATTAATATTATTAATAGTCAAAAAATAATAATGTATACAATCAAATGTTATTAACAATAAAAAAATAAATATATTTTTTATATAATAAACTAAATTAATTTAACTATTAATTCACTAATACTTTAAATTAAATAATTTCATTCCAGAACTAAACCAAACACATGATATCAATAATGAATTTTCATCACCATACCACCCTAACCCGATTCCTGATACCAAACTCATATCACCTCGCGAACCAAACGACCCTTAATTGTAAGAAATCCTAGCCTAGTAGTGAAGCTGGCTGAATATCTTGGGGAAAAATATCTCCAACGGAAATAAACCTAAACTGTATAGCAAGCGGCATGTTTTTGTACATTATAGCCTTTTAGTTGTGAGAAATCTTAGCCTACTAGTGAAGACTGAGCTTCTGCGTACAATAGGTCACAGGTTCGATTTTACATCTCTTTCTAATTTGTACTGCCCTTATGACTCGGATAATAAAAAAAAGTGAAATTTTTAAAACATCTAAAGCTCTCTCGAAATCTCCAAATCAAACCGAAACTGGCTATATCGAGAAGAGCGATACTAGATTTGAGATGATGATCCACAGAATCTTAAGTGCATGACACTTAAGTTCTAAAAGAATTATTTAGTTTATTACTATAATGTCTTGCTCCACTTTTACAAGGGATTTGCAGAAAGCCCTTAAAATGTAGCTTCCTCTTTACAATGGAGTTGCAGAAAGCTCTTAAAATGTGAGGCAGGCAGCTAAAGTGAGATCAGCACTTTCTGAACTGCATCTCAGCTTATAAGCTTTTGGCGGTGATTTGGGAATGCATGCTATTTAAAAGCTTTTGTCTGAGATGGAACCTCTCACTTATTTTTTCTGGAGTATTGGAACATAGTGGCACTTGTGTGGTTGTAGTTAACCAGCAGTTAGATATAGCAATTCACAAGAACAGCTTAGTAAGTTGTCCATTACATTGGTTCCTAGCTCAGTTCAGGCCAATGCCCATGTAATTTCATATTTAAGGTCATTACAAAAACACTTCCTTGAGGACAACCGTGGATAGATTATAGATGATGTTATTTCTGAGACTTGGAGAAGCCTTATTAGTTATTAGGGTAAACATGTTATAAATGCTATAACAGAAACAAAATGTGCACAGTATCCTAAGGTCGACAGGGATCTGTACTACGCCAAGTTGATTTGGTGAGGCATATAGCAGTATTAATTAGAGTTTCTTGCAGAATATTTTAGCACAGAAGAGGTTCCCCACTAATTAGCTTCATTGATCATGGAGTGTAAATAACCACCATTTCTTTTGCTACTATGTAATGGGGAAGCAACAACTGAGTTGCACCCTACTTAGGACCAGGCAGGGTTACCCATGGGTGGGCCAAAAGCAAATCATCTTGACACGGGCAGTTCTACATAATGACATCCGGCGAGAAAGCACTTCAGTAAGCTCTTAAGATCTATACTATGCAAACTTCATAGTCCCTTCGATAACCAGATTTGTGTGCATTGCTGTCATGATATATTCCTTAGCCAAGACTGGTTTCAGGCCATTAACATGGATTCTACAAAGAATTCAGTTCCTATTAGGATGCACAATTTCTTACTGAATAGGACACAAATAATAGACGATATATTCTGTCGAAATCTTGGGAAACACATTGAATAGCCTTGTGTCAAACAAAAAAAATAGTCCTTCGAGACATCTAAGTTGATATATTATGCTAGTTTAGTAGCAGTAGTTAGTGTTATTAACTGACTCTAGTTAATTAGATACCACTCTACTTATCATGGATGGAATGGTAAGATTCAACACAAATGATGTCCTTGTTATAAGAGCTGTAAAGGATTGTCTAGTTTTCTCTACAATATAATTCACAAAAGGAGTGGGAATAATGTAACAACAAAATAGCAGCAGATAACCCATAATGTGGAACAAAGGACTATAAAATGTTTGAACCTCTTTACATAATGTTAGAACTTAGAACCTCTTAACATAGGATATATAAGACAAAGTCATGCTACAAAGAAACATAGAAGCTATACAAGTCGCAAGCTATGTATGTTATACTGGTAATGTAAACTGCATTTATGGAGGAAACAAATGATCAAAATATCTTACTAAATGCTACCAAAGTCTGCACCAGTATAGACAGTCAAATTCACATAACTCCAAATCAAGAGGAATGATATTCCTGTAATTCCCATATCCCAACCTGGGAGTAGGACTTTGTTTAGATGTATAATAACTAAATCACCCTCAAAAATTGCGTGGAACTTCAATGTGACAAAAGAGTGAAGTATATCTTCAGGCAGAATCAGAATCGATATCATTCTTCAAAATAAATTCTAGTAGAGAGAAATGGGGATGCTTTACCATTTCTAACAAAGCAATCAAGTCTCTCGCTTCACTCTTTTAGCGGGCTTTGAAATCTTTTTCTAAAGCATCAAACACACTCTGTAGAGTTACCTCTTCCACCAACACAAGTTTTCCCCTAGATTTAGAACCCGAACCAATAGACACTTGTCGTCTTTTAACACCCAGAACCTTCAAAGATACAAGAAGAAACTACAATATCAGCATTTCTAATGGCAAGTATACTTCACTACCAAAATGCATGTATGTACTGAAGAGAAAACAATGGGAAAATATATGCAAAATAAACACATAAATGTAAGCAGTTCTAGCTTCCAATATCGAAATAATGTATTGACTGACAGCTAGTCAGCTAATAACACCGGAAATTCAAGTGCAAATATTTAATTCTAAACTGAATACAAGCAATCAAGGCAACAGTTACATATTTGAACATCCTAAACTTTAGAAGGCTATAATGATCACCCAGACAATACAATTATTTAACTTTGAGGTCTCTTCGCCAAGAAAATTAATCCACTATCTCCCTACACTGTTCTATTTTATACTCAAGTATAGAAATATGTGTGTGCATCTATATCCCTGTATGTGTGTTAGTGTATAGCCACTAGCCAATCTTTCGAACCTAGACAAGTTCAGCAAGTGAGGACTAAGTGGTTTGAGTCTCGAATTCAATCACGAGGTCAAATTCTTGCTTGCTCCCAAATAGACACTCTAATCTTCCTATATTCTTGTATATTTATTATCTATCTACTCAGTTCCTTGCTTTTAGAAGATTACGTATATTACATCACATGGTTCAAAAATCATATGGTACATTACATGAGAAAATATCGCAAGTTCCCAAGTATATAAGCATGATATACATCATTCCTAGTTGAGATACATCATTCCTAGTTGTCATAAATGCCAATTCCAATTACTTTAAAGACAACATTACTCGAAATCACTAAATACGACAAATAAATTTAAAACTTGAGCTACACATTACGAAATCGTAAAGAAGAGAATAATTTAAATTACGGAGCTGATATAATCAAGAAGAGCAGCATTAGCTTCACCGTCTTTTGCAGGAGCGTCTATTTGAACACTCAAAGCCTCGTCATTAAAATCTGCAATCATTCCTCTATCAATATATATTTATATATATTCATCTATCAAAGCCTCGTCTATACACACACATTTATTTATATGAGTGTTTGAGTGAAAGAGTAAGTGATTTTGTACCAGTGATGGAAGCGAGTTTGGAACCGGGCTTCGCGTGGATAGTAATAGCGACGGAGGAAGGATTGACGGCGCGTATACACGCCGGATATTTGGAATCGCCGGCGGGACACTGAGTTGACTCGTTCGAGTTGCCCTTTCCTTTCCCCTTTCCTTTCTTTGGAGCCATCGGGAGCTACTACTAATTTCCTTCATTTATTTATTTGTATCGAAATAAATTAATTATTTTTAAATTTTAAATTATGAGCTTACAATTACTACTATTTTTTACTATAAAAATTAAACTTAAATATTAGCATTTTTATTCTGGCATATATCCTTTTTTTTCTTTTTTTTCATAATTTCGTCTTTCTTTCGATCATCGAAAATAATGTAGTAGCTTTATTTTAATTTCTTTTTACACCAAAAATCTTGTGAATCAGATTTTAAATATTTTTGAAAAATGAAAACAGTAGAATCGAAAAATTTTAAACTCCGTAATAAAATTGTGAATATTCAATGCTGAAACAAACTCATGTATTCCAAGAACACACTTGGATATATTAACATTATGTGCATATATACATTGAACAAGGCAAAAAAGTGCCTTTATGTTGAAGTTGCAAATTTATACATGGACACTCAAAAAGACAATTGCTTATATACATAGAAGCCAACACTGACTCTCTTTTTCACTTGTACAAAACTTTGAAAGCCCTCGAACGTCTTTATTTATGCTCCTTATATACCACATTTATAAAAAGATTAAGTTCCCGGTTGTCATCCTGTGATTCTCAAACCCGATTATATACATATGTTCAACGGGTATGCGAGCAACATGAGCTAAACCGCAGTCCCACACCTCCACAAACAATTTAGAAGGGAAGAAAAAGTGGCTTACATCTAGAACTTGCCGCCTTGCCTCAACAGCAAGTCTTTCATCTCTCTGTACCCTCGAAGCTCTTCTAGTGCATCAGTCGTTGTCTTGGAGGAAAAAACTCCAGAAGGCACTAAGCTTGAAGAAGCAGCTTGCTGAAATTCTGAATTTGCGGAGATCTGAACAGGCTCCCCAACACGACTCCCTAAGGTTCCACACTTGGAGCTTTTACCCAGATTTCTCGACTCAGACAAGTCTTGACGGAGGGGAGGGGCTTTCTTCAGCATATGAACGAGAGCACCAACAGCAGCATCTTGGGATTTTACGATTGGAAATATTCCCCCAGGTTCATTTGGTTCACGCTGATCAAATGAGGGAGGCCTGAAGTTTAAATAGACAACCAATTAAATTTTGCAAAAGCATATTTAACATGACAGAAGTTCAAAACACAACAAAAATGCATATGTACTTGTTAGTACACCTGTGAGTCTTAGCTAAGTTTAATTGACAGTGACAATTTGATATCAAATCAATCTTGTTAGACAAAGATTCTTCACTATAAAAAGGTGTTTGGAGAAGGGATTATAATGCTTTATTTTTCTAATGTTTAAAGGGAAACACATTTTTAGTGCTCAATACAAATATGTTACAATAATAATTTGTATAACATACATTTTTTTGGACATAATACCTTATCCTAAATTATAAACTACGGACTATATAATTTAAGTTAAATATTTAGCTCCCAGCTATAATGAGAAGGGAAAAAATACGAAATAAAAGGACAAAATAGTAGAAATGAAAATAGTAAATAAATCAGTACTGACGGAGGGATGACGGAGGAAGCAAAAACAAAAAAAGTCGCCAAAGGGAGCTTGCGCCAATAAAACCACCAAGGAGTTACTAAGTTATGAACTTGAGGCTTATTATTTTAACCCATCTCTAATAGGCTGGGTTAAAATATATACATCAACGTAAAAAAATATAGACATGGATAAAACAGATCTAGGCTAGACAATTTGGCTGATGGCTTGCCATTTTCTTAGGCCTGGTCGCCTGGACACAGAGACATCGCCACGGCGACGCCATGATCAGAATTAATTTTCCTTTTGTCTAAATACAAGCAACTTATAGAAAACATATCAATGTTCATCTAAAGAGATTTCAGAAGTAAATCAAGTAACATTTATACTCTGTACTCTGTTTTTGCTCATACTCTTTAATAATCCGTTCCACCAACAAAAACAATGGTACAATATATATACCACTCTCAACACCAATCTGCAAATTCCTCAAAGTTCATCACTAAAAAAAACAAGTCTTTTATCTTGTAGTTTCTTGTAAGATAAGTTCCACTATTTATGACATAAAATCAAGATCGCACACAGATTTATATATAGATTTTACAAACGAATCAAAAGAATAAACAAGACCCTATTTCAACTGAAGGCAAGCAAGTATTCCCTACTACTATCCTTCTTCGTCACAGTCACTACCACTTTCCTTAGGATTATTACGAGACGGTGGACACTGACTTTATAACTTTATACCCTAATGATAATACCATTAAACTTCAGTTCTTCACCAAACACATCTTCTATAAGAACGTTGAGATATATACCTCAGCTGTACACATGAGTAAGCCACAAATAGTAATTGACAGTGTAAATAGTACATATATTTAAGGCATATACAGTAGGCATCGCCTACCTACAATCTTCTGGTCTTGTATTATGGTAAGAAAGTGTGTAAAAACTAATCCTATCCTACTTGAAGAAAAGAACAATACACAATTTTCCAAATTAAATATAAAAACTTCATTTACTTACACCCAACACCATGATGAATGCATGTAACCTTCTATATAATTCTGAACATAGAAAATTCAGCACAATTAGTATTATTGAATAACAGAAGTAGTAAGGTTATTTGTGTCATTACTGAGTTAGTCTAGTAGACTATATATACCAAGACTTGCTTCTGTTTTCGGTTTAGGCATTATGCTGATATGAAAATGGAACTTGTTCCACAAGTCTCTCTTTCTAACGTCTTTCTCACTGGATATCTTCTGTTGTAAGCTAAATTCTACTTTTGTTCTTCTCATCGTTTACTAATTCTCTCTATATCTTATCTCTAATCTACTCTATCTCTCTGATTATCTAGTGCTTCTGGATTTCTTATCAATTAAACATGCAAAATCATAAAAGTACAAAACTATAAACCTCAGTTCCTGATAAATTATTGGTAATAAGAGCTTCCAAATATGTTGGTACCATTGTCTTCTCATGCATACTCTTGGTACCATTGTCTGGCAACTCCGTCAAGATGCATCTCTGCAAGTGCAGCTTCCTTCAAATCCCTAATGTCAAAGACTGCAAAGTATTGCTCAGAGTCTTGTAGGAAATCATCCGCATCAGTTCCTTCTTCAAATATAGGAAAATTCACCTCGAGATTTTGTGAGGACCAGTGTGTAGACCTTACTGATGGCCTGAGATTGTCATGTTCTTCCTTAGTTATCCACCCAAAAGGATTCACAAATCCTTCCTCTCGTTTCTTAGCCTTCATCTCCTTCAATAACCAACTTCTGAAATTTCTTACTAGACTCCTCCCTGTACCATAAAAACTGTTGTTGAACTTCTTGTAACAGTTCATTCTAGGACTTCTCACCTTCCTCTTTCTTTTTGTGTTTAACACAACCTCCACAAAGTTTCAATTTCCTCGCAAACAATTCACACAACTCTCACTTATTCAATCCTTCACACAACAAAACTTCAACTCTCACAAGCAATAACTCTCTTACTATACACGATTTAGACTTCGCAACAGTTTTAACAAAAACCACAAAACCGGCAACACTTCACAAGCAACAACAGCTATCACTAAACAATCTAATGGCAACTAAACAGTAACACTACTATTTTTTGTCTTTTTTCCAAAATACTAACAATATACTTCTCAAGTTAACAAAAATGAGAGTACAGCTATAGTACTTCGATTAACAATAGTTCTATGATGAACGATAACAGATCAAACACCTGATGTGCCAAATCCATAACACGCTGAATATCAATGCTTATCACTTCGTTCAACTCGTTTTGACTTGCACAGAAAGATTGAAGCAATAGTTGATCGAATTTTAAAGCTCTGATATTTTTCAGGAGGTTTATAATTTTATGATTTTGTATGTTTTTGGTGTTTTTGTATGTTTAAGTGATAAGAAATGTAGAAACACCATATAATCAGAGAGATAAAGTAGATTAGAGATAGAATATAGAGGGAATTGGCAGTGAATGAGAAGAATAAAAGTACAATTTAACTTGCTAGAGAAGATATCTAGACTCTAGACATAAAAAGACGGTCAGAAGAGAGACATCTTGAACAAGTTCCATGTTCATATCATCATAATGCCTAAACTGGAAACACAAATAAGTCTTGCTATATATAGTCTACTAGACTAACTCAGTAATGGCATAAATACCCTTACTACTACTATTATTCAATAATATTACTCTGCAGTTTGTATCACAATATCAGCTGAAAAATTGAATTGCACAATGTCCCAAATTTCTATTGGCACAATCTGCAATGTGTATCCGAAACTTCAATAAACATCAAACCTTAAATTTCACGTACTTCATACACCTAATAGTAGGTCCTAACAGACAAAAGCTTTAAACTTATCCGACTTTCCAGAATAAAATTGGCAGAAAATGGCTCGTCTCCCTAAGCTTTTAATCATTTAAGGTTATAAGTACAGCTATAAACGAATGGAACAATTCACAAACAAGCTTCGGCTCTTTATAAGCTATGCTCATGAGCTTTGATCGGCTCAAGTTCAATTGATAATGACCAGAAGTCCAGAAGCATGAACACCAAAATCTGTTCATTTAATTTTTTTGGACTCATCTTGCTTCATTTACAAATAAGTCATTCAAATTTGTTAAACAAACTTCACTCAATTAGTTGCAAAACCTTTAGAACCTTATAAATCTATAAAAACATGTTCACAAACAAGCTCAAGTTAATTTAAAACAGGCTCAGGTTCTTCAACCAAAAATAAATGTTCATTTAGGTATATAATCTCAGCTCAGTTCATCAATGAAAAATTCGAGCTCAACTCAGATTGTAAGAGAGATATTCGAGCTTGATCTCGCTTACCAAAAACTTGACTCTAGATTCATTTACAACCCTAAGAAACGAAAAATTAAATTTCAAGTATTTGAACAAAAAAAAAAGTACTTGTACCTGAAAAACGAATTCCAATTGAAGGACGCAATGGTCATTATAATTCTGGTTTTTTTTTGTTATTGTAATGTAACAACATGTCATAAATTGGACTATGATAGTAGTAGTAATTGATATAGTAGTAATACTAGTATTAGTAGTAATGCACTAAGTGACATCGTATGGGATTATGGGTACTATGTACTATAGTACTATAGTCATTTCTACTGGATTAGTTAGTTCAGGATTAACTATAAATAGCATCTGACAATGTAATCTCTCATTATGTTGAAGTATATCAGAAAATGGATTATCCTTTCCACCAAGTTTTCTCTCTCTAGTTTCTCTGTTATTTCTCTCTTTACAACAAACTTTCTCTCTCTCTCTCTACTTTTTCTGTTATTTCTCTTTGTACAACAAACTTTCTCTACAAGTTATGTCTATCTCTCTCACTGATCTCTCTCTTTCTTAGCTAATCTCTCTGTTTCTATCTACATTTCTTACTTTATACTTGTTCTCTACTACAATTACTCTAAGAAAACACGAAAACACTTGCATAAACAAAACTACAACCCTAGTTCCTAACACAATACTGCATGACATTTCTGGCAAGCAGTTGTCTTTTATAATTTTAGCTTAAAGTCAATTTAGCAAATATTGGTCATGGAACAGTGTTACTAAAGTAATGATTTGGTGGGTTACTGACAAAGTGTACTGGTGTAGCAAGTTATTCCTTTAAATTTCCTCCATTTTCAAATAAAAACATAGCATGGGTAACTGAGTTATACTACGTAATTAGCATGACTAGGATCCCAATCCAGAAATACTTGTTTATTGGTCATATTATAAACTTGCAAAATTGTTTACTTGATCAACTTAAAAAAAGAGGCTAGCGTACCTTGACTTTGTTAGAGAAGTCTGACAACTGAAACGGAACATGAAAGAAAAACAAACCCCCTATGATTTTATACTCTCAATTTGAAATACAAAACATTTTTTTCTGAATGCAAAATGCCAACACAACTAATAAGGTGAGTTTGAATGCTCAAGGTATTTAACTAATTTGGCTACATTGTATTAGAATCCTTTCAAGTTTTGCCAATTGCTAATGGTTTTTTCTTCCAAAATACAACATAAAAAAAATAAACAGAAATGCAGAGGGAACTATGTTGGTGATAACGAAGATGAGTTCGGGAGTTTAAGGTCCTTGGCATTAACTTAGTTCTCTCAACTCTCACGTCCTAAGAAGCATGGATACAGGTGCAGGGATACAAGAATTCGGCAAATCTAAAAATATGAAACGTTTTTGGAAATGATATTTATTTATACATAAATAATGTTATATTTGAAAAATATTATTAACAAAACTATGAATTACATATTAATATTGCCTACACATTAACCAACCACTACACACTTTCACATCAGCCATGCACAATTCCAACACATTAAATTAATATCGTCTACACATTAACCAACCACTACACAGTTTCACATCAGGACATGTACATAACATTATACTGACATATATGGGGTAGTGTTAATAATATATTGAGAACTGGAATACATATGGATAAATACGTATTTGAACCACGTACATACATAAATCTAACTCACACACACAAATACAATATATAATTACATATATTGCATATGTTTGTGGAAAGAAGAAAAAGTTTAAGAAGTTTGAAGGTTGCCGCCTCGCCAGAGAAGACAGAGTGAGTGGATAAAGAATCGGACCATCAACATTGAACTGTAACGATGATGGAGTAACGATGCCGAGTAGAGTAATGTGTAGAGTCAACTGGGGATTAGGGCTTCAGAAGGTAATTACATTTTGTTCCCTCCCCCGCATCCCCCCGCACTCCTGACTTGAAATACAGGGGTATGCCGTGTGGCACACCCCCGCAGAATTCCATGCACATCGCAATACCTTGGAGCAAATCCCTGCTTCCTAGCTCAGGTCACTATCACTATAGTATCTTTGACAGTAATAGTCAACCAAAAGACAACTATTAACCAAATTAACAATTTAATAGCAGGATTAAAAGATCTGCGTAAGCTAAAATATATTCAGTAAATTTCCGATCACAGGTTTCTGTTAGGAATATATTCAGTTGATGATGTACAAAATACTATAACAGAGTCCAACATAGATATATCTGTAATAGAACAAGTCTTTCTAGTCTCTGATACAAGTAAATATAAATCAGAGTCTAGTTAGTGCCTGTACAGGTATCAAGAGTATTTGTACTTCGAAGATTTTTCTAAAGAAATAAGATCAAAGTCTGGATGCAAATCAGAGTCTGGAGCTCAATCAGATTCTATAGACTATCAGAGTCTATAGTCTGTCAGAGACCGAAGATCATCAGAGTCTGGAGATTTTTAGAGTCTATAAAGCTGAAGCTGAATTTGGGAGATGATCACAGTAATGGAGTCTTCGAAGATAAAGGCAAATATATTGCAGATATGCTATGGGAAAGAAGGAGAATTACAGAAGGAAACTGTCAACTAATAATTAGTAATTATATTCCTATTATAATTTGATTTTCTGTTATTAGTTGATAGGCAACTCTCTATATAAACACTCTATGTAACATAATTTATGAGTCGAACTTTTGAGAGAGCATAGAGATAGAGAGAGTTGCTGTGAAAAACACAGAAAAGCTGCTAGGGTTTGTGTACACCCTAAGAGAGTTTGTATTCATTCATCAATAATACAAACAGTATTCATTTATATCTTTGTGTTTGTTCTTTGTTCTAAATTCAAAGTTTTAATTTACATTAAGTTGATTTTAATCAGGCAAAAAGAGTACACAAGTATTCAACCTCCCCCTTCTAGTTGTGTAACTGGGAAAACAATTGGTATCAGAGCCTAAAGTTTAAAATCGATCAAAGATGTCTGGAAACAAAGATGGCAATTCTAAAATTCCAATGCTCAAAAGGAATGAGTACACTCACTGGAAGATCAAGATGCTGCACCATCTGGAGGCCACAGACCCTGATTATCTAGAAAGAATTCATGATGGGCCTTATGTGTCTTTAAAGCTTGTTCTTCAAACCACTGCTGAAGCAAAAATTATTGAAGAACACTTTGTTGACAAACCAAAGGCTGAGTGGTCAAAGGAGGACAAGGAAAATGTTCTCAAGGAGGCAAAAGTGAAGAATATTCTCTTTAACAGTTTGGACTCTGTTCTTACAAACTGTGTAATATTATGCAAAACTGCTAAAGAGATGTGGACAAAACTTGAAGTGCACTGTGAAAGAACCAGGGATGTCAAGAAGAATGCAAGATCTCTGCTAATTCAGGAGTATGAGTATTTTGAGGCAAAAACTGGAAAAACCATCACTGAAATGTATGATAGGTTTACTAAACTCCTGAATGAGATGACTATTCTTGCTAAAGTATATGATTTTGAAGACACAAATACCAAGTTTCTAAGAGCCCTTCCAGAAGAGTGGGATAATAAGACAACTGCTATAAGGGAAGCCAGAGATTTGGATGAAATAATTCTAAAAGAATTGTATGGCAGACTCAAGACATATGATTTAGCGATGCAACAAAGAAAGAACAAGAAAAATCTGGAAAACCAAAATATGTGACACTCTTGATAGAATCTGAGAAAGAACAACAGGAAGAATCCAAGGTAACTAGAATCAAGGATTCAAGGAAAAAGGGTAACGTTGTTGTTGAGTCAGAGTCTACTGACACAGACTCTGATTCTGATGAGGAGATAGATTTGAGTCAAATGATGGGTATGTTTGCTAAGAATTTTAAAAGAATGAAATTCAATAAAAGAACTGAAAAATTTAGCAAAAGACCAACACTTAAAAAGGAGGATGAAAAAGTTGAGAAAAATAAAAGCACCATAATCAAACTTGACAAAGCAAAAGTCAAGTGCTTCAACTGTGGAATATTGGGGCATTTTGCTAGTGAGTGCAGAAAAGCAAAAAATCAAGGCAAAGGAAAGGCACTCATCTCAATAGGAAAGGATTGGGCAGATTCAAGCTCAGAGGATGGAATAGATTATGAAAACCTAGCATTGATGGTTGTCTCCTCGCAAAAGTTAGAATCTCCCAAAGAACCCTTATCTCCCAAATCTCAGGTATCAATCTTTTCTACTGAATCTTTACTTAATTTAGACTCTGATGGCATGAAAATTGTTCAAAGTGAAGTTAAAAAGTTAATGACTAACTATAGATCACTCACAAATGACAATGATAGGTTGATAGAAGAAAGTCTAATCTTAACAAGTAGGAATAACCATCTAAAGTCTGAATTAGTTCTTATGGAAAGTTATAAAAAGGATTCTGAGAAGTATAGACACAACTACAATGAAGTTCTAAAAGCCTATGCCTATGTTAGAAAAGAACTAGAAGAAGAGAGGCTTAAGTTCAAAGTATGGACAGACTTTGGTAGAAAAGTTCAGGAAATTCTTAACAATTAAAATGTGTGTCAAACCGCTGGTCTAGGTTATGACAAGAGTCGAGGCAAAAGACCTATTGTTGTGAATACTAACAATGAAGAAACTAGCCAAGTCAATAAGACCAAGGAAAACAGCACCTTCACTCCTGTTAAGTTTGTGACTTCTGAAGTTAAGACAGGGTTGCATGAAGGATCCACAAACTCATCTATCAATAATCCCCCTGCTGTTGACAAAAAGATAGATGAATCAGGAGAAAAGAAAGCTAAGAAAAATATAAATATAGGATTCTTATCTAAGACCAAGTTGAAGGAAAAGCTAGAAAACTTATCAGAGTCTGGCAAAGCTAGGAGGAATAGAATGACAAGGAAGGCATTAACAAAGCCAATAACTATCAAAAGATCCTAATGCTCCTAGGAAGAAATGCTACAAATGTGGAAACCACAATCATCTTGCTCTAGATTGTAAAACAAAAATTGAGAAGAAATCAGAGTTTAAATCCCCTCAGACTCTGACTAGTCACTACATTCCACAGAAACCCTGTTATCACTGTGGTAACATATTTCACTCTATTTATATGTGTAAGGACTATCATGATTTGTATTACAATTTTTATGAGCTAAAATCTTCTATTAACAAAAGCTGGTATGACACTGTCAAGACTCCACCAGAGTCTAAGGCAACAAAGGAAACAGGTAAATCCAAAATAAAAATTCCTAAACCTGTTTCACCTAAAGTTAGTAAGAAAGGATCCAAAACTGTTTGGGTCCTCAAAACATCTAACTAGTTGTTATCTGTATGCAAGAAATAAGGGTAAAGAAAATAACCCTAATCTTGGACAGTGGATGCTCAGGACACATGCTTGGAAAGAAATCCCTGCTTACAGACTTTGTGGAGATGGCTGGCCCAGAAGTATCCCTTGGAGATGGCAACAAAGGACAAACACTGGGATATGGCAAAATTGCATTTGAAAATGTCATCATTGAACAAGTAGCACTAGTTGATGGATTGAAACATAACTTGATAAGTATTAGTCAACTTGGAGATAAAAGTTACTATACTAGATTTGACAACAAAGAGTGTCTTGTAACTCACAAAGAAACAGACACTTTAGTTTTCAAAGAACTCAGACATGGTAATATATATGAAGTCAGCCTTGAGGATTGCACTCACAAAGAAATCACATGTTTATATAGCAAGGCCTCAACTGAAAAAAGCTGGAAATGGCACGAGAAATTATCTCATATCAACTTCAAAACACTCAACAAGTTGGTAAAACAAAGTCTTGTGAGAGGTTTACCACAGGTTGACTTTGTTCAAGATGGACTTTGTGAAGCTTTTCAACTTGGAAAACAAAGGAAAACATCATTCAAGAGCAAAACAATAAACACCATTTCTGAATCCTTTTATCTATTACATTTTGATTTGTTTGGTCCAGTAAATGTGATGTCTATTAACAAAAAGAAATATCTTCTTGTCATTGTAGATGAATTTACAAGATTCACATGGATTTTCTTTCTACACTCAAACGATGAAGCTTCACAACACATAATAGACCATGTCACTTTTCTGGAAACTAAATCAAAGAAGACAGTAAGAATTCTAAGGAGTGACAATGGTACTGAATTCAAGAATGCAATCATGGAGGAATACTGTGCATCAAAAGGAATTACTCAACAATTTTTTGCACCAGGAACACCCCAACAAAATGGAATTGTGGAGAGAAAGAATAGAACACTCATAGAAGCAGCAAGGACAATGTTGGCTGAGTCTAAACTGCCAGTATATTTCTGGGCTGAGGCAGTCAGTACAGCATGCTTTACTCAAAATTGCACTTTGATAAATATGCATGGAAAGACTCCCTATGAAATGGTGAAGGACAAGAAGCCAAGTGTGAAACATTTTCACATATTTGGGTGCAAATGCTTTGTACTGAAAGTACATTCTGAAAAACTAAGTAAATTTGAAGCAAAAGATGATGAAGCTATATTCTTTGGGTATACATCAAATAAAAAGGCATTCAGAGTCTTCAACCTCAGAACCAGAATTGTTATGGAATCTATTCATGTTGCATTTGATGACAGAAAGATTACAAGTTTGCAGGATGAACCAGAGTCTACAACACTTGAATTTGAAAATTTTAAAAGTTCTGAGATAGATGAAGATGATGAAAATGAAGAGTTTCAAATCACTCCTGAGAAAATGCTAGAACCTGCACACTCTGAGGGGGAGCCAGAAAATCTCACTTCAATTAACTCAGAGTCTAATAATTCAGGGACTAGTCAGTCAGAGTCTAGACAGACAGAGTCTAGTTCTTCAGAGTCTAGTCCATCAGGGTTTGAATTAAATAACTCTGAATCCTTTGCAGGGTCAAACAACTCAGGGAGAGCCTTCTCATTTGATTACCATTCATAAACAGAAAATGCCAATGATTTAGGGGAAGCTTCAAATTCAAGAACCAATCTTCCACCAACTAGAAAATGGGCAAGGGAACACACTCCTGATTTAATAATTGGTGATCCTAAGACTAGTGTGCAAACAAGAAAAGCCACTCAAAATGAATGTCTATACAGTTGTTTTCTCTCAAAGAATGAACCAAAGAAAATTGAGGAAGCCTTGCAAAACCCTGATTGGATTATTGCAATGCAGGAGGAACTAAATGAGTTTGAGAGAAACAAAGTGTGAAAACTTGTACCAAGACCTAGAAATAGATCAATTGTTGGTGCAAAATGGGTGTTCAGAAACAAACTTGATGAGAATTAACTGTGGTAAGAAACAAAGCTAGACTAGTTGCAAAAGGATACTCACAAGAGGAAGGAATTGACTATGATAAAACCTTTGCACCAGTAGCAAGACTGGAAGCAATCAGAATGTTTCTTGCATTTGTAGCTCATTCAAAATTCAAAGTCTATCAGATAGATGTGAAAAGTGCATTCTTAAATGAAAAATTGGAAGAAGAAGTCTATTTGGAGCAACCCCAGGATTTATAAATCCAAAATTTCCTGATCATGTTTACAAGTTAGACAAGGCACTGTATGGGTTAAAGCAAGCACCTAGAGCATGGTATGAAACTCTATCAAAATTTCTTCTTGAAAATGGTTTCACAAGAGGTACCATTGATAAAACTATTTTTATTAGAAAACATAAAGGTGATATTCTGTTTGTCCAAATTTATGTTGATAATATTATATTTGATTCTACTAATGAGAAATTTTGTGAAAAGTTTAGCAAACTAATGCAGTCTAAATATAAAATGAGCATGATGGGAGAATTGAACTTTTTGGGACTTCAAGTCAAACAAACAGATGATGGAATTTTGATTAGTCAATCAAAGTATGTGAAGGAACTCTTGAAAAAGTTTGATTTACAAGATTGCACAACTGTCAAAACTCCTATGTCAATAGCCACTAAGCTAGACTCTGACCCAAAAGGTAAGAAAATTGACAATACTAGCTACAGAGGTATGATTGGTTCATTATTGTATTTAACTGCTAGTAGACCAGATATAATGTTTGCAACATGCCTGTGTCCCAGATTTCAAGCTGATCCTAGAGAATCATATTTAATTGCTGTGAAAAGAATTTTTAAATATCTCAAGGGTGCACAAACTCTAGGTCTTTGGTATCCTATAGAGTCTGATTTTTCATTAGTTGGCTATTCAGACTCTGATTATGCAGGATGCAAAGTGGACAGGAAAAGCACCATAGGTCAATGCCAATTTCTTGGCAACAGGTTAATTTCTTGGTTCAGCAAGAAACAACAAACTGTATCAACCTCAACAGTTGAGGCTGAACACATAGCAGCTGGAAGTTGTTGTGCCCAAATTATGTGGATGAGAAATCAATTACTTGATTATGAACTAACATTCTCAAAAATTCCTATGTATTGTGATAATATTAGTGCTATTAAAATTGCAGAAAATCCAATCCAACATTCCAGAACAAAGCACATTGATGTCAGGTATCATTTTATTAGAGAACGTGTTGAAAATGGTACTGTTGAACTTCATTATATTTCAACTGACAGAGATATTTTAACAAAACCACTTGATGAATCTACCTTTCTCAAACTGGTAGTTGAGTTAGGTATGTTAAATATGTAATTACATAGTCATTACAAGCAGCAAGGTATGTACCTTAATTATAGTCTCTGATTTGTCAAACTATAATTGGTTCTTGCAATATTCATGAAGTACTTTATCTTCACAGAGTCTAATTTGTAGACTCTGACGGGTCATATAGACTCTTAGAGACTATAGACTCTGAAGGTCATAACTAATATACTCTGAAACGGTTAAAATTCGCGCTTGCAGACTCTGATTATTTATGAACCGTTCAAATGACTTGAAATAGGTGGTAACGGTTACTTTTTACTGGTTAGCTCTGCACAGTCTCAATTAGATGCTGTAGTCACAGATATTTCTCATATCCAAACAAAACTGACAAATGTAGATACTACTACTGCTCTTCTACAAACAAAATTTGAGACTTTATACTCTCTTCAACAAAATAAAGACATTGCTGTGAAGGACTCTTTGGCTGAATTCAAGGCCAAGCAAACAACTCTTCAGAAGTCTGTTGATTCTCTTACTACCAAGGTGGATCAGGTCATCACTGCTCAGGCCAACATCACTTTTGTTCTTGAGAACATTCTTCTGACTATTACAAAGAATGATGATGTCAAAAAGGGGGAGAGCAAGAGTAGCATGAGTAATAAGGATGGAAGCTGCAAAGATGAAGATAAGTCAAGGGTAGTTAAAAGGAGGAGAGATGATGATGATGATAAGGATTCTCATGGTCCTAGGGGACCTGGTGGTGTGCAACAAAAACAGTCTGGAATGGCTGTATCAGCAAAAACTCAAACACACCAGTCAGGGACTGGACATGAGAAATCAGGGTCTAAGCCAGACTCTGATAAGCAAAAGAAGAAATCAGACTCTGGAGAAATTCAAGAACCTACATACTGGCAATGCAGTCAATCAAATCTACAGTTAAGAGCTAAAAAGAAGATAGGATTTGGAGGTTTTGAAGAATCTGATATTGATAGAACAACTACTCTAACCAAGGATCCTCAATCCTTGACAGATAGACAGTTTGAGAAGATTACATAAAACACTTAAACAAAGTGGTATCTGCTCAAGTTGTTTATAATGTTTTTGAAAGAAAGGTGTCAGGAGGTCAGGGAGGTACAGAAAAGGTGCAAAATGAGATGTTTGTATACTTTTTAGAAGGAGGATCTGTTAGATGGATTAGATAATCAAATTTTATCTTCTTCAAACAGGCTGAAGAATTACAATATGTCAGATTCATATTGCAGATTTCTAATGAAGTAAGTAAAAGCAAGGAAGCTGTCACCAATAAATGGTTTAAGGAGATTGATAGGAAGCTGACTCTGCATAGATAGACAAATAAACAGATGGACAAATTTTCTTTAAAATATGTTGATACTGAAGGGAATGATCAAAACATGCCATTAGAAAAAAAGCAAATCAAGTTCCAAGAAAGTGTGGGTCATTACTTTAGGTTTCAACCTATGAGTGGGAAAGTCAGTGTTCTGATGTTAAAAGATTTGAAAGAACAAGATTGCAGTGCAAATGATCTAAGAGCAACTTATTGTCAAATTAAGTGTGCAAATGAAAAAATTGAAGAAGTATGTTGATGAAGCTCTTGCAATTGCTGAGGAGAATATGCTTAAATCATTTTTGAAGAACAATCCAGCCTTTGAAAAGATTAATTGAGAAGTAATTCTTGTTCCTTATAAATAATTTTTTTTGTTCTAGATTAATTGTTTAATTCTTTAGTTTTGACATCATCAAACCTTGATTTATGCTTAAATTTTACAAAGCATAAATCGGGGGAGATTGTTAGGAATATATTCAGTTGATGATGTAAAAAATACTAGAACAGAGTCCAGCATAGATATATCTGTAATAGAACAAGTCTTTATAGTCTCTGATACAAGTAAATATAAATCAGAGTCTAGTTAGTCCCTGTACAGGTATCAAGAGTATTGGTACTTTAAAAAAATTTCTGAAGAAATAAGATCAGAGTCTGGAGCTCAATCAGAGTCTATAGACTATCAGAGTCTATAGTCTGTCATAGACTGAAGATCATCAGAGTCTGGAGATTTTCAGAGTCTATAAAGCTGAAGCTGAATCTGAATTTGGGAGATGATCACAGTAATGGAAAGTCTTCAAAGATAAAGGCAAATATATTGCAGATATGTTATGGGAAAGAAGGAGAATTACAGAAGGAAACTGTCAACTAATAATTACGAATTCTATTCCTATTATAATTTAATTTTCTGTTATTAGTTGATAGGCAGCTCTCCATATAAACACTCTATGTAACCTAATTTATGAGTCGAATTTTTGAGAGAGCATAGAGATAGAGAGAGTTGCTGTGAAAAACACATAGAAGCTGCTAGGATTTGTGTACACCCTAGGAGAGTTTGTATTCATTCATCAATAATACAAACAGTATTCATTCATATCTTTGTGTTTGTTCTTTGTTCTAAATTCAAAGCTTTAATTTACATTAAGTTGATTTTAATTACGCAAAAAGAGTACACAAGTATTCAACCCCCCTTCTACTTGTGTAACTGGGAAAACAGTTTCTTCACTAGACATTTTGTTAAACAGAACACAATACATTCTGATGACCAAGACTCATTACTGAGATCAAGAAGATCACAGTGCTTAGGGATTAAAAGCAGAATAGGGCAGACAGTCAATAAATAATAGTCATCTGCAGTAACCAATATTCATCCTATAACAGATTATAAACATTCATATGAATTTAGACAGAAATAAAGTATAATAAGTAAAATAAATGCATATGAAATGGAGGGGAAAGGCAAATCAACTTGTTTAACATCAAATCCATTGACCACTAATTAGAAGCATATTTTGGAGCTTTAGCATGCCCTCCAACATGATTACTGCAATTATTCGGTAATTAATTGAAATCCGATGATCTGATCACCATTAAAGTTATGTGGAGATAAGCTTGAGCATCAAGTTTAGCACATGGTCCAAGATATGAAATTGTATTAAACTATATAACTTGCATATCTACTTCATCTATGCTACATAAACAAATCAGCATTTGCTATTTAAATTGACACAAAAAACTTTCTGTGCATGTTTTCCTAATGAAATAAGATATTCCTAAATGAGTAATGCTAGGTGTACTGAATACAGGATCCTGTACGTACAGAATGACGTGAATTCCACCATCTTTCCTTTCCATATAATATTATAAATTTATTCTGAAATTTGAGTTGTATGATAAAATGATTGAAAAAGAAATTATACAAAGAAAACATACAACAAAAAGTAAAGAATCATTTAATTAAAAAAACAATAAAAAGAAGATAATGGAATCCATGCCATTTTGTGCACTTTTCTGTATTCATTTATTTGACACTAGCATTACTCTTCCTAAAATTAAGTATATTTCTTACATGCACATATATGATGTCATGCCTAAAAGGCCTATAAGGCTATAACAATATATTATAAGGTTCACCAGTGGTATTAGTATACATTTAAACAAAAATCACAAATACTTTTGGAAAATTTATTAGTAGATATAAATTACAAGTCTCAGAATTCAGGCCAACTTCTCCAGATTTAACTACCAAATTTTGGAGAAATCCTGTATTTAGTGTGTGTTTTGTATATTTTTGTGTGCAAGATATTTTATATGCATTACCAACCCTAGAGACTAGAGAGCCTTAATACCGGGTAAGCTTAAGGAACCTAACATCAAATGCTCATGATTTTTGGGGGTGGGGGTGTTCTTGGCAAATTTTACAATCACTACAGATATCAACTATCAAATCCCTTGCAGTTAAAAACTTAGAATACACCTATGATCATCGTTCTTCAAATAAAAACTGGCTTCTAGAAACTAAAGAATATAATGTATATAAGTGTATAACAATTATGAACTACTCCATAATTCATGTGTAATTCATGCCGTCGTCTATACTATTATTTAGGGCGTGGCACTAAAGCCAATATGCATGCTTCTCATATAATCACTACTGGCATGCACATATTTTGCATATAACCCTCTATAGAGCATCTACACTATAGATAATATATATTTAGTCATTTAAGTAAGGACAACGCAGATTTTCTTATATTCCTCCATTGCTTCTAAAGTAGTACACTCCAGTAAGTGTATTGCTCTCATCCTACTTAATAGGTAAATTGTCTGCAGATTGCTAGCATGTAGATATTTGCACAACTATAGCGAGCATTTAGGCTAAATATAAATTATTTTTAGTTATAAAGGACAGAAGCAGATTTTCTTTTATAACTTTGCTGCTTGTGAAGTCGGGCACTCCAACAAGCATACACTCTTATTTTCTGCACAAGTCATTTATTCATAAATTCTGAAGCCATATACTGCAGGAAACATCCATCAACGCCATGATTATACATTAATTTGATGCATCAAACAACTTTCTACTAATGTTTTGAGAAGTAAAAGACCACAATAATCAAATCTCTCTCATCATTTTGCAGGGAGTAGGTTATCTATAAAGCCCACCAATAAACACCATAAAATTCAACATACAAGCATCAAAACTAAATTAATACATCCAACAACTCAGATTTGAAATTGTATATCAAGACTGTAAAACAAAATAAAAAAGCATAGAGAGGTGATTAATATTCAGGTTTTTCCAATTATTAAGCATTTACATTGAAAAAATAATGAACACGGGATAATAATCACAAGGACATGCTTTCTATCACAGAAGAAGAAAGTAATTTTGTCGGGGAGAAGAGAAAGGTATGTGATGTACAAAAGTAATGATCCAGAATTTAACAAAGGACTGTCCACGTACCTGCTACCTAGATCTGTTATGTCATCATCATCCACGACAAAGGGTCCAGAAAATTCGGAATCATCATAAGTGTCCTCATAAGATAACCTGCTAGAGCTTCTAGAATATGATTTCCGTGGTGAGCTATTGGATGATAACCTCACACCTAATGAATTTCCACTTTCACCTCCTCCCAAGGGCAATAGCTGAACGACAAATGAAAATAAAGTTAAAAGTATTATAATACAACTTAAGAAAAATAATATGATACAACTTAAGAAATATAAAATATGTCATAGTTCTGACTTCTAAACTCATTAAATTCATGGTATATGCTATATGGTACCTTTCCAACTGCTGATGCTGTGCCAATTTGTACCAAACTTAAACCTTTGTCCATCCTAGAGATGACTTGTGTAGCTTTCAACGGAGGGGAAGGTGGAAAGTTTTGTGTGTTTAACAACAGAGGGGTATTAGAAAGTTTACCTTGAGGTATGCTAAGTGGAGCACTCTCCGACCGCACAAGGGCATTGCTTATCTGACGGTCAGAAATATAAGTAGGTGGCGAAGGGGATGGTGATGGTGAAAATGTAGTGAAAGGCCAATACTCATCAATACTTGTCTGCTTTGTATGAACTTGAGGAGCTTCATGCAAGTAACGAGGCACACTCATAGGAGGGAGATGTGGAGAACTAAATCTTGATACTGAAGCAAGGGAATCTGAATAGGTGGGTGACGGAGAAGGAAATGCTGAAGGTGGAGAGACTCTGTATTGGTCATAACTCCAACTATGACGTCTTTCAAATGGAGAAGAAGAAGCAGAGCGCTGAGGTGCAGGTAAGGATGGGAACCTCTTAAGTGGATCTGCCAAGGGGCTACCAACATAATCTGGTATGAACTGAGGGGACATAGACGTTGAAGGTTCAGAACCTGTATCAGAGAGTGAAGAACGATACAACACTGAAACGCAGAGCCTACCACATGAAGTGTCCACTGGATTGAATACAAAATGTTGCATATCTGATTCTTCTCTACGAGTAAAGGGCTCAACAAAAGATGACACACGATGAGTGATATTATATGTCCTAATTTGGCCAGAGATGAGATCACGAAAAAGCTTATAAGCAGGCAAAAGCCTAACAGTTAGATATAAAGACCTTAAGAGCAACACTGATTTCTTATACACTACATGTGAACTGTTGCTGCTTAATCTTCTGTAACCTGGTACATTCTCCCTATTACCCTTTCGACTCTCGTAATGCACAATCCATCTCTCAATTACTTTTTCATTTTTTACCTCAAATCCCAGATCATCAAGCTCGGAATTCAAACTAGAAGGATACTGCTCTTTCCCTGACAAGTTCCTACCAAGACCCTTTCTTGGTGAACAATCTGCAGGGTCCCAACTCAACGGTTTCTGCACTAAGATCACATCAATCACCATAGGTTCAAGAATACTCTGATGCCAAAAATCAATATTCTCCAGCGCAGCAGGACATTCCGGGAGTGCTAAATTAAACCATTTATCCCTAGGCCTCGTACTCGTCGACGAGGAAGAAGACGAGGACGGGGATGACAAAGTTTGTTCCCCACTATAATGTCGAGACGAAACATAAGGGGACCTAGATTCAAGAACTACATGAAGAGTCTTTGCGAAAAAAGCAGTAATTATTTGCTCCATTTTAGCAGGTTCAGTTTGAGTATTACCATGATATGCTGCTGCCATAATTATCTACATGATCGAAATTCGAAAACAAAAAACAAAAACCCAAAATTAATTATTTCCATCCTTACAGTTCCACAAAACACAACAAACAAAACAAGAACATATACACAAAAGAATCAATCACATGTTATTACATATACTAAAAAATAAAAAGTGGGTACCACATAATCCAAACACATTTACAAGAAAAAACAAAAACAACAGTTATCAAACAGCTATATATAAACAAGAAACAAGAACATAATTAAAATATTCAAAAGGGTAATTACATAAATCACAAAAGATTGTATCTTTATAAAGAAAATCAAGAAAGACTTACAGTTCTTGACGTGGGTTTGCAAGAATTAAGTGGATTAAGGGACTATAAAGTAATGGGTATGTGTGTATGTATAGTATATGTATATGTGTGTGTATTTTTACTTGTATGTTGTATGTTTTGTAATGAATAGGGAGGAAGATACGATGAAAAAGTGTGAGTTGTGAGAAGAGAGATAAGTGGGAGTATGTGTATGTAATTATGTATGTATATCTAAAGGAGTAGTTGCCGTGGGATCAACCGATTCAGGAGCCACATTCGTGGCTTGGCTTGCTATGACACGTTTGGGTAATTCTGCTGCTAGACTTTTCAATTATTTTCCTTTGGAACAAGTTTAGTATTCGTTTGAATTAATTTTTTTTGAAAAACATATTTAAAATAATTATAAAAATATAATTTTGACTTTTTTATAAGAGATAATGACCAGAATACATCACTTTTAGCCTTGAATGGCCCGAAATACCTGAAAGCGAAAAATTGGCCCTATTTACCCACAGATTATGCGTTAACAAAATGCGTATTCTAAACACTAAAAGTACTACCAACTGGTATCTGGTATCAACTATTCTAGCACGACAAAGATAATAGTTTGACTTCCACTTGAGCGCTATTATTTATATTTGAAGTTTGAATAATCTAACTTATTATTTACTTGGTCAATCATATTACAATGAATAAAGTATATTACAATGAATAAAGTATGCGTAATTTGATGGCAAACTTTGCATTAATGATGTGGCTAACTGCTAAGAGAAAAAGTAATTGTTGTAGGAACATAATTTTGTGTTGATTGAGTCACACCTTGGGTAACAGAGTTGTTCTAGTTCAGGGGGTGGTGCTTCGACTTGAGTTTGTTTTGTTGATCGTTGAATGCTTGTATCTCATGATATTGTTGTTTTGTTTTTACGTACTGCATACTAAGTGTTTTATTAAATAGCAAAGAGAATTTTTTTACTTGGAAATAAAATAAAGAGAGTTTTATAGAGAGGAAAGTACATGGTGTTACTTTTTGAGGGAGGTGTGGAAGGTGGGGGTGTGTTGGAAAGAGATTGTAGAAGACATAGTTAGCCCCTGAATTCTAAGACTTATTTGGAAAAAAGATTAAATAAAGAAATCAGTTTTAAAAAGAGTTTCCATATTCACTTTTAGACAGCACACGCAAAAGTAAAATGCGTATTCAATGTACGCAAGTGTATAATGCATGTTGGGTAATAAATAAAGAATTCAGATGGGAACACGCAACTGTCTCATGCGCATATTGAAGATGCGTAAATTATAGGTATTCATGGCCATATTGTTAGAAAATGGAAAGTTTGAGACATATTTTATATATGTTCTTGATGTAATTTCCGGAAACTAACGATTAGAAGTTATTCCTTGATATGAGGACTTAAACTTTCATGTTTGGATCTAAGACATTTTCTTAGTGTAATCCATAAATAAATTGAGTAGAAGTTGCTAGTTTGAAATGGGTTTAAAGAGTTTGTCCCACATTGAATATGTAATATGGATGTGGGTGCTTTATATGTATATATGTGCAAGGGTAGTGTCAACTACTAAGGCATGTGAGTATGCATGATGTAATAGTGTGCCACCGCCGCCTCGCCTCGCCTCGACTCGGGTTGGGTCGGGTCGGGTCGAAGGGCGATTTGGGCGAATGTCTCGGCGTCTCGCGTATGCGAGGTGACCTGGGCGAGAAATTTTATTACATGATTAATTAATTTAATTATGACTTTAAATATTATTTTAATATAAATATTGAATTAAAGTTACTGTCGAAGAAAACTTACTGTCAGCATAAGTGTAAAAAGTTACTGTCAGAAACATGTTACAAAGTTGCTATCAAGTATATGAAAACTTACTGTCAGCACAAGTGTAAAAAGTTACTGTCAGGAACATGTTACAAAGTTGCTGTCAAGAATTTTGCAAAAGGTGCTGTCACATAATTTTGCAAAAAGGTGCTGTCACAGTTTTATAAAAGGTGCTGTCAACAGATTTTATAAAAGTTATTGTCAACAGATTTTATAAAAGTTGCTGTCAACAGATTTTATAAAAATTGTTGTCACAGATTTTATAAAAGTTGTTACAGATTTTATAAAGTTGCTGTCAGTGTTTGACAGTAAACTCTGATCACTGTAACCGATTCTGAATATTCTATTAAATGCTTTTTAAGTCAGAATAATTATTTTAATTAATATTTTATCTACTGTTACGTTTTATTGTATTATATATACATAAAAACGTTGGAGATAGAGTGGACGAATTTTAACACAAGTTTGAGAAAACCCTAGCAGCCATACTCTGTGTCTTCCACACTCATACAGATTTTTGCATAAGGTTTTCTGGGCGAACTGAGGTGCAGGTCGCTGTTGAGTGCTACGTATCTGTGGCTCTGTGCTGTTTTATCCTGGAAGTGATATTGCTGCAACCCAACACAGCGTAGTGGAGCAATAATATCTTTAAGAACAGTCAAGACTTCTAACAAGGCTTGGCGACTCAGTTGTTCATTGGTTCTATTAGTGTATGCGAAAAAGCTTCTGTTAGAGCTAAGACTTCTATCTTTTCTCTTATCTTTGCAGTTACTAATTATATATCTTATTTGACCTTCGTGCTTTGTTTTGTTAATTAGTTTAATATGCCTATTCTTGTTAAACTGTTTATATAACTGCCCCATTATTGTGCATAGTGGTTAATTACCTCCAACACATACTTCACGCTGGTGGGTATTTTGGTTATTATTTCCTGAAAAAAAGATACTAAAGGCCTTCACCCTTTTTATAATAAAATAAGATTTTTATTTGTTGTTTAAAAAATACAATTTGTAACTTTACAATTTCAAATGCGGTAAATTTTCATTTTTGTGTTTAAAATTATAAATCAATGGTCATATATTAAATTGTAGTTAAGATTTTTATTTGTAACAAAATTGTTAGAATTTTTAGCTATTAAAATAATGTTAATCAACTGATGATGTGAGAAAAATTTAACAGATAAAGTATTATGGTTGAATTGATTCTAAGAAAAAACTCGTCGAAAAGTTAATAGATAAAGTATTATGGTTGAACTGATGTTAAGGAAAAACTCGTCGAAGTTTAGGGTATTACGAATGTAATGATTTGAAATCATGTAATTTCACAAATAAAGTGAGAAATAAAGTGAGAATCAACTGATAAAATAAAGAATGAACGGATACGCTATTATAAGAGAAAATGACCAATTTACCGAATTTTGAAAAACCAAGGCCTGATATACGTTTAGGCGATGAAAGTTCTTTAGCTATCAAATTCTTTGTTTCTAGAGCATCTGCGTATGCAAAAATCTCCTTCTAGTCATGGATACAATAGCATAGCAACGTGTTATGTGGAGTGGAATCATGTGTCATCGTAATATGTTGTTTTTTTTAACGTATCGAGCTAAAATGTAAGCTTGAAGGGTGTGTCACCTATTACGTTTGTCCCACCTGCGTATCAAGCTAATACGGTGTAAGCAACAGCGTATCCCGTCGGCATTTTGGGCCACCAACCCGTTTTTAGGTATTTTGAGCAGTGTTTTATTATATTTGGTTATATAGGGCCTTCACCCCTATTATAACAAGTCTGAACATATGAAAAATTCAATTAATTGAAGAATTTAAAGAGTAATCGGCTAATAAAAGTTATCAACTAGATATTAATTGACAAAACTTATTAATATGAAATAGAACAAAATAACAAGATTGTTCTTTAATTCTCAGAACTATTTGAAACCTAAATCAGAAATATTTGACTTAGTCATCTTTTAAATAATTGAGCATACACAGTCAAAAAAATATTTTGAAATATTATTCAAGATAGAATTAAGTTAGTAATATTTTCAAAAATGGAGATATAAGGAAAATGAGCATGTGAACAAGTATATCACATTTATATTTTTTTTATTCGAGGAAAAAGTTAAAATTGTAAAAACTCTAGTATATATATTAGGGTTATGATAGTGTATTAAATATTTGTGTCAGTTGAACACATTTTCATGCTCTCATAGAAGATATTATAAAGAGTAAGAACATTTTAACTATATTATTATATATAAATTCTACAAGAGATAAATATAAAACTCTCAGGTAGATCTACAAGATGCCTGAAATTTTCGAATAATCTCTCTTATCAATTTCAATTTATTTTTAAATTTAGTTTGGTCAAAAGTTCAGGTATTACTTATATCAAATTTTAGTTTATATCCGATCCCCGCCTCCTTTACAAATAAATTGTTAATTATATGAAATAACACAAAGAACTCAAGTTTATACATTTAATATTATGGTAGTTGGTTCTATCCATGAAGATGAAGAAAGATGTGCCTTGGAACTAAAAGGCCAGTAAATTCAAAAGTTAATGAAGACCTTTTTACGTACATACCTCACAAGAAAGTATCACTAGTACAAAAATGATATTTTATATCACATTTACACATAATCCACGTATATAATACTCTTATACGTCAGATTTCTTCAGAAATGACGTATATTTTCCTTTTGTAAGTATTTTTTACATCAATTTGATTATTTGCGACATATATAGTTAACATATATGGGGGTACAGCAAATGACAACGTATAAAACCTCAATTGAAGTTAGTCGTTTAATATGTTAATTTATATGACAATTTTTTTGTTAGCCGACATATAAAGATTTGAACTTAAAAATAAGAATTAAATAAAAACATTTTAATTTAAACGTTTCTGAGTACTTAACACCCGTTATTGCCCCTAAATTAAACGATCTATCTCTATCTCTCAACTTTAATCCTTGAAACTATCTTTATCAGGTATTTGGGTTCGTATATGCTAGCTAGTCGGGTGCCTAACTGAAATATCTATAATGGGATTAGTGTCGGTTTATATTTTATTCTGTTATCCGTATATGTATGCGTATATGTGTATATATTATTGTAATGTGAGGAATGTATTCATTTGATGATGTACTAAATACTAGAGCAGAGTCTAGCGTAACATGTATCTGTAATAGTTTAGAATAAGTTATTATAATCTTTGATCAAGTATATATTATCATAGTCTAGTTTGTCTATCAGGGGATATCCTAGACCCTGTATAGGTGTAATCAGTGACTTGTACTTAAAAGATTTTCAGAAGAATCAAGACAAGAGTCTAGAAGCTTATCAGAGTCTATAGACTATTAGAAAGATAGAGTACATCTGATAAGTTTATCAAAGGGAAACTATTAGCTAATAGATATGAATTTATTCCTAATTAGTTGTAATATCTTTATTAGTTGATAGGCATCTCTCTGTGTAAATATTCTATATATCATATTATAAAGTGTCAAAGAATTGAGAGAGTATAGAAATAGAGTGAGTTGTTGTGATAAACACAGAGAATCTGCTATGGTTTGTGTACACCCTAGAAGAGTTTGTATTGTCACATAAATAATACAAACAATATTTTTTTTCAATATATTTGTGTTTTGTTTTTTGTTCATTGTTCGAATTAGAATCTCTATAATTGATTTTAAACAGGCATAAACGGATACAAGTTTTCAACCCCCCTTCTACTTGTGCAACTGGGAAAATAATTAATATAACTAGAGTATAAACTTGGCCTTAAGATTTATATGTTTCACATTTTTAAGTATATGATAAGGGGATGATTACAACTAATGTTAGTCTTCCTACTATGATATCATTAAATCCTCAATTTTTGAGTTCGTCTTGTTATGTAATCATTTTGTTACATCTTCATTTGTTATCTTCAGTTGTCTTCTGCATATAGAGGATATTCAAGCTTTTTTTATCAGGTTCAAGTTCATCTTGTAGCAAATACTATGTGCTTATTCACTTGAACATTATCAACCTCAATTTCAGAATCACCATAGAATAAGTCATAATTTGATATCTTTTTTTTATTTCTAAGCAATCTATTTTAGAAAGAAATGAAGAAAAAATGATAAATGCAATATATCTTTAAAATAAGAATGTTTGAGTCTGGAATATATTCATATAAATGTACAACAATATGGTTGTCTATATAGAAGTGAGGTTAGACGCACTAAAATATAATGAATATAGACTATAGCAACCAAAATATTAGTGCAAATATCAAGCAAACTGTTGAACATTTAATTTCAGTTGATTCATCAACACAAATATTTAAGTATATTATCAAACAAGATAAACAAGTTTCAGAACACATCATTCACTAAACATACATATATATAATTATATAAATGACTCTTATTATACTTTTTGAAAGAATTAGGGTACCCGCCTCTTCCTTAATTATTTTTAGTTTCTTTTAACATATATAAGGCATTTGAATATTGCTGATAGAATATATATTTATATATTCTATATGATTTTTACTCTCATATTTAATTGTACTTTGCATTAATTGGAATTTATTTAATAAATTTTAATGTTTTATTGCAAAATAAATAAATTCCCAAAATTGGAAGGATTTGTGCTTAAAGAGCTAATTTGGAGTCTAATTAGAAGAAAATTCACATTTATTGGGCTACACGCATCGCAGACGTTGTTTGGGTCATATCTTAAGACTCAGAAGTCAGAATTGGACGATCTTAAAGCCCACGTAAAACTTATGAAATTATCTTTAATTCAGAGATAGTCCAATAAACAAAAGCCAACTGGATCAGTCTAGAAACTGAGGACAGCTACGAATTTTACATAGAAAATTCTACTCGGTTTAGGAAACCTTTTTGTAATTGGTTTAAATTATTAAAATACTTTTTATATATAGATACGTATCAGATTATGATGTATTATTAGACATATTATTATTATAGGTTAAAGTAGCGATAGTATTAGGATTAGAAGAAGATAGATGGAGGCCATGACTTTTATTTGTGACTGGGAGAATTGAAAGTTTTATTGACCAAATTTTTTCTTTATTATTATTAGTTTAATTATGTTTCTCTATTTTATAAGTTGTTTTACTTGTTTAATAATTAGTGAGTAGTTGTTTATAGGGCTTAAGGGGAAGTCATGTTTGCACTATAATATTGCCCTGATTTTTGTAATAGTTTGATTGATTATTGTTAATTATGTTTTACTGTTGAATTTGTTTAACTGTCGATATCATGAATTAATTCTATGCTAATGGGGGTTTAGATCGAGAGATTTACTAGAGGTACACATACGATTAGCATAATTGAATTTGAGTGCGAGAGCATCTGTTGGTCCCTGATATTGTAGAAGGGGGGTTGAATACAATATCTATTAATTATCGCGAAATATTGGATTTAAAAATATTATTTTAAATTCACACGAAATATTAATTGAAATGAAATACTGTTCAAGTAGAAGATATAATTTTAACTTGAAAAGTATTACAAAATTAATTAGTAGAAAGTTTATATAACTGTTTAAAAGCTTAGAACGATTTTGACATGAATTGTTCGAGTTTAACAATTATATTCCAAACTAAGCACAGAAATCTGTGAATATTACAATGCATACAAATTTCTGAATTTGAATGTTTGAACGACAACTGAAAAATGAAGACCATCTCCTCATATTTATAGAGGAGGAAAGCCAGCATGACTCATCCTAGTATGACCTTTTTCAATTAAATTTAACCCTTGTATGACTCATGAAAAGGCTGGGCAAGACTCATAATGGTCGGTATGACTCATTTTTAGACTTCGGTATGACTCACTGTGAATTGCTCGGTATGACTCATAAATTCTTCTCGGTATGACTCATAAATTCTGCTCGGTATGACTCATAATTCTGCTCGGTATGACTCATTGTGAGTCATATGAATCATTTCTTTTCTTAGTAAATCAACTCTACTTAATTTAATTAATTAATTTATGAATTAAATTAAATTCAGACTTGAATTAATTTAAAAAAATAAATTAAATAATTAACTTAATTTTAATTGTAGAATTAAAATACTATTAAGTCTTTTGTTCAACTCTTTAGTCCGTCTTTTGTCATGGAACCACTTCAGCTTGATGTTGAATATTTATTAATTAAAGTTGACACACAAATGTACTGTCTGGTTCATTTGTGTCATACTTTAAATAAATATTCTTCATGTCTTTTAACATTTTAGTATAGTGGCCTTCTGTCTTTGCTTAGCTTTTCTGTCTTCTTTTTCTGTTCATCTTCTTCTGGAATCTTCGTGTAGTAATCACTCAAAATCTTCTGAATCTTCTGAATCCTTTTGAATTTACTACTTGATTATTTTCCACTGACGCTTGAACATATTAATGAACTTCTTCAGTGTTGAGTAGCAGGTTCAACTGAGTACTTCTGATTCTTTTGATTCTCAGTGACTAGTTGACTGTCTTTGCCTTGATTCCTGTTAAATATTTATTATTTATCACTGTTTCTAGATTGAGTTGAGTTGTCATCTAATTATTACAAATAGGCCTAATCATATGCCTTTCAATCTCCCCCTATTTGTTGTTAAACATTTAACATACAAATTCTTAGAGGATAACTCAACTAACAACTAAGAACATAAATATGACATGTAAGAGCTTGTAAATAATAAACAAAAGTTCTGGTTTTATATTTAACAATTTTCCAGATTCATACTTAAAAGATAAATACAAGATAGTTGTTCCTCTAGTACTGAACAAATATAACATAGTTTCTATCTTGGCCTATCTAAGACTTCAGTCTTCAGTGGTATCCAATTCACCTTCTTCTAGATTAGAACTCTTGTGCACAGGTGTTCTGGGTACCTCTTCAGTTTCAGTCGGAGTTGCGGTTGACTCTCCATACAATCTTCTCTGTTGAGCCTTTGCTAGCTGAAACATGACTTCCTCTTCAATAGGATCTACTGTTTCTTTTTGTACATCATAAGGCTGTGTGGAATCTATCTTTGGCATTTGCCTGATGTAGGATTTGATGTTTCTGGATAAACAGTAGTTCCTTATTTTCTGTGCAGCATCTAGCTTGGCTTGTGACCTGAATCCTTTTGATCTCAGCATCCTTTCAACTTGGATCATATAACTCACCGTATAGCCTTTCAATGACTCCTCGTCTAGCTTCATGATTTGATACAACTTGTTTGAGAAAAACCTCACTTCATGAGGATCATATAAGATCTGAGGACTAGCCGCTGTTGCTATTTCTCTGAGTTTGTCCCTGAGAAGTTCATTTTCTTCTGAGCTTCTCTTTACTTTGTTTAACAGAACCCATATCACTGATAATGATCTCTTTCGGAAGAATTCTAGAGATACTCTGATTGTTCCATTCCTGTGAGTGTAGACCAGTATTTTCCAGTCTTCAAGAATGTGATCCACTAAGATAGTGATATAGTCAACTTCTTCCTGCAATGCCTTCATGAAGTTATCCAGATTTTTATTTGAATCTTCAAGACCCTTGATAACTGAAAGCATTTGTCTATCTTCAAAGGGACCTTGTTGAATTTTGTCTAGGACTTTCCTTGCTGCATCCCATCTGTCCCCTATCTTCATCTCTATATCTTCCTTCTTCTTCTTTAGTGCTAAGGCCCAAAGCTTCTGTTTTTCTAAGCTTGCCTCTCTTTCAGCTTGGGTTCTTTCCTTGACTAGAGCTTTTAAGTTTAAAGTTTTGGCATGGCTTGCCTTGATGTCTTCCTTCAGCTTCCTCATTGCCTCTTCATAGGCAGGATCATGCTCTTTTTCTTTTAGAAATAGAAATTCATCATCAAAGACAGCTTCGTCTTCAGCTCTGCAGTAGTCAGGATTGAAACCTTGATTTTCAGCACTTACTTCCTCAATGAATTGCTCTTGTTGATAGTACTGTTCCTCTGGAATATTCGATAGAAATTGATCTTCCTCAGAGTACAGTTTTTCTTTTCCTTTGCTAGTAGCCCCTTCTTCTTCTTCAGCTACAGACTTTCCTTTCTCCCCTTAGTTGAGGGATCCTCTACAGGTTTTGAAGCATCCAATGATTTACTGAGATTTGCAATTGCCAAGTAGACCTGCTTCATACCTTCATTAAGATGTTCCATTCCATCATCTAACTTGTTGAATCTTGCTGATGAGATTTCTTCATTTAAACGAATTCTTTCGTTTAAATTTCTTTCCACATTATCAATTCTTTCTTTTAAATTGGAAATCTCTTCCATGTCATCAGCAATCAACTTCTGAACATCCTGGATGTTTTGAGTTTTTAATATTACATTTGACTTGACATTATCAACATCCTTTCTTATGATTGACAGCTGTGCAGTTACAGAGGCAGACTTGATTTCTGCTTGTTCCTTCCCTTTGTTTATTTCAGTCTGAACAATCTGCATCTGTTTCTGGAGAGCTTCCATTTTTAACATGAGTTCACTGTGTGTGTGTGCACTCACCTCGCTTGCACTCCTGTTTGGACTATCACTACGTGCATTTGTATCGCTCAGTGTTTGCCTCACATCACTCGTGTTTAGCTCCTTATCTCCTCCAGATCCTGATGATGTACCTGTATATATAATAATAATTTTTGAAGAGTCGAAATGCTCTTCTGATGCCTGTGAAGGCGCGTCCTCAACAAGATGAACTTGCATTGGCTCCGCTACTGACGTGGCTACTCCGTGAATGGAGTCCCATCTCCCTCTATGGAGTGGTTGCCTCTCAAATCCACCAGTGGATTCGAGACCTTCTTTTAAAAGAACTGGATGTAAGAAATCCAGGGGGGTCACCACCTTAGACAATGTAGTGAGTGGATCATTAGAGTCTGTGGTGCCCCTTAGTTCCACTGAGGGTAACTGATGCCGCACTGCATTGAAAATGTCATGGTCCACAACATAGGTGGCATCCGACGAGTTTTTATCAAAAACATTTTCTTCAAGAAAAGTGCCCTCATGTGATTCTGTTTCTGTAAGTGGAGGTCCTGCTATTGTGAGAGCTAGCAGTGTGCTAGGATCTGAATCTGAATCACCCGTTCCATCAAGTGTATCTAGAGATTTTTGGATAGCTGTTTCAAAATCCATATCCCACTGTGAGGAAATGGATGAATCTGCAGTTGTCTCAGGTTCTGATCTTGATCTTTTAGTAGGTGGAGACAGAGCTGCGGGTTCACTTGCACTTACAATTCTCCCCCTAACTTTTCTAACAGGTTTCTTCCTTTTACGAATATGACTGATTGAGGATGGTGAAGGAGAAACTGTTTGTGGCTCTAAATCAGCCTGGGTTTGAACCTGTGTGTTTTCAGGTTCATGGCCAATGTCCTGAAGTGAAAAACCACAATCATAGTCCTCCACAGATAAATCTAAAAGAGCAGTAGTTATATTTATAGGTAGGAAATTAGAAGCTAAGGTTTGAGATATTACCTGTTGTTCTTCAGCTTCTTGTTCAGCATGTTGTGCAGCTTCAAGTAGTAGTTGCAATGACTCAGTTTCCATTGGCACTTCCTCTGTTTCTTGTTCTGGTACTTGCTGAGCCTGTTCTGGGTTGGCAATTTGATCCAATATCTGACCCATGTAGTTTGTCCTCACCACTGGCACATTTTCAAATCTGGGATTGTTGTTGAGCCTTGCAAACAGAGCATTCTGTGTGGATGGAGATGTTTGTGCTGGACTGTTCTGAAATAAGGCTTTATCTTCATCCAACAACAAGTCATTCATGAACAGCATTAGGAACCTTGGATAGTAGACTTGTACATACTGTTCCATGTGTTCTGGCTTTCCCATTTTCCTGATTATTTCTTTCAGCACCAACTTCCCAAAATTTATTCTTCGATTGTGAGCCACTGAAAATCCTATGATTTGCAGCAAAGAAGAAATATTGTTGAAGTTGCTCTTCGTTGTAGGTGCAAACACTTTAGCCAGTGTGTCGAAGAAATAATCCCACTCATGCACTAGCTTAGACTTTGTCAGTCTTACCAAGTTGATTTCACCCTGATACTGTATAGCAGTAAAGAACTCAAGAATTTCTGGAATAGTAGGTGGGTCAACAAAGTTGTCCAAGGGGAATTGCAGAATTCTATTCACGTCATCTTCAGTTATCATATATTCATGTTCCCCAATTTTGAATGAGAATTGCACTCTGGCTTCAGTTGATCTATTTCTAGCAGTGCTGTATAAAGCCCTTAATGCTAGAATCTGTAATGGAGCGTCTAGGGTAATGGCAGTCCTGACCAAAGAGTGTTCGTTCATGAAAATAATCCAGGGTCTAAACTTTGCTACTGTATAAATCTCCGGATTAAAAAATCCGACAAAATTAGTCTTAACAATCTCGCAAAAACCAGCCATTTTTTTTGATAAATTACAATTAATAAATTACAAAGTTGCAATAAAACAGTAAAATCAAATTACAAGTACAGAAATTGAAAATTACACAGTAAACTTAAAAATCCTAACTAACAAACCACAGACCCATTCAATTTTTACACAAGATCAATAAACTCAGTCCTTAATCACCACTAGTTCACGAAAAATGATTCTTCAAACCCTCAACCCAGTCAACTCAGTTAACTCGGTTTCAATCTCACGAAAATTGGGCAATATAACGTTTGTAAGAGATGATTAAATACCAAACCAGCAAGTGTAAGCACTTGTATTAATCTAACAAGCAACTCCAAATAGTTGAAGGGATCGAAAATCACAAGTTTTTGACTCTGTGTGTGTGTATCGCGGGTGTGTGTGTGTGTCTAATATTCAAACTCAATATGACTTAATAAGAAATTACAAAAGCTCTCGGTATGACTTATTAATGAGTCATACCGATATTTTGTTTGTTTAAAAACAAAATGCAGTCGGTATGACTTGTTAATGAGTCATACCGAGATTTTATTTTTAATTAAAACTAAAATCTAGTCGGTATGACTTATTAATGAGTCATACCGAGATTTTATTTTTAATTAAAATTAAAATCCAATCGGTATGACTTAGATTAGAAGTCATGCTGAGAGAGAAAAAAAAATATATATATACACATTAATTATTTCTAAAATCGAAATAATATATTGAAAATTTTATTCGACTTTTAGATTTAATTAATTAATTAGAAAAGTAAAGTAAAAAAAACTAAATTATTAAGGATATATAATAATTATTTATATTACCAATTGTTCTAATTAATTTAGGAATTAAATTAACTCAATCCTTGAATTAATTTAATGAATAAATTAATTAATTGATTAATAACATAATTATTATTAATGTACAATAATAATTAGAAAAATAAATAAATAAATACATAATATGCTTAACTTAAATTAAAAGTACTTATGCTATAATTGAAATAATTATCTATTAAGAAAATTTATTAAATTTTGAGATAATTTTCCAAAAATTCATAAGCTCTTAGGACTTTATTAATTCAAGTCTCATAAATTCTTTAAATATTATCATTTAATATTTATGAGCTTTAAATTAATTCCTAGCAACAAAAAATTAGCCATTATTTCACATCCCTAGTTCACTAACCAGTTTTGAAAAAGAGGATTCATCAAGTGGCTTCGTGAAGATGTCGGCTATCTGATCTTCTGTGGGTACAAAATGTAACACCACAGTTCCATTCATGACATGCTCTCGAATAAAATGATACCTTATGTCAATGTGCTTGGTTCTTGAGTGTTGTACAGGATTGTTGGAAATTGCTATTGCACTTGTGTTGTCGCAAAATATTGGAATTTTATTCAACGCAAGCCCATAGTCATTCAGCTGATTCCTTATCCACAAGATATGTGCACAACAGCTGCCTGCCGCAATGTATTCTGCTTCGGCTGTCGAGGTAGATATTGAGTGTTGTTTCTTGCTATACCAGGAAATCAGTCGACGTCCTAGAAGCTGACAGCTTCCAGAAGTACTTTTCCTATCCATCCTACAACCTGCATAATCCGAATCTGTATAGTCAATTAGGTCAAAACCTGTATCTTTAGGGTACCAAATTCCAAGATTTGGTGTGCCCTTAAGATATCTAAAAATTCTTTTCACAGCTATAAGATGAGATTCTCTAGGATCTGATTGAAATCTAGCACATAAGTATGTTGCAAACATAATATCAGGTCTACTAGCAGTTAAGTACAATAATGAGCCTATCATACCTCTATAGCTTGTGATGTCAACTTTCTTACCAGTTTCATCCTTATCAAGCTTTGTGGCTGTTGGCATTGGGGTTTTTGCCGGTGAAGAGTCTTCTAGACTGTATTTTCTCAACAGATCCCTTACGTATTTTGATTGGCAAATAAAAATCCCATCTTCCTTTTGCTTTACTTACAATCCAAGGAAGAATGACAGCTCACCCATCATGCTCATTTCATACCTACTCTGCATTAACTTAGCAAATCTCTTGCACAAGTTTTCATTAGTAGAACCAAATATGATATCGTCAACATAAACTTGGACAAATAACATATCTTTTTCATGTAATTTATAAAAGAGAGTTTTATCTATAACACCTCTAATAAAACCATTTTCAAGTAAAAAGACAGAGAGAGTGTCATACCATGTCCTTGGTGCTTGAGCCCATAGAGAGCTTTGAATAGAAAATATACAAAACCAGCAAACTCTGGATTTTCAAAGCCAGGGGGCTGTTCCACATAAACTTCCTCTTCTAACTCTCCATTCAGAAAAGCACTCTTTACATCCATTTGATAAACTTTAAAATTGGAATGTGCTGCGAATGCCAGAAATATCCTGATGGCTTCAAGTCTTGCAACTGGTGCGTAGGTCTCATCATAATCAATTCCCTCTTCTTGGGAGTAACCCTTTGCCACCAGTCTAGCCTTGTTCCTCGTAACAATGCCATCACCGTCTAACTTGTTCCTGTATACCCATTTCGTGCCAATAACAGATCTATCTTTAGGCCTGGGTACCAGTGTCCATACTTCCTGTCTTTCGAACTGATTGAGCTCTTCTTGCATGGCAAGAACCCAATCTGGATCAATTAATGCATCTCCAATCTTCTTTGGTTCTTCTTGAGATAGAAAAACTGAAAATAAACATTCATTTGAAGTTGCACTTCTGGTTCTTACTCCAACATCTGGATCACCTATGATCAATTCAAAAGGATGATCTCTGCTCCATATCCTTTCCCTGGGTAGGTTTGATCTTGATGATTCGCCTCGAAATTCATTGTGATGTTGTGTTCTACCAGTTGATCCTTCATCTCCCCCTGAGTTGCTGCCAGGATGACTTGTTGATCCACCACTGGTATTAGTAGTATCTCTAGTGTTACCATTGTTTCCACCACTGTTACCTGGATCATCATTATTATTGTCATCATCATTTCCTTTTGCAACCTCAGGTTCTTCTTCGTCATCAGAATGTGAGTCTGGATAATTGTCGAATTTTAATGACTCAGAAGAATCTTCAGTTTGGATACTTGGGAGTTTAGTGTCATCAAAAGTTACATTGACACTTTCTTTCACTTGGTGCTGATCAATTATGTACACCCTATATGCTCTTTTTGAATACCCGACAAAAATAGCTTCATGTGCCTAGTCCTCAAACTTGCCATGATGTTCATCTCCATCCTTTAACACAAAGCATTTGGCTCCAAATACATGAAAGTACTTGAGAGTTGGTTTCTTGCCAGCCATTAATTCATAGGGAGTTTTCATATGATCTTTGTTGATTAGAGTTCGATTATGAGTGTAACAAGCTGTATTCACTGCTTCAGCCCAGAAGTAGATAGGTAACCTCGATTCACTTAGCATTGTTCTTGCAGCTTCAATCAGGGTTCTATTTTTCCTTTCTACAACTCCATTTTGCTGCATAGTCCTTGGTGCTGAATATTGCCTTGTTATCCCCTTGTCTGAGCAGAAGTTATTCAGAACTTCATTTCTGAATTCTGTTCCATTATCTGATCTGATTGCCCGGATAGGTAACTTTGAATCTAACTCAATCAGCTTTATATGATCAATCACCAAATGTGGAGTTTCATCCTTAGAGTTCAAGAATAAAACCCATGTATATTTTGTGAAGTCATCTACAATCACTAAGGCGTATCTTTTTCTGGACATAGACAGAATATTGACTGGACCAAATAAATCCATATGTAGCAGTTGCAGTGGTTCAGTGATATTTGTAGTGTCTGTTCCTTTGTGAGTTGCTTTCTTTGACTTCCCTTTCTGACATGCCTCACACAAGCCTTCTTGTGTAAATTCCATCGGAGGCAGTCTTCTCACTAAATCACTCTTGACTAAAGAGTTCATTGTTTTGAAGTTTAGATGTGAGAGTTTCTTGTGCCATAGCCAGCTTTCTTCTGATGAAGCCTTTGAATAGAAACAGTTTGCTTCATCTTCACTTCCTGAGTTGAGATCGGCTACGTACAAGTTTCCTTTCCTTACTCCACGCAAGGCTAGTTTGTCATCTTTAGAATGAGCTATTAAGCATTTCTCCTTGATAAAGTTTACTTTGTACCCTTTATCACAAAATTGACTGACGCTTAGTAGATTGTGCTTAAGTCCTTCCACTAAAGAGACGTTTTCAATGATAACATTCCCAGTATTTAACTTGCCATATCCCATAGTCATTCCTTTGCTATTATCTCCAAATGTGACGATTGGGCCAGCTCTTTCAACCACGTTTGATAGCAGGGCTCTATCTCCGGTCATATGCCTTGAAGATCCGCTGTCCAGGATCCATACAACTCGGTTTACCTGTTTAACTCCCTGCACATACCAAACGGATTAATTCGTCTTCGGAACCCAAAATTGATTGGGCCCGGCATACTTAAAGAATTGACCTTTGTCAGCTTTGACAACAGATCCTTTTCGAATAACATCATTATCTTCCTTGACTGTTCCTACCTTTCTATAAACCGTCTTAACAACTTTCTGTTTAGACTTAGGAATATATGATTCCTTTTTCTCAGGTGAAGGAGTTGCAGTCTTGGATTTAGCAAATTTACTATTGATGTGCTGTCTAGGTGTCATGTTATCTTTCTTAGTTATCATGCGTTTAAAGTAAGCAGTCATAGCATTAAAAGCACATAACATACAATTTAAAACACCACAAGGTTTATGGAAAGCATCAATAGTAAGCATGTTATTCAGTATAGTAGGTGGCTTAACAGTTTGTGTCTTAACAGTTTCTACCTCAACTTTTTCAGCAAATTTAAAGTTTTCAGTAGAATGAAATCTGTTGTTACTGTTCCTACTATTCACAAAGGAATTGGGTCTGTTTGGTTTGTTCTTTAAGTCTTTAACACCTATACCAGGATTGGGGAAAGCAGAGGTTCCCACATCTTTCACTGATGTCTTGGGTGCAGTCACTTCTTGTTGGACATTAACTCCTTTTATGTCCTTAGCAACTTCCTCTCTTTTCTTTTCTTCCTTGAGATCCTCTAACTTCATTTCATATTGAATAAGTATAGAGCTTTCCAGGATAGGTTCTGCTATAGGGGTTATGAAAAGAGGTTTAGGTGTGTCATTAACAACATGTGGGATACCCCTTTCTTCAGCACTTTTTCTGAAAGGGGTTATGTTGCTCGCCTTTCCTACAGATTGATTGTATTCATAGCCTATTCTAACTTTACGTTTTATTTCTTGTTGGTCAACTAGGTCTTTTACAATATAAGAGGAATGTTTATAGGCAAGACACTTTTTCTGTTCCTCTACAATCTGATTTCTGAGATAGGCCTCAACCTTGACATAACAACTGACTCTATTAACCTGAAAAGCTAGGTCCTCGGTCAGTTTTATATTTCTGGTTTTTAACAATTTTAAACTATCATTGTCATCAGTTAATTCTTTAATTTTGAGACGTAGTTTGTTAACCCTATCTCTGGTGTCGTCCAATTCTTTTCCTAACAGTTTAAACATTTTGGGGCATGAGGGATCTACCTCTTTTCCTTCTGTCCGAGGTGGAGATACTGATCCATCTGATGAAGCCATAAGAGCAAGATTTCCTAGCTCTTCTTCCTCATCATTGTCTGAGTCATCCCAGCTCTTGCCCTCTGCTAGATAGGACTTCCCTTGATGCTTTTTCACTAAGGCATCATATTTCTCTTTCAACTCTTGATAAGAGTCTCTCTTCTGTCCTTGCTTCGGCTTCTTGCATTCAGTTGCAAAATGACCAAGCTCGTTGCAGTTGAAGCAACGGATCTTGCTTCTGTCAACCAAGCCTGTCTTGTAGCCGCTTCTTGATACAGCTGTTGAAGAACTTCCTTTTTGAAACCTTCCAAAGGTAGGTTTAGATTTAAATGAGGAGTTTCTTCTGAATCTCATGTTTCCAAACTTCCCGGCAAACATAGCTAGAGATTCATCTTCCAGCTGATCCAATTCTTCTAGAGAATAGAATTCACCATTTTCCTGTTTTTCTGGAGTATGACCATATTCTGGAACAACATACTCCTCTGAACTTTTTGAAGGTACAACAGCCTTCACTTCCTCTTTCTCTGGTACTTCTACTATCAGTGCTTTAGAAGAACTCGAAACTTTGCCTCTGCCATACATCTCTCTTGTCTGGATCTGCTCCAATTCATATGTCTTCAGAACTCCATAGAGTCTTTCTAGGGTTATCTCCTTCATGTCTCTAGACTCTCGGATGACCGCGATCCTGTGCTCTAGATGCTCTGGAAAGGTTAATAGAAACTTCCTGTTGACCTCCTGGTTTAAGTAATATTTCCCGTTGAGGTTGAGCTCGTTTATAAGTTTGTTCAATCTCTGAAACACCTCAGAGATACCCTCACCAGGGTTGGATCTAAACTGCTCGTACTGGGAGGTCAATATCTCCAGTCTATTCTCTTTGACTTCTTCAGTCCCTTCATTTATAACCTCTATAATATCCCAGATTTGCTTGGAGGTCTTGTAGTTGACCACATGATTATATATGACATAGTCTAGGGATTCTATCAGAATAAGCTTGAGGTTATTGTCCAGGGATACAGCTTCCTTTTCTTCATCGTTGTAGTCTGCCGGACTTTTTGGAATCTGTCTATGAGGAATTACGACCCCATCTACCTCGTGTTCGAGAACAATTGTTATTGGAGGTTCAATACCTTTTTCTAAGATCAAGGCATATTTGGGATTGGCAATCCCAATGAATAACTGCATCTTGTGCTTCCATAGGTTATAATGATCTTTGTCGAATGATGGAATTTTGATGCTCGTTACCTTTTGTGTACTCATCTTTAAATAAGATTAAAAGTTAAGTGTTTCAAAAAATATTTTAATTTTTGACTGAAAATAATTTTTGATTAAAAATATTTTTTTTTTTAAAAAAAATTATTTCGAATTAAAAATAATTTTTGAGATCTGTATGAGTCGCGGAATATTTGGTTCGGATCTGATATTTAATATATCAACCAGCTCTGATACCAATTGTTGGTCCCTGATATTGTAGAAGGGGGGTTGAATACAATATCTATTAATTATCACGGAATATTGGATTTAAAAATATTATTTTAAATTCACACGAAATATTAATTGAAATGAAATACTGTTCAAGTAGAAGATATAATTTTAACTTGAAAAGTATTACAAAATTAATTAGTAGAAAGTTTATATAACTGTTTAAAAGCTTAGAACGATTTTGACATGAATTGTTCGAGTTTAACAATTATATTCCAAACTAAGCACAGAAATCTGTGAATATTACAATGCATACAAATTTCTGAATTTGAATGTTTGAACGACAACTGAAAAATGAAGACCATCTCCTCATATTTATAGAGGAGGAAAGCCAGCATGACTCATCCTAGTATGACCTTTTTTCAATTAAATTTAACCCTTGTATGACTCATGAAAAGGCTGGGCAAGACTCATAATGGTCGGTATGACTCATTTTTAGACTTCGGTATGACTCACTGTGAATTGCTCGGTATGACTCATAAATTCTGCTCGGTATGACTCATAAATTCTGCTCGGTATGACTCATAATTCTGCTCGGTATGACTCATTGTGAGTCATATGAATCATTTCTTTTCTTAGTAAATCAACTCTACTTAATTTAATTAATTAATTTATGAATTAAATTAAATTCAGACTTGAATTAATTTAATAAAATAAATTAAATAATTAACTTAATTTTAATTGTAGAATTAAAATACTATTAAGTCTTTTGTTCAACTCTTTAGTCCGTCTTTTGTCATGGAACCACTTCAGCTTGATGTTGAATATTTATTAATTAAAGTTGACACACAAATGTACTGTCTGGTTCATTTGTGTCATACTTTAAATAAATATTCTTCATGTCTTTTAACATTTTAGTATAGTGGCCTTCTGTCTTTGCTTAGCTTTTCTGTCTTCTTTTTCTGTTCATCTTCTTCTGGAATCTTCGTGTAGTAATCACTCAAAATCTTCTGAATCTTCTGAATCCTTTTGAATTTACTACTTGATTATTTTCCACTGACGCTTGAACATATTAATGAACTTCTTCAGTGTTGAGTAGCAGGTTCAACTGAGTACTTCTGATTCTTTTGATTCTCAGTGACTAGTTGACTGTCTTTGCCTTGATTCCTGTTAAATATTTATTATTTATCACTGTTTCTAGATTGAGTTGAGTTGTCATCTAATTATTACAAATAGGCCTAATCATATGCCTTTCAGCATCATTGGATTTCTGAGGGCGTTAATACTCAAGAGAGATTAACACTGCTCTAATTACATGATTAATTGAATTACTAAAAGTTATTATTTGTGTAAGCATATTTTGAGAGTGTTAATGCTCTAGAGAGATTAACAAACTCTAGTTACAGGACCACTTTTATAACTTTAGCTTAGAAGCTAGTTATTGTGCATATATGATGGACCTGATTGCCTATGTTTTTAATATATTAATTTAGTCTATTTAATTAGTGCTAATTTAGTTAGTTAATATTCTCATATTCTTATTTTACTCTTGAAACAATCCATGATAATTAAATTGAAATCGATAAAACCTGTCTCCTTATGGATACGACCAGCTTGCTAGTATCTGCTAATAATAGACACCGTGCGCTTACGATCATAGATAAATAAAGCACATCAATTGCCAACTCTAGTCAAAATTCTGAGTAAGACATTACTTTCTCATTAGCTTTTCCCTGATGAGACTTGACAGAGCGAGGGCGGAGGTCATAGACTCCACATGGTCATGATGAAGTATTGACATGACACTTAAGAATAATTAGCACATGAAAAACTTATGACTCGATCATAAAATCTACATAGTGTGATTGTCTTCGACTTTTATCTTATGTCTTCTTTATTAATTTATAAATATTTTTCAAACGGTTTGAAGTCTTTGACTAAAATATGTGTAGCTTAATAGGACAATTTTCATATCAAGTTTTTTTATTATAAAAAGTGCAATATATAACATGGTTAATCAGCACTATAGAAATCAAAAAATTATAAATATTATCACTAAAACTCGTGTGAGACACAGATATGCTTTAGAAGTACGGTATGTGATCATGGTTTTTCAGTGAATACGTGATTTTTATCAATATGATGTAACTTTCTTGATAAGTTACTACAACGCATATCTGTGATGTTGGATCTAGTCAAGCCTGCCTTTGTTGAATGTCATTACTTGTAATGATGATGTAATACTTGTAGAACTTCTTGTATAGGTATTGTGATCTAAATCTTTATCCTGTAAATTTACAGTTAGAAGTATTCTATGTTGTACTTCTAAGTGTAAATAGTGGTCACAAAGAATAATATTCTGATAGAAGATTCAAGTATGATTGATCATGCATCAGGAAGAATAAGGCCTCAACAAATAAGGAATTCAAGTTGAAAATTCTTCTAAGGCAAAAACATCCATTCGAGAAGTCTGCAAAGTGTACTGGTCGAGAAGTCTCAGAAACTTGTATAGCAAAGCCTACATGAATCATTTGAGAAGTCAATAAGCTATACTCAATCGAGAAGTCCAGAAATATCATATCGAGAAGTTGGCTGTTTGAAGTGATCGAGAAGTCTAAGGAACTAGCCTGACCGTAAAATCTAAAGAGTGGCCAATCGAGAAGTCTCAAAACAAAACTTATCGAGAAGTCTCAAAACAAGGCTAATCGAGAAGTCTCAAAGCAAGGTTAATCAAGAAGTATTAAAGGTAACTAATCGAGAAGTCTTAGAAGCAATCAACCGAGAAGTCTACATCATGACTTCTCAAAGAGTTAGAGATCATGAGTAATCGACTAATTCAAATGGGCTAGTTTCAAGGAAATGTGCAGAAGCAACATACAAGTTATATAAGTATTTTCATGATCAAGGTCAGTCAAACATGTGAATGATAATAACAAGTCTATAAGGAAGCTTGAAGAAATAACAAGAGACAGAAGATAGAATGCAGAAAGCAATGGACTATCGAATCAAAAGACTTAGCTAGAAATGGATTATGTAAAATATAAAGTTTTTCTTGTCTATTTCTAGATATAGTAACTAGTTTGTGAAAGCATGTGCTGGTAAGACATGTTGTCTATTTAGAAAGAGCACAGCTTCACAAGTCTAGTGTGTTGAATTGTAAGATATTGATTTAATTTCTTCTTTTCTCTTAAGAACAAGAAGCTGAAATTCACTCTTGAATTTCAGACTTGTAGTAATTTCATTCTAAATAAAATTTAGATTGAAAGCTTACTTGTGTGTATTATAAATTCTTCATTTCCACATCTCTTATAAAAGTTCACATTCAAGTTAAGCTACTAAGAGTCAACCAATCATTTGAACAAGATTTAAAAAAAATTCAACTTATACATTCACCCCCCTCTGTATAAGTTTCCTATAACTCATTCCTAACAAGTGGTATCAGAGCACAGACTGTTGACATAAAAATAGTACAAAGATCAAGATGAGTTCACAGAAACTTAGCAGTATCAAGATTCCTCCATTTGATAGAGAAAACTACAATCTTTGGAAAAGAAAAATACTGATATTCATAAGGGCTGCAAACTCTATATATCCTGAGATATTGAAGAATGGATCATTCATGCATGTGACACTAGTTCCTGAAACAACTAGTGGTTCAGATGTAATACCAGCAACATGGATTTCTAAAGACCCCTCTCAATATACTGACATAGAGAAAGAAAATGTGTCTCTTGACAATAGTCTAATGCTCATACTAATAGAGTCATTGGACATTGTTATGTATAACAATATTGTCAATTTAACTTCTGCCAAATACATCTGGTAAACTATTGAGATACCCTGTGAAGGCACAGAAGAAGTGAGAGACAATCAAAGGAAACTCTTGGTTTCACAATATGAAGCTTTTATGTCTAAACAGAATGAAGGCATAATTGTGGTTTTTGAAAGGTTTAACAAACTGATTAATGATCTTCAGCTGCATGAAAAATTCTATGAAACCAAGGAGAAAAACATGAAGTTTTTGCTAACCCTTTCAGAGCATTTAAAGCATAAAATTTCAGCCATAAGAAAAGGAAGGGACTTGACAAAGGCCCTAAAAGCAGTTTCAAAGATGGTTACAAAACTGAAACTGTGGAAAGATAAAAAACTAGATGCTACAATTGTAATGAGCTAGGGCACTTTGCTACAGAGTGTATAAAAGCAAAAGCAATCAAGAAAGACAAAGATTATTTGTAACTTGAAGCCAAATATGAAGCTCTACTGAAAAAGAAGCCAGGGAAAGCATACATTGCAGAAGGAAAGTGTTGGATGACATTGAAGAAGATGAAGAAGAATATAGAATTTTAGCACTCATTGCTAAAATAAGTGAAAGAGCATCATTTTCAACCATTCAAGTACCAACCTTAACTTCTATTGAAATGTGCAACTCTCAATACAAGAAAACTGTTGAAGAGTTAAACACTGAAATGTTTAATATACATACTAGTATGACTACTGCAAATGAAGAGATAAGTAGATTGCTTAACGTAAACAATGAGTTAATTATCAAGAATGAAAAACTGGAACTGTCTTTGGTTTCCATGGAATCCATGAAACAGGAAAATGAATATCTGGAAAAAAAAATCTCATGTGCTGAACAAACTGAAAAATTTCTAAAGGATCATAAGCCTTTCTAGAGTTTCTTGATGCCTCTACTGTTGTTGGCCCTCTTGAGATTATATTTACAACCAGCCCTCGTGACTGTGGTCTTTTATCTCGATCATCACGATCTTTCCTCTCTCTATCATTATTGTTTCGTCCACCATCTTTGGTAAATTTATTGAGCTTCCCCTTTCTAATCAAGAACTCAATCTCATCTTTAGGTTGCCTACAATCATTTATGTCAAGTCCTATATCCTTGTGGAACTGAAAGTACAAGTTACGGTCATGTTTCTCAATCTTTGTTCTTAGTGGCTTCAGCGATCAAAGGTCCTTGTCCTTCTCTATATCCATCAGGATTTGACTCATTGGAGCGTTCAATCTAGAATACTATAAGAACCTTGGCCCATTCTTTTGTGGAGTCATATCAGTACTTCCCTAGTCTTATGATACTTTTCCCTCATATCGTACTCCCGATCAGCCTTTCGTTTTTCATCGTATCTTGTGGTGTGATCTTCTTCATGCTTTCCTCAACTTTGATGTAATTCTCGGCTCTCTCTTGGAGTCGGTTCATGTTCGCTGGTGATTGCTTTGCTAGAGACATTTTAAAGTACACATCAGTGGTTCCTTGCTGAAGTGCTATCATGGCCACTTTTTTGTCAAGGTCTGGCACTTTCAGGGCTTCCCTTGTGAATCGGTCTATGTAGTTGCGGAGAGTTTCGTTCCTTCCATGGGCAATATTCATCAATGAAGTTGAACTCTTCTCACCCATCTTTTATTAATGAATTATCATTCAAGCACTACCTCAAGCGACTCACTTGTCAGGGTCTACAAAACCAGTACACCCATGACAAATCACTTGCGGGAATAATTCACATAGAAGTGGGCAAGATGTATCCACCTCCAACAATAAAGGCAAGAATGTGATAAATGTGGTCATAGGAAGAACCCGCTCCCTGCCAAGATCCCCATCAAGCAAACACATCCTAACTATCAGCCAACCAATGGAGAAAAAAGACAACGCCATTTCCTTTACAGACACGGATCTCGAAGGGGTTGACCCCAACCACAACGAAGCCTTAAGGGTCAGTGTAGAAATAAGAGACAATGTGATAAAGAAGGTGCTAAGAGACAACTGTTCATTTGTTGACATACTCTTCATACACTGTTGGGAGTGGTTAAAGACAGAGGACATCAAGATAGAAGAATGCCCTGAGGAAGCACCTCTCTATGGGTTTGGACACAACGTTGTACCTATAGCGGGCAATATCAGGCTCCCTATCATCTTCGGGATGACCCCACGCGAGGTAACTCATTATATCAAGCTCTATGTTATCAATAATACATCCTTTTCTAATATGATTTTGGGGCATCCTACATTGACACTCTTGAGAGCCGTCACCTCCACTACTCACCTCAAAATGAAAATTCTTACCGAGGGAGACATCGGGGAAATTAAAGGCGATTCAGAAGCCTCTAGATTCTGCTATGGCTCTACCCTTACATTAGCCCAGTCAGAACCAAGTAACTTGAGAAGGGTTAAGGCCCTCCACAGACAAAAAGAAAAAAAAGGGACCTGGAACACAAACAAAATCAAAGAAAGTGGGCAAAAGAAGTTCAGATGGTGGAATCATCCACCCACGATCACTGGAAGAAGATGAGCCCCGGATTGACAGAAAGAGGACCGCCAGCATCAAGCTTAGTTTAGACTCCGTCTTTGAAAACGGTTTCACCCATTTATTGAGGGAATATGCTGACGTATTCACATTGAGCCCTAAAGAAATGCTCGGCCTCGATGAATCTGTCGCCATGCACAAACTCAGTGTGTACAAAGACGTTGTTCCAAAGATCCAGAAAAGATAAAACTTTACACCTGAGAGACAGAAGGAAATAGATGAAGAAATTGATAAGATGTTGGATGCTGACCTCATATGTGACGTTTCTTACCCCACGTGGGTGGCTAACATGGTTTTAGTCAAAAAACACAACCGAAAGTGGCGGGTATGCGTGGATTACACCGATCTCAATGCAGCATGTCCAAAAGACCCGTACCCGCTGCCAAGCATAGAACAACTCATCGACACCACGGTAGGCCACTTGATGTTAAGTTTTATGGATGCATTCTCGGGCTACAATCAAATAAAGTTGGCCCCAAAAGATAGGGAGAAAACCTTCTTCATCACACGTAGGGGAGTTTACTACTACAAAGTCATGTCGTTTGGCCTCATCAACACCGGGGTAAATTACAAAATGATGATGAACAAAAAATTTACTGAACAACTGGGCAGGAATATGGAGATTTATGTAGACGACATGATCGTGAAGTCAATTCTCCTCAACTCACACTTGGAAGATCTAAAAGAGTGTTTACCCACAACATGAAGCTCAATCCCGAAAAATGCACATTCGGAGTAGGAGCGGGAAAATTCTTAGGTTCTTAGTCAGTCAAAGGGGAATTGAAGCAAACCTAGAAAAAATTCAAGTTGTGTTGGATATGCAATCACCTAAAACAATTCGAGACATACAAAGATTAACGTGCAGATTGGCGGCACTACGATGCTTTGCCTCTAAATTAGCAGAAGGATGTCTATCATACAGTGGACCCCGGAATGTCAAACAGCATTCGAGGAGCTCAAAGCATACCTCACTACCCCGCCCTTTCTCATAATAGTGAAGTCTGAGGACCTCTATCACTATATCTATCCACTTCTAACGCAACCGTAGGGGCAGTTTTGGTCAAAGAAGACGAATGCGGGCAGAAGTCAGTTTACTACGTCAATCAAACCCTGAGGGATGCGAAAACACGTTACTTGCCAGTAAAGAAATTTGCTTATGCCCTGGTCATAGCTAGCAGGAAATAGAGACACCTGAGGAGAATAAAACCTCCCCGCAGGAATGGATGTTATTCGTAGATGGTTCATTGATGAACACACGAAGTGGTGTCGGGCTAATATTAATAAGCCCGGGAGGATTCAAAGTAATGAAAGCCATACGATTCGCTTTTAAAGCGACCAACAATCAAGCAGAATATGAAGCACTCATAGCGGGACTACGTTTAGCGGAAAATCTCCGGGTAAAAGATATCACAATATTTAGTTACTCTCAGATTGTAGTGAGACAAAGAACAGGTGAATAATCAACCAAGGACATTACATTAGCGAAATACCAAGCAATAGTAAAGTCATTCCAATCGGGTTTCAGCAAACACTCGTTAACCCAAGTGGACAGGGAGGACAATTCCATTGCGGATAGTCTGTCTAAATTGGTAGAAGTTGAGAAGGATAACTTGGAAGGGCCGGTGTACTTTGAAGAAGTAAAAGTCCCGGTGATCGAAGGGAACCAAATTATGGATATAACAATGGAAGATCCCACATGGATGACACCCATCATTGACTACATAAAAGACGGAACCCTCCCTGATGATCTCACAAAGGCCAAACAACTCCGGGCATAAGCGGTGAAGTACTTCATTGAAGATAACACCATGTACAAGAGAACGGTTGATTCCCTGATACTCAAATGCATCGACCCGGATGAGGCTCTTTATTGCAAGAGAGAAGTACACGAAGGCATTTGTGGAGACCACATGGGAGGAAAAGCTTTGGCTAGTAAAATCACAAGGCAAGGATACTTTTGGCCCACACTCGCACATGACTGCAAAGAATTTGTCAAGAAATGCACACAATGCCAACTCTCCGGGAACGTTCCCCACCAGGCACCTTCTTTACCCGCTTCCATACTATCCCCCATATAGTTTTCCGCATGGGGAATCGACATAATAGACTTTCCCCAACGCTAAAGGGGAAGTGTAGTACATCATGGTGACCATTGATTATATGACGAAGTGGGCGGAAGCAAAAGCACTGAGAAATATCACTTAAGAAGATGCTATCAGGTTTGTGGATAAACACATTTTTACCCAGTTTGGTAACGGGACACAATTTGTAGGTTCCAAATTCACTATGTATCTATTCGATAGAGGAATCAAGCACAAGAAGGCATCTGTTTGCCACCCTCAGAGCAACGGGCAAGTAGAAGTGAAAAATCGAATCATCGTCATAGGTCTAGAAAAAAGACTTCAAGCATTCAAAAAGAAATGGCCAGAGGAACTTCCAAATGTGCTTTGGCCTATCGAACAACCTCCAGGACAAACACCAAGCAAACACCTTTTAAGCTTAGTTTTGGCACGGTGGCCCTTTTGCCCGTGGAGATAGGGTCCCCTTCATTTAGAGTACTTAACTTCGATGAAGAAGCAAATGTCCAGGGCCTACAAAGTAATCTAGAACTCTTTGATGAAGCCCGGGATGGAGCAGTGCTAACAATGGAAAATACAAGGAAAAGACACCAGACTACTTCACCCGAAAAACCAAGATAAGGGAATTTAAAGAAGGAAATTTTGAATTATGGGCAACGGAAGCATCTGACCCGTGCCACACAGGAAAGTTCACGCCTAAGTGGGAGGGACCATACTGCGTGAAACACGCTGGGCCCAGGGTCTTACAAGTTAGAAAGGTTGAACGGGGAAGAAATCAACAACACTTGGCATGGGGAAAAGCTCAAAAAATATGTGGTCTAAGTATTACCCTACTTGATGTACTGACTTCGGGATAAGGCATATCAGGGTTTCTTAAAAATATTAACAACAAATAGTAAGAAATTCATGCACGTATAAAGTATCTATGAGCTAAAACATAAACAAGGCAAAAGGCTATCAGACACAAAAAGAAAAAACACAAAAGCAACAATAAATCTTAGACACAAAAGCAATAGCAAATCTCAGACACAAAAGCAACAAAAAATCTTAGATACAAAAACAAGAACAATCTCAGACACAAAGAGAAGTCATAACATGGTGGCAAAACCAATTTGTAACAAAAAAAGGCACAACGCCACATCACAGCTAAATCAAATAAGATATCAAGTCACAATCTGCCATTAAAGGCATAACACAAAGGTAAAATACAAATAGTTTTACGATAACTGTTTCACCATGAATCTTAAACTACTTACAGGGCCAACATTGGCACAATAAGCTCACGTAGGAGCTGTTTTTGAGGAACTGACATCATCACCACTAGGAACTTTGCCTTGTGCCTTTCGAGCAGCAATCTTCACCTACCATGCTTCAAAGAAAAGAGCAAACTCCTCACGAGGACACTGAAGTTTTCCCTCGAAAAACTCATGGCATCATTCCACAATAAAGGGAGTTACCTTCCTAGTCTTCTCACCCACAACTTTCTTGAATTCCGGGCCATTTGCATATAGGTCGACAACATCTTGCGAAGCCTTGGCATATATAGGCCCGGTCTTAAAATCCTCCACAACAGCAGCACAAACCCTGTCAAACTCAATGCTAGCTTTGTACCGGTTAATCGCAACATCCATCAAATCCTTCATCTCAGGACTAGCTTTGAAATCAACAACAACAGTCTCACAGCTTGGAACGGCGTCCAACTTGGCCCACAAATTAACCAGTTCATCAAATTTAGATTTGATCCTAGCATCAAGGGCTTTATTCTTAGTTTCAGAGGTACCCAAAGTAAACTTGGTATTGTCAAGCTCAGTCTCGATGTCCTTCATGTCCTGACCAAATTCTAATGTACAATCTCTAACTCCGACATCTTGGGCGACAATATGTATAGCTTCCCCTCCACGTCTTCATCCAGTTTATTCATATAATTTCCCTCGTGAACATCCTCTAAGACCTTTTTTTCTAAACGCTTTTTATCTCTAGCGAACAGATTGATAACATTTTTATGAAGAGCACCCAGCTCAGCAGTCGCCTGATCTCTAGCTTGTTCCGTCAAACGTAGCCTTTGTAAAGTGTTTTTAAAGAGCCTCCATTGCTTCGGTAGCAAGGCCTAAACTTTAGCAAAAAGACTACGGAAAACAGAGACATCGGAATAAAGTCACAAAAAGATATAGTATAGTAAGATAAAGCAGCACACGGTACAAAGGATATTATCATACCTGGGCAGTATATTTCCCGTACTAAAGTAACTCCTTAGCAGTATTATATCGACTCATCTTGGCACGATCATCCCCAGTTAGAAACCGTTGCATAAGAGCTTGAGGAGCATGATGAAACAAGTACCCCGTCCATTTCCTCTTGTTTCCAGCAACATTAACAATATCATCATCTGAAGAAGAAGGCTCATAATGAATCCCTCGAGACATAGTTTTGTGAACACTTGAACAAGGCAAAAAAGCCCCGAAAGACGGCACTTGTTCCCGACTATGAAACGCAACAATAAATATTGTGAGAGTATAGAGATAGAGAGAGTTGTTGTGATAAACACAAAGAAGCTGCTAGGGTTTGTGTACACCCTAGGAGAGTTTTGTATTTACAAATCAATAATACAAACGGTATTTATTCATATCTTTGTGTTTGAGTTTTGTTCTGAATTTGATTTATAAACAGGCAGAAAAGACACACAAGTATTCAACCCCCCCTTCTACTTGTGCAACTGGGAAAACAATTGGTATTAGAGCCCAACGTTTAAAAATCGATCAAAGATGTCTGGAAACAAAGATGGCAATTCTAAGATTCCTATGCTTAAGAGAAACGAGTTCACCCACTGGAAGGTTAAGATGCTGCACCATCTGGAAGCAACAGATCCTGACTATCTTGACAGGATTAATGAAGGACCCTTTGTGCCCTTAAAAATTGTGCCTCAAATCAACGAGGAGGGCAAAATAACTGAAGAACACCTCGTTGAGAAACCAAAGGCTGAATGGACAAAAGAGGACAAGGAAAATGTCCTTAAGGAGGCAAAAGTAAAGAACATTCTCTTTAACAGTTTGGATTCTGTTCTAACTAACTATGTCATATCATGCAAGACTGCTAAGGAGATGTGGACAAAACTTGAGGTGCACTGTCAAGGGACTAAAGATGTCAAGAAGAATGCTAGGTCTTTGCTAATTCAAGAGTATAAGTACTTTGAAGCAAAATCTGGAGAATCTATCACTGAGATGTATGATAGGTTTATAAAACTCTTGAATGAAATGGCTATGCTTGGTAAGGTTTATGATTCTGAAGATACAAACACCAAGTTTCGGAGAGCACTTCCTGAAGAGTGGGACAATAAGACTACAGCCATAAGGGAAGCTAGAGATATGGATGAACTAACTCTAGAAGAATTGCATGGCAGACTCAAGACATATGATTTGGAGATGCAACAGAGAAAGAATAAGAAGTCTGTAAAGAGAAAATCTGTGGCACTCTTGATGGAGTCTAAGAAATAACAACATGAACAACCCACAGAAGCAAGAATCAAGGATTCAAGAAAGAAGGGTAAAGCTGCTATGGAGTCAGAGTCTACTGAAATAGACTCTGATTCTGATGAAGAGTTTGATCTAAGTCAAATGATGGCTATGTTTGCTAAAAATTTCAAAAGAATGAAATTCAACAAAAGAACTGGTAAATTTAACAAAAGGCCATCATTCAAGAAGGAAGATGAGAAGGTTGAGAAGAGCAAGAGTACAATAATCAAACTTGACAAAGCAAAGGTCAAATGTTTCAACTGTGGAATCTTGGGGCACTTTGCCAGTGAATGTAGAAAGTCAAAAAGTCAAGGAAAAGGAAAAACAATTCTATCAACAGGAAAGGATTGGGCAGACTCAAGCTCAGAGGATGAAATTGATTATGAAAATCTAGCATTGATGGCATCCTCCTCAAGAAAATCACAGTCTCTCAAAGAACCCTCATCTCCTAAAACTCAGGTATCAATCTTTACTCCTGGATCCTTAATTAATTTAGACTCTGATGGAATAGAGATTGTGAAAAGTGAGGTTAATAAAATAATGACAACATGTAGGTCTCTCACTAGTGAAAGTGAAAGGTTGAGAGAAGAAAATTTAACCTTAACTAAAAGGAATGATCATTTAAAGTTATTATTAATGGAACAATACAAAAAGGATTCTGAAAAATATAGTCATAACTACACTGAAATTTTGAAAGGTTTAAGTTTAAAGTTTGGACAGACTCTGGAAGAAAAGTTCAAGAAATTCTCAATAATCAAAACGTGTGTCAAACTGCTGGTCTAGGCTATGACAAGAGTCAAGACAAAAGACCTATTGTTGAGAATGATAACAATGAAGAAGTTATCCAAGTTAATAAGACAAAAGACAAAAGTACATTTGTTCTTGTTAAGTTTGTGACCCCTAAAGAAAAAACTGAAACCACAAACTCATCTGTCAATAGTCCCCTTGTTGTTGACAAAAAGACAGATGAAACATGAGCAAATAACTCTAAGAAAAATATAAACATTGGGTACTTGTCTAAGTCTATGTTGAAAGAAAGGCTAGAGAACTTATCAGAGTCCACCAAAACTAGGAGAAATAGGAATGGTAAGGAAGGCATTAATAAGGCTAATAATTATCAAAAAGATCCTAATGCTCCTAGAAAGAAGTGTTATAGATGTGGCAACCACAACCACTTAGCTATAGATTGTAAAACAAAAATTGAGATGAAATCAGAGTCTAGCCCTTCTCAGACTCTGAAAAGTCACTACATACCACCGAAACCTTGTTATCACTGTGGTAGCATATTTAATTCTATTTATATGTGTAGGGACTATCATGATTTGTATTACAATTTTTATGAGCTAAAATCTTCTATTGATAAAAGTTGGTATGACACTGTTAAGACTCCACCAGAGTCTAGAGCAACAAAAGAGACAGGTAAACCAAAGGTGAAAATTGTTAAGCCTGTTTCTCCTAAAGTTAGTAGAAAAGGATCCAAAACTGTTTGGGTCCTCAAAACATCTAACTAGTTGCTTTATGTAAGCAGGGAACCAAGGTAAAGAAAGTAACCCTAATCCTGGACAGTGGATGCTCAGGACATATGACTGGAAAGAAATCCCTGCTTACAGACTTTGAGGAAATGGCTGGCCCAGAAGTATCCTTTGGAGATGGCAACAAAGGACAAATACTGGGATATGGAAAAATTGCATTTAAAAATGTCATCATTGAACAAGTAGCACTAGTTGATGGATTGAAACATAACTTGATAAGTATTAGTCAACTTGGAGATAAAGGTTACCATACTGGCTTTGACAATAAAGAATGTCTAGTGACTCGCAAAGAAACAGGCATGTTGGTTTTCAAAGGACACAGACATGGTAACATTTATGAAGCCAGCTTGGAGGATTACATACACAGTGAAGTCACATGTCTATACAACAAGGCCTAAATTGAAGAAAGCTGGAAATGGCACAAGAAACTGTCACACATCAACTTTAAAACAGTCAACAAGTTGGTGAAACAGAATCTTGTAAGAGGATTACCACAGGTTGATTTTGTACAAGATGGACTTTGTGAAGCATGTCAACTTGGAAAACAAAAGAAATCATCCTTCAAGAGCAAGAAAATTAACACCATTTCTGAACCCTTTTATTTATTGCATCTTGATTTTTTTGGTCCAGTAAATGTTATGTCAATTAACAAAAAGAAATATACTCTTGTTATTGTAGATGATTTTACAATATTCACATGGGTTTTCTTTCTACATTCAAAGGATGAAGCCCCACAACACATAATAGACCATATCACTTTTCTGGAAAGAAAATCAAAGAAAACAGTTAGAGTTCTAAGGAGTGACAATGGTACTGAATTCAAGAATTCAATCATGGAGGACTACTATACATCAAAGGGAATTACTCAACAATTTTCTGCACCAGGAACTCCTTAACAAAATGGAGTTGTGGAGAGAAAGAATTGAACACTCATAGAAGCTGCCATAACAATATTGGCAGAGTCTAAGCTGCCATTATATTTTTGGGCTGAGGCAGTCAATACAGCATGTTTCACTCAAAACTGCACTCTAATAAACATGCATGGAAAGACTCTCTATGAAATGATAAAGGACAAGAAGCCAAGTGTGAAACACTTTCACATATTTGGATGCAAGTGTTATGTTACATCCTGAAAATCTCAGCAAATTTGAAGCCAAGGCAGATGAATCAATTTTTCTTGGATATGCATCAAACACAAAAGCATTCAGAGTGTTTAATCTCAGAACCAAAATTGTTATGGAATCTATTCATGTTACATTTGATGATAAAAAGTTTACAAGATTGCAGGATGAGTCAGAGTCTACCACACTGGAATTTGAAAATCTAAAAAGTTCTGAGATAAATGAAGAAGAAGAGGATGAAGACCCTCAAATAAATCCTGAACCAACACAGGAACCTGCACACTCTGAGGGGGAGCCAGAAAATTCAATCCAAATAATTCAGAGTCTAACAGGTCAGGGTCTACCCAGAAAGAGTCTATCCAGACAGAGTCTAACTCATCAGGGTCTGGGTCAAGCAACTCTGAACCCTTGTCAGAGTCAAGCAATTTAAGGGGAGCCTCTTCATTTGAATTTCACTCAATTACAGAAGATGCAAATGACTTAGAGGGAGCTTCAAGTTCAAGAACCAATCTTCCACCTGCTAGAAAATGGACAAGGAATCACACTCCTGACTTGATAATTGGTGATCCTGAGAGTGGTATACAAACAAGAACAACCACTCAAAATGAATGTCTTTATAACTGTTTTCTCTCAAAGAATGAACCCAAGAAAATTGATAAAGCCTTGCAAGACCCTGATTGGATTATTGCAATGCAAGAAGAATTGAATGAATTTGAGAGAAATAAAGTGTGGAAACTTGTATCAAGACCTAGAAATAGATCAGTTGTTGGTGCAAAATGGGTGTACAGAAACAAACTTGATGAGAATGGAACTGTAGTAAGAAACAAAGCAAGGCTAGTTGCAAAAGGATACTCACAGGAGGAAGGAATTGACTATGATGAAACTTTTGCACCAGTAGCAAGATTGGAAGCTATTAGAATGTTTCTGGCCTTTGCAGCTCATTCAAAATTCAAGGTGTATGAGATAGATGTGAAAAGTGCCTTCTTAAATGGAGAATTGGAAGAGGAAGTCTATGTGGAGCAACCACCAGGATTTGTTGATCCAAAGTTTCCTGATCATGTTTACAGGTTAGATAAGACACTATATGGATTGAAGCAAGCACCTAGAGCATGGTATGAAACTCTTTCAAAATTTCTTCTTGAAAATGGATTCACAAGAGGTACCATTGACAAAACTCTCTTTATTAGAAAATATAAAGGTGATATTTTGCTTGTCCAAATTTATGTTGATGATATTATATTTGGATCTACTAATGATAATCTCTGTGAAAAGTTCAGTCAACTAATGCAGTCAAATTATGAAATGAGCATGATGGGAGAATTAAACTTCTTTTTGGGGATTCAAGTCAAACAGATTGATGATGGAATTTTCATCAATCAAACAAAGTATGTAAAAGAATTATTAAAGAAGTTTGATATGCAAGACTCTGCAACTGCAAAAACTCCCATGTCAACAGCCACTAAGCTAGACTCTGACCCAAAGGGTAAGAAAGTTGACAACACTAACTACAGAGGTATGATTGGCTCATTGTTATATTTAACTGCTAGTAGACCAGATATAATGTTTGTAACTTATTTGTGTGCCAGATTTCAAGCTGACCCTAGAGAATCACACTTAATAGCTGTGAAAAGAATTTTCAGATATCTCAAGGGGGCACAAACTCTTGGACTTTGGTATCCTAGAGAGTCAGATTTTTCACTAATTGGCTATTCAGATTCTGACTATGCAGGATGCAAAGTAGACAGGAAAAGCACAACAGGACAATGCCAGTTTCTTGGCAACAGATTAATTTCTTGGTTTAGCAAGAAACAACAAACTGTATCCACCTCAACAGCTGAGGCTGAATACATTGCAGCTGGAAGTTGCTGTGCTCAAATTCTGTGGATGAGAAATCAATTACTTGATTATGGACTAACATTCTCAAATATTCCTATGTATTGTGATAATACTAGTGCTATTAAAATTGCAGAGAATCCAGTCCAACACTCCAGAACAAAACACATTGATGTCAGGTATCACTTTATTAGAAAACACGTTGAAAATGGTACTGTGATACTTCACTATGTTCCAACTGACAGAAAGATTGCAGACATTTTGACAAAACCACTTGATGAGGCTACCTTTCTCAGACTGGTAGGTGAATTAGGTACGTTAAATATGTAAGTGATCTATAGTAACAAGAAGCAAGGTATGTACTTTAATTATAGTCTCTGTCTCAACACACTGTGATTAATTATTATTGCAAAATTTTGATTGGTACTTTACCTTGACAGAGTCTAGTTTTTAGACTCTGACGAGTCTGTAGACTCTGAAAGTCTGTAGACTCAGAGAAAATTATCGCCTAGACTCTGAAATGGTTAAAATTCGCGCCTGCAGACTCTGATTGCATTTAAAATGTTCAAATGACTTGAAATAGGTGGTAACAGTTATCTTTTGACTGGAGACAGGCTGTAGACTCGTGTGTATTGTATGCAACTTGAACAAAATAGAATTTTTCATACAATTTACTCACTTGTTTATTGCAATTATTTTCTAAGGCAAAAATATTCACAGAGCTTTTTATGAACCCTAGCTAAATTCTTCAAGCTTTTCCATCACTTTCAACTCAACAACTTTAATGGCTGCCGTTTTTACTGTCATGAGGGGACCCAAGGCGATTGCTTTCATATTTGGGGATTTTGATTTCATGACTACAAATCATGTTGCTGCTCTTGGAGATAAGAAATGAGTAGATGCTGACTACTTCCCAATGATGGATTTCATGGAGCAATCTGAGCTCAGTTACATTCTGAAAGCTTCTCCAGTGATTCATATGGATGCTGTCTCAAAAGCTTGGAGTTCTGCACAGGTCATTGATCCTTCTCAGGATCAACCAGGTAAAATAATGTTCACCTTTGGCTCGACTACATTTGATGTCACTGCAGATGTGCTTAATTCTGTGTTTAAATTGCCTATTAAGTCTTCTTTTGATAATACTGTATCTGATGATGACATTAAAAGCATGTTTAAGGCAATAGGTTATTCTGCTAGCTTAGATAACATGAGTAAAATAACTAGGCCTTACTTAAGAAAAGAATGGTCCTTTTTCTTTGATCAAATTGCTAAGTGCTTCACTGGTAAGTGTAGTGGCTTTGATGCTATTACTGCTATTACTTATCAAATTGGTCACAGTCTCCTATTTGTTAAAGTGATCAACATTGGTGATATGTTGCTCACTCAAATGGGAGCTAAATTAAATAATGTGCAAGAGAGGAGGAAGAAAGTCTACTATCATAGATTTCTTATGATTCTCCTTAATCACTTCATTCCTGACATGTCAACCAAGTTGGCAGATGATTGTTGTGTGCAGGCTTACAAACAACAAAAGAGGATATTCTCTGACATCAAGAGAATTCATGACAAAAAGAAGAGTCTACCTGTCATGCACTATCCACAGGTAATGCAGGTAAAACTCTCAACCTACAAACCTTCTATCTACAATGATTTTTTTTTGGTGGTGACATGGTGCAGGAACAAGTACTGGAGAGTCCCCCTGCACCTACCCAAGTCACCAAATCCCCTTCAATTACACAATCTTCCAAACCAAAATCCAAAAAGAAACAAACCTCTGGTGTCTCTCAACAGACACCAGTTGTAAAGATGAGAAAATTGGTTCAAACCAGGCTTATAGATGAGCACAGTGATGAGGAGCTCAACCCTCTAGAGAAACAAGTTGTTGAAGGTCTTTCTTTGCTAAAAGAAGGTCATGATACATTTGATTCTAACCTTCAATCCAAGTCTGTAGTCTCTAAAAAGGCTACAGACTCTGAAAAACCTAGGAATGCACCTCAGGATTCTCAAATTGAATCTCCTGAAAAATCTTTTGATCAGAAGTACAGAAGGTTAAGGAAGACTTATTCTGCACACACACACAAGCCTCTTATTATTACTAACCCTGTTTTACAGGAAACAGATGCTCCCAAGGCTCCTGTAGAGCCAGACTCTGAAAGCAAGAAAACTCATGAACCAGAGTCTAATGTTGAGTCAGAGTCTAGACTGCCTTTAGACTCTGATCATGAAACATTTTGGGATGGAATGCCATTGGATGCAGCCTCAAGTCTGATTGATGAGATCATTACTCCAAGTAATGAGGTACTGCTATTCTTATATCCTTTGGTGGAATCAGTTGAAGATCCAGGGCAATATCAAACTAAATCTCAAGCCTTGGATTTTCTTACAACCTATGCAGCCCTAAGGAAGAGAATGGAACAGGAGCTACAAATGTCTGCACATGATGTGGTCAAAAATCTATACAGCTACCTATTCAACTCTTCATTCCAAGTACAAGCAGCTGGGCTCATAGAAGGCAGAACAAATGAAGTTCTCAAAGCACTAGGTGTGCCAGACTCTGAACAGCAAATCACAAAGAAGCCTAAGAAGCTTAGCATCTACAAAAGGAGAAAATCAGAGTCTGTTGCTGAGTTGGAAACTGAGATTGAGCAACCAGTTTTTGACTATGAAGCAATTTGGGATCATGGGATTACCTATAGGACAGCTATTGATTGGATCTCTACCATTCAACCATTTTCAAGGAAGGTGGTTGATTTTCTTGTCCAAAATGTAGGTAAGGTGGCCAACAAATACATCTATCCGACCTATGAAAGTAGATTGGATCAACTCAAGGGCTCACATTTTCACAAGATTGCAAGGGAACTACAGGATTCCTT